>JARHVA010005182.1:967500-1205000 GCA_037957365.1 Torreya grandis | reverse complement strand
CTCCATGAAGTAGGAGGTAACATATTATCACTCCATAGGGTTCTGCCCCTAGTTTTCTGCCTTAATTAATCAAAGACATATTATCACTCCATGACCATGTGATTTAATGCAAGATGGAACTAGGAAGGGTACATATTTTCACTAATGAGAAGATCATCAAATAATACAAATCATATCAGAAGAGAGGTGAAAATCCCAAAGGAGGAGGTAATACATTACCACTTCATCATGTTTGCATAGAGGGCATCCCAAGAAGGTATGGAAAGAACAAATCATCCTTTGTTTACTTCAAATGTAATAAAAGTGTTCATCTATCATAAAAAGTTTGGTATACATATCCATGTTATTTTTTGGAATGAATAATAATTATGTGGTCAAGTGTTAATAGAGGAAATATATTTAAATTAAGCATATGTTCTTCAATAATAAATATGCAAGTTGTAAATACCACTCTTCAAATCATAATGTCTAGAATTGAAAGAAGGGAATGTTATCCAAAATAATGGTAAATAACAGTTTCATTAATTTAAACATGAGTGGCCATTGGTATGATTTTTTTGGGAGATTAATTCACAACTTCACCCAAATAATTACAAGGAGAATTCTAAGAATGAGTATGCATATATAAGCAATAGGGAATTTTTTCAAGAACATACAAAAAAAGAGGTAAAAATTTAATAATCTTCTCAAGAACCTCTAAAGAAAGAGGTATAAAAATAATAATACCACCTATATAAGGAATAATCCATGAAATGGGAATAAACCATATAAGATCACCCATCATCATTTCCAAGAGGTAAACATTATAAGAGATCAATAATTATAAGTATAGTTATACAACATAGAATTTGATTTGCATAGATAATATGTTTCTTAGCATGCATATGTAAGCATCTACAAAGACATTATCATGTTCCATTTTGAAATAATCAATATAAACTCATTTATATGAGAAATTATAGATTAATATCACTCATTAAGGGTGGATATGTAGTGACCATATAATTAGTTTGAGAATCACATATTTTAGTAGCCCATTGCATCAAAGAGTTTGTAGCATTTTTAGTATTCTCATGTTCATTTATAATTTGGAATGTTTTTATTAACAAGTTATTGTAACATATGACAATATGGGTATAAGATTCACTCTATGTTTAGATAAATCTCTAAGAAAAGTTTGAATGCCAAGGTATCATGAAGGGGATAACATGTTATATTTATTTTCCTCTCCATGAAAATTTATAATTGCATCATGTGTAGCATGTATATTTATTTTATCAATGTTATCATGCATTTTAGAACTCACATGGTTGTAACATGGAGGTATATTCCATATTTAATAAATTATAATTGTTATACAATGCCTATGTTAGTTTTTTATATGCACATGATAACATTGAAAAACTTTAGCAAGATGTAACATGATTTTGAATTATTGTATGAACATGGAATAAGGTTGAAACGTGATATATAAATTAGGTTTTGATATTAAAATAGTTGGAATGTCATGTTTATCAAAATATTTTAGATTTTTCATGATCCCAATGGTTCTTAGATGAATGTAAAATAAGTGGCATGATATTATGCCATTAGTACAAGGTAAAAACTACATTTATGGTGAGTATTAATCCACAAGAATAGTGTTAGTTGTGATGTATATATGTATTGACATCCATATTCCTTAATTTAATATGTTTCCTTAAATTTATTTTACATATTTTGTGATGCAAACTTTCAGTTGCAAGATATGGGTAACTTTGGAAATGGAAATGAATGTTTCCAATCATGTATATTTCTTTTTTTATTGTAATACCCAAGATAAGGGAAATTTTTAAGCATGGTGAATTTTTTTAACACCACATACATAATGAAATATTTTTTATTCACTTGTTTAAATAATTATGAACAACAAGGAGAATTTTTTAATGAGCATCTCCTCATAGAGAGCTTCACCCTAGTCTACAATCATGTGTATCATAGTAAAGGAGATAATAAAATATCTAGAAAGAATACAAAGCCACCAAATAAGGAAATGATTTTATTTGGTGGAGATTGAAAGGATCCATGGACTCTTTATTAACCTTGGTTTATATTTTTCATAGTTGGGAATTCACTCTCCAAGAGAGAGGCAAAATAAATAATCCAACATGATGATAGAATTAGTATCCCACATGAGAAGATAGAAGGTAAATCCTCTTATTATTTTTAAAGATATTTTTAAGAACCAAAATCCTTAAAATTTGGGTCATATGATTAAAAATTCAAATCAAGAATATCATATAATTTAGTTGGTAAGACAATTGACTATCAAACAAGGGTATTCATGACACAATAAGTCTTAGAAAATAACTAGTTTATGTTGTAAGTGCTTGAACAACATATGATTGGCATAAAAATTAATTTTATAGTACATATTTGGATTCATTTTGAAAATTTATTCAATTTAAAAAAATCATGTGATTTCAATTTTGTATGAAAAATTTATGGCCTCCACAATCTAGAGAACTTTTCACGGTTGAAAAATTGTTAGTGTATGCATGTGTTGGTTTCGCAACTACCCTATCAATTTTAATAACTACCATAGATATTTTCTAACTAGTATTGCAGTTTTTAAACCTTTATTGGTGATTTTAAAATACACTAATAGTTCTAGCTTGCATATAAAAACAAAGTTTTCAACACAAGAAGTGTAAGGGACATAAAGGCATTTTGGCTTCAATTTCCAACTCTTAGGATTATTATAACAGCCTAAGGGGTGTTTCAATGTATATATATGAACCTATAGAGTTTATATAAGGAATTTATTGATTCAGATCTAATTCATTGATGCATTCACTTAGTTTTGAATTTTTTAAAAATATTTTTCATAGATGTGTAATTATTAGCAAAACAAGCATAATGAGTAAATGGGAGCTTTGTGAAGTGCAAAGAAACCATTCAAGTGTAGATAAAATTTGATTTAAATAATATATAGATGAGATGGGCTAGTTTATTATTATCTATTTATAAATAAAAAATTATTCTAATTAACAATCCTTATATCACTATGAGTGTAGGTACTTTTGGCATTGATGTCCTTGTAATCCCAAGAAAACAATAGTGTGTAAATTGTAGAACATAGTGGATATGAGGAACCATGGCCTTACTATTTTTATATTTTTATCATGTTTACTTTCTCAAAGATATGTCTTGTGTATCTCTCTTTCATATTATGTTTTTTTTTCCTTACTTGTATGTTTGCAATACCTTATAACTAGTTCAACACATCGGACACTTAAGATAACTCAAGAGTCATCTATCAAAAACATAGTGATAATTCTTAAAGGTTTAAAAAACTTCACATTGGTCTTGCACTTATATACAAGAATTTTAATTACATTAATATATGGAGTATTATTATGAGTATAGTGTTAAGTATTATATGTAATGGATATAACATTTGGAAATTTCATGTGAAGGGTTTCATAATCATGTGTATGTTGTAGATGATAGTAATAAGAGATATAATACATATTAAAACAACATTTTTGGTGTTTTTCTATGGAATAGAACATAGGGACCAATTTTTGATAAAGGATACATGTTGATTAAGTTTAGTGTGGAATATACACCTATTTTATAGATCACATTTACTGATCAAAATATATGTATATAAAATTAAACCACATTGCTCACAAAAATTGCCTGGAAAAATTAAATCAATAAAGATTGGTTATAATTGGATAATATTGAAAATTAAACATTACATCACAAAAGCATGAAATATATAATTTGAAATATGATTATCATTTAAATTTCAAATAATTATAGTATATGGTTAAAATACTAGGACTTAAATTCTATATATGTTTTATGTTGAGATCAAAACACCCCATTTTCCTAAAAATGAGGACCCTATGGAAAATTTGAGTCATTCACCCAAATAAATACCTTAACATTGGTATCACATGATTAAAACCATTTATATGACTTGGAAATATTTAAGAGTCATGTCAGTCCATGACAAATATTAAAGAGGTACTTTTAAATGTTCAATTAGTATATAGTTTATTGAGGTTTCCAATGATCTGATTTACTTTAAAGTGATTTCAAAAAGGGTTATGTTCAAATATAAAAGGTATGATCCTTAGAACTCAAATAAATTTTATAAATTAAGGTTTTTAAATCATTCTCTAACTTTAGTTATGTATAAATTCATATTCAATACTATGGCGTACCTTGATTTTAACTTTTATACTAGGGTCCAAGTCAAATTTTGTACTCAAAGTTTATGAATTTAGAATTTTCCATTTTATTTTATCTTATGATTTGATATATTTCACACCTTTTCATTTGGTATGAACCTAATGCTAGCTCAACCTCAATTGACATGTGATAGTGTCATATACATTGGTCACTTGACCACATCAAGTTATGGGCTTTGTCATATTCCTTTTCGCATTCAAATAACTTTGAAACCCAAATGAACCAATTAAAATGTGCCATTTGGCACTCAATCATAGTGTTCCATGTTTAAAAAAATAAGATAAAAATTTTCATGACCCATCAACCCCATGGGAGTCTGCCATTTATTACTCAATCATAACATTTCAATCCATGAAGAAGTTAAAACTCAATCAAAACATGCCAAGTGGCACCTAGTCATAGCCTTACAAGTATCCTTTATTATCTAAGAGGTTATGTGACCCTAGTGACCTAATCACATCATGCCACTTAGAATTAATTCATGTCATTTCAAATTCAAGGAGGGGTCACAAATCAATTAAAACACACCGTGTGGTGCCTAGTCATAGCCTTCAAAGGCTTTGGTTAACTTTTAAAGTCCATGACCCCATGATCATATCATAACATGCCACTGGGAACTCATTCACTACCCCATATCTAAAGTACAATACTCAATTTCAATATATTATGACTACATGACAAGGTGACACCTAGAAATAAGTTAGTAAATCTTGAATAATTGGATGCTACATGGAAACCACCCAATAGTTGAAGAAATAGGTTGAGAACAAATGGACCCTTATATCATGATAATAATATGATCAAATAAATTGAGAAACTTAGTGATAGAGTGATCCAATCCAAAGATGACACTATGCAAAGTGTCATGTATATCAAGTCCATCAAAAGTTTCATATAACAAATCCACGTGATAGCATAAGCTAGTGAGGGCTTGCCACTTAGAAAACTAGTAGAGGTTATAAAGACACATAAACCAAATGATGAAAGGGTTGAGCCATGAAAAATTAGGGAAGATCAATCTAATCAGAAAATGATACTTGGTAGAGTGTCGCATAATACAAATAGATAGCTCAATATTCAAAATAGAAGGCTAAAGTGCATGAAAAGGCACCAAGTGTTGAGTATGTGTCAATTAAGACACCTAGATGGTGCACAATTATCCATAAAGTACTTAGTATAGGTGTAAATTAAAAGCTGATGGGGATTATTTTGGTGGTTATAAATCCAAGTCACTTCATTGAAAAAATAAAGCCTATGATAATAAATATAGTCACATAAAATGTATAATTTTATGACTTAAGCATGGATAATGTCACCTAATCCATAGGTCTTCCTACTTGCTTACATAACCATTCTTGGTTATTCTTTAATAGATTCCTAGTCATCCATAGCCTTCTAGAATTAACCCTTATAGACCTTAGGTATCTCTTTTAGGCCCAAATCTATCCCCTAGGTCTCATTCCCTTTAGACAATAGAGCCCAACTTGGATAGGAGCACTAAAACCTAGGGTGTCATGGTTTTGGTACTGTTGTCCAAGTGAAAAATTGGTCCTAATGATCACATTATTTTGGATCCTTATCCTTTTTATTATTGTCCTAATGAAAATTCATTTAACCCATGATCATTTCTTACATTATAAAATGCCATTCAAAGTCCATTTAGAAGGGTTGGCACTCGTTTACAAGAAAGAAGCAAGAATATAAGCAAGTACACTCAAGCACTCTTCCCTATTATCTGCATACAAGATTCCAATATCATTTCAAGATTATTCAAACCTTTATACCATTCCATAACCATCTAAAGTACATCTATTTTAGCATCTAGTTTTATTTATCATACATAATTACACCAAGCACTTTAATGGGAGAACTACATTAGCTTGATCCCTCCTCAGAGTATTGGTATGTAGGCAACATGCCCACACATGGGGTGTGAAGTTCATCCATCATATCCTTTACACATTAACCCCTTCTCTATATTTTACAAGTTTCTATTAAAGTTTAAGCATAAAGAGCTCTTAGGGATTTAAAGATTAAAAATAGAAGCACATTGAGTCTTTCAGGTTTTTAGGCTTTGATATTTCACTAAAAAGATAACACAAGCCTACTGAACAAAACATAGAAAGCTCAGACCACCTAGACAACAACATGGGAAAAAGATTAAAATGTTATATATCAATTTTTCCCACTTTCAACGCTCCTATCTAATCTAGAAACAAAGCTCAGGATCTAGTTTTTGATAGTTTCTCAATCTTGTTCCTCCAGTATCAAACGTTGTCTCAATCTAGATCATTCAAAATAAGATAAGTTAGATTTTTCTTATTTATTACTATATTTAGAAAAGGGAAAAATATAAATCTATTTACATAAATAATTAGCTTAATTAATGCATATTATTTATTTATTTAATTTTCTTAGACCTATTTATTTAACTAGGAATAAAACCCCATTATTCTAAAAATAATAAAACATTTGGCAAACTTGACTTATTCAAATTTCACACAAAAACCATAGAAACCCTAGGGTAAATTATTTCTAATTTTTTTCCATAATTTCCTAATTTTTCCTATATTAAAAAATCATAAATCTATAAATTAATTATAAAATTATCATATATTTTTTTAAAACCCTAGTTTGCACATACTAGGTCCTTTTGGCATACAAACACATTCCAAACATTAGGAAAAATATATTGCTAATTTTATAAATATTTTCTTATTTTTCCTAAAAAATTTCAAGAAAAATTCTACAATTTTTTTATAAATTCATATCAAAATTTTAAAATTATCATACTAATTTTAAAATTAAAAAAATCATTCAAACACCATAGTTGCAGTAACTAGCTCCCGATTATTTTTTCAATAGTTTTCCAATCATTTTTTGAATTTTTAGTTACATATCAAACTTATAAAATCAATTTAAAATTTAAAAATTCATATTATTTTGCATAAATATTTTAGAAAAATCCCTAGTTACATATACTAGTTCCTACTTTGCGTCTTGAGGTATCACCTTACATCCATATCCAAATTACAAAAATGAAGCTCATTTATTTACAAATTTTTCTTAGATTTCTTGCCAATAATAAAGAAACCATAATAGGTCATATCATGTAAATGAATGATTAATTCTATCATATGTTAGTATAAAGTTTCATTTTTTGCATTTTATGCTTAATTTTCATAATAAGGAATGATATTACAACATTTATTGCTAAAATTACACAAGATTTCAATATGCCTTTTGCATACTCTCTATCTCTCATATGAAACAATTTTCAAGTTTATCATGCTAAACATGTTAGCAATATTATGTTACAAGTCAAATCTCTTTATGCATTTAAGCACAAAGTCATGTTCTCTATCCTCTACTCTTTATTTTTCATATGGAAAAATCTCTAGATTCATTATGATAAACACATTACAAATGTCATAATACATGTCAAAGATATTTATGCATTCTTCCAAAAATCCATGATCTCTACCCTTTTCTTTATATCTTTCATATGGATTTTTTTCAAGTTTATCATGTTAAACACGTTAGAAATTTCATAGCACATGTCATAATTTTTTATGTATACATGCACAAATTCATGCTTTATATCCTTTGTTTGTTATATTTCATGTGGAATGTTCTCTATAATCATATTGATTTACAATTTATAACTCCACTTACATTCATTTTATCCTACATTCATAGTTTCTACCTAGATGTATATGCCTCTTCAGTTACTATTGTTTCAATGTCATATTTCATGCAGAGGAAAGAAATCTTTTTTCATCCTCTCCCTTAAGAGGGTGGTAGTTACTTTCCCTCTAACTAGGTCCATGTTATCACCCCTCCATAAGGTGAGGTAGCATATGATATTGATCCTGATGCATACATTACACCTATATATTATTCAAACCCTCTTTAACATATGTGCTTACATGTTCAATTAGAATCAACTAATGTTTGCACTTTGAGACTCTAAGGAATCAAATCACCAGTATGAGCAAGCCATTTTTAGATTTAAAAATGCATAATAAAATATTACATGAAAAGATCACAACATTGGAAAATAATATTATGATACAAAAATCTTCAAAGGGACCCTAGTGCTAATCATGTATATGTACCTTCACCTAGTCAATTGGTTGCAAGTAATTTTACATACCAAAACTAGAAATCACAACCTACAATAATCACTATAGATAATATTAGTAGGTCACCATTACAATTTGATTTAGAGAGGGAAAAACCATAGGTTATATTATCATCACTACTAGATAGGAGGTTAATCACATTGCCTTATACTCATTAACAAGACCCACATCTCTTACATAGGTAGCCACATCAGCCCTTTTATAACTACCATCTTATCTATGGACACAAAGATAATGATTGTTATGGACTCAAGAATTTAATTAATATATGTATTAATAATGACATCATAGCATTCACACAAGGGGCATTGAGATCTCCTCCATCATGGAACCATAAATCTCATTCCTCCATGATTGGGTCCTCTCAAGACATTCCTTCATAGGAATCATCAGTTACTCATCATGAGATTAATGAGGTTTATCAAATAGAGTCTCATAGGAAATATCCTTCCCACCTAATAAGTAGATCTAGATACCAGTACAGTGATCTCAACCTACATACAATAGTGTAGTTTATAGCATAAATAGTATTGTTCCATACACATACACATCACAGAGTACAGCTTTAATAAAATATTCACTATGACCAAGTTTCCCAAGACCTATTTCAAGTATCATCCCACTATGATTGGTATTAAATGAGCCACCAACATAGGTTTCAACTCCATCTCAATCTATTTCTCAATCATACACATCACAAAGTACCACTTCAAAGAAATAGTGACTATGAGTGAGTTTTCTAGGACATATTACACATAACAACCTGCTTCAATTAGTTTTAAATGAGCCACAATGATACAAGACACGATGATACGGATTCTACCATGAGACTCATAAGTTAGTATCATTCCTTTCTATTTTCTCATGTACATAGCTTATATTAAAACACAAAAACATTAAAAATTTGGAAAATACAAAAACATTCAAATATATCAAAATACCAAAAACATTTAAATTATATGCATCATCCATGATTTACATAGATACTATCATGATAGGACTTACATTTTTTGTTTCATGATATTTTATGTCAATTTATCTACATTACCATTCTTCATTTGATCTCTTTTGAGTGTGTGCAATGACATCTAGCTACTTGATTACTTCACTCTACCCATTGAGGGGGCATTCCTAATTCTAAATTTGAGACACACATTGATATATATAACCATTGGGGGTATCTTCTACATAATAACACCATGAAATTTATTTCAATCCTACATTACACACTCTAAGTTATCATATTGATGTGCATTACTTACTAGATTACACATATTACTATATCAACATTTCACTATTATATATCACTTATGTATCTCTTAGCATATACCTAGTATTTTACTAAATGTGTCCTACATACTTTCACTCTTGCTTTGATTAGTTATATGTAATTGTACCTTTATAATTTTTACATGCTTTCCTTTCTTTCTTTATGTAGCTAGATGAGATTGCATTTCTAGCTATAGTTTTATCTCTTATGTGTGCCTTAGGACATCTACCAATGTCCTTTGCTTTTATTCATGTGTGTATACCTTTGGACATTTACCAATGTCCCTTTATTTTACTCTTTTATGTGCCTATGACCCTCATGTTAATATTTACTTATTTCAAATTATATGTGTATGTGGCATTTAAACATGCCTTGTATGTTTGCTTTCCATTTTGAGTTACATGTGCCCTTGTCCCTTTTTTGCATGGCCCCTTGACCATCCCTATATGTTTCTTGCTTGTTACTTGATTAATTTTTTTGATTCTCAATGTGTGCCATGCCATGATCCACATCATTCATTTCCCTTGCTTTCTTGGATGCCATAATGGAAATCATGCTCCATCCCTCCAACTAAAAACTAATAATTAACATCTAAACATTTCCTGTTCTTGTTCAATACTTTGCACATGATTTTACATTGTTATATATATATATATATATATATAATCATACCCCTATCGATCTAGAAATCTCTCAATACAAACATTGTTATATCTAGAGATATCTTATCAAATATCATCGTTATATCATGTATCTATGAAGCATAACACATTTTCATGACTCTTTTCTTTTGAGGGAAATCATTTCACATTCATCATTCCTACCCTCAAAAGAGGGGGAAACATATAGGAGTTTTTCCATAGAGATCAAAGCTTATAATAGTCAAAATAGCAACATTCAGATCACCTAGTTCATAATCTAGAGGTCAAACTAGTTAGAATAGAAAAAATAGTGATAGTTTTAGATTAGTAACCAGTTTTAGCACAAGATAATAGCATTAAAAATGGACAATAATACTAAACATAGAGGTATCCTCATTTTGACACTCCTATCTAGGAAGAAAAACACTCAAGTTTTCTAGAAATGGGCAAAAAGTTTAGTTTAGATATAGTTTGTACACATCCAAATTAGTTAGAATCAATACTTTAGTGTAGTTTTCTTAGAGAATCCATATATAGGGGTTATCATACATAACATGATGGTTTCCACTTTCAATTTCAAATTAGGCAGTTGACATAAATTCTAGATTAGAATCCATGTTCTAGACACTAGTGATTGGGGGAAATGTGCATGACACATTAGTCTTCTTTTATTTCTAAGTTCAATTTTTTATTCAAGCATTATCAATAGTTACATGCCTTACTCCATTTTCAGGTGGTTAGCATCAATTTCAAGTTAAAATTTCATACAAGTTTAATTTTTTGAGTTCCTAAGTTGGCTTTCATATAAGCCTATTACATTAATTTTAGAATGGCTTTCATACAACCCTCACCTGCATTTTTCTAAATGGCCAAGAGTGGCCTAGTTTTTAGCATGCATTCAGGTTATCCATGCCACATTATCATATTTTGAGTACATCCATGGGCTCCATGAGCCATATCAAATGACATCTATTTTATATTGGTACCACTTCATAGATTCACTTAATGGGGCAACAATGAAGCTAAAGGGCTAGCCTTTATATTTTTGAGCCACTTATTCAAAGGGATTAGACACATAGTCTAGACATTGATTAACACACACATGATTCATTAACTTCACTTAGTTGGTGATGATGGAGCCAAAAGGCTAGCCTTTAAAATTTTGAGCCACCTTATAGGGAATTGAGAACTTAACTCCATTCATGATATTACTCTTATTTTAACACATACCCAACATCATCCAGCGCAAATCCATCATCACAGATAGGTTTTGTATTAGTTCACATACCTAGTGAGGTGTATTCAATACTTTCTCTTCTTCGTACTCATATTTTGTAAATTATTATTTTAGATATAGTGTATCTAGTAATAACTTATCTACTTTTATATTTTCATTACAAATTCACACTTCATATCGTGCTCTCTCTATGTACATCTAACATCACATAGATTCATGAGCTTCTCCCTTATAAGTAAGTTCAAGTATACTTTTTACTTTCCTTTATCCTAGTATTTCACTTTGTTTCATTACTAGAATAAAGGTGGGGTAAATGTATTCATATAAAATGCAAAATTGGATGACTTAAACATGGCTAATGACACCCAATCCATAGGTCTTCCTACTTGCTTACACAACCCTTTTAGACTATTCTTTCACTAATTCCTAGTCATCCACAACCTTCTAGACTTAACCCTTATAGACCCAGGTAACTTTTTCATTCTTAGATCCATCCCCATAGGTCTCACTCCCTTTATACAATAGTTCCCAACCTGGATAGGAGCACTAAAACCAAAGGTGTCCTATTTTGGTGTTATTTTTTAAGTACAAAATTGGCCCTAATGGTCATATTCTTTTATATCCTTAACTTTTTTCTTGTTAGCCTAATGTGAATTCATTTAACCCATGATCATTAATTCTCTTATAAAATGCCATTCAAATTCCATTTAGAAGGTTTGACACTCATTTACAAGAGAGAAACAAGAATACAAGTAAGTAAATTGAAGCATTCTTCCTTATTCTCTACATACAACCTTCCAAGATCATTTCAAGCTTATTCAAACCTTTACACCAGTCCCTAACCATCCAAAGTACATCTAGTTTAGCATCTAGTTACATTTATCATATGTAACTACACCAATTACTTTAATGGGAGAGCTACATTATCCTGATCCCTCCTCATAGTATTGGTATATAGGTAGCGTTCCCACACTTAGGGTGTGAAGTGCATCTAGTGTATCATTTTCACACTAACCCTTTCTCTATATTTTCCAATTTTCCATTCAAGTTCAAGCATAAAGAGATCCTAGGGCTTTTAAGATTAAAAATAGATGCATAGTGAACCCCTCAGGATTCTAGGCTTTTATATTTCACTTATAGGGTAGCACAAGCCTGCCAAATAGATCATAAAAAGATCAGACCACTTGCACAATAGTGCCAAAAAAGGACTGCAACATTAGCCAATAGGGTGTCCCATTTTTAGCATTCCTATCCAATCCAAAAATGAACCTCAAGATCTAATTTCTAATAGTTTCCTAGTCTTTCTCCTCCATTATCAAACCTTATCTCAGTCCAAATCATTTAGAATAAGCTAAGTTAGATTTATTTTATTTATTACTATATTTAGAAAAGGCAAAAATATAAATATATTTACACAAATTAGTAAATTAATTATTGCATATTATTTATTGATTTACTTTGCTTAGACCTATTTATTTAACTAGGAATAAAACCCCATTATTCTAAAAATAATAAAACAATAAGCCATGTGGATAAGGTGAGGGTAGTGATTGGCTAATTTCTTAGAAGGGAATTTTTGAAGCTTTTAGAATAGAGCTAAAATTCACCCAAGATTTAAATCAAAGCAAGTTAAAGATAATTTCCATTTATGGCTTGTATCATTTAGTTCAAATTTTGAATTTAGAGTTTAAATATTTCCATCTAAAATAAATACATTCATCTTCAGTTGTTATCTACTAATAAATTTGAAGTATTTTGTGATTGTTTGTAATGACATCTGTGTACTTCTCCACCATTAAAGCAATTTAAAATCTCATAAATCATAAAATTGAAACCATGGCCAAAGATAGAACATCTAGATCCAATAAGCAAGAACAAGTTCCATTCCTCTAATCCTATGAAATGAACATCATCTTTCGAGACAGCAATTTTAACTCTATTGCATTGGCCATCAAAAGAGAAACATTAAAATGACTTGTTCTACCATGTATAAAGGATTGTAGATAGAGACAATGATGATGAAGAAGGTTTGAATGAGGTAGAAGATAGGTTAGACATTTTGGCACTCAAATCTATAGGGTTACACAAGGATGCATCTAACTTAGAAGTACTCCTCTATGTAAACTTAGTCTATCAAATGTTTCTTCAATCTAGGTGTGTTGAAAATATGATTAAATTTTTAAATTTGTGTTATGACATTCATTTCATAGTTGGGCTATCCTTTCAAGATTATTATGATCTTCCTAAACCAAAAATTGTTTACACTTAGGAAACTGTAACTCAATAGATTTGAACATATGATATTAGTGAGGTTTTGAGAGACTAGGTTGAGAACAAGTGGAAGTTCATATGTAAAACCAAAATCAGCCAAATCCACATCACCCAACTTAGGAAGGGAGTGTGAATGGGCATGTCTATGATGAATTAGCTACATGGGGTTGAAGAAACAAGGCATATAGATGATAAGTGGGTTCCACTTCTATTTTTGGTAATATATGATGCAAAGACTCCCCTCTGGGAGAAATGATATCCTAAAACTTAGTTTCATAGATCATAAGGGTCATCGCCAACTAGAGGGATCATTTATACATAATGTCCTACTTGGTGGTTATAATCCATGCCACCTAGAAGTTCCCTTAGTTCACCAATTGGGATCTAAATTTGAAGTGGACCATGCCTCATACCTTATCAAAGATAATATTGTATAAGTACAAGAAGGAGATGAGGTTAATTACTAAACATTTCTACCCAATTGTATATAGGTAAATTGATGAGAGGCCTATGCCTAGACTATTAGAGTAAATTAGAGAAACACTAAGCACCCTAGGAGCTTACTAGTGTTACCTATAATACATAATGATAAGGATAACCAAAATTAAGATAGCCCCCCTCAAGTTTCCCATTGTAGTGATAGATAAGTTGGATGAGTAAGAAATTTCTTTTCAATTACTCATAGGTGTGGATGGACTATAAAATAATAAAAAGAGAGGATTGGTCCACCCTTAACTATCTAACATTGACTAGTTTAGTATTGAAAACTAGAACTTGGTCATTTTTGTTACCAAGAAAATGCCCACCTTCAACTTGGAAAGAGATGGAAATAAAGAATGGGATCCTAAGAATATAAAATTTAAACATTTCATCAAGCATAGGGTAGCACTAAACATCACCTACTACCATGACCTTAAAGATGAAGAGAGGTTATACATCAATGCAAACAATGACAAAGAGGTGAAGCAAAGATTGAAGGCTAACAATATCCCACAAGTTAAGGTCAAGTTGAAAGATGTAGGTTTCTATGAATTTTTTAAACTAAAGATACTCAAGTAAGAACATCTACATCCACATTTCATGTTACTGATGTTGAGAAACAAAGACCAACTGACCCTCTGCTTAGTAAGAGGATTCTACAAGTATTGTCTCCTACTTTTGATAAGAGGAGATGATACTAGGAAACATATTGAATAGGTTTTTATTTTAGAAACATTATCTAGAACAACATCCCAGGAAAAAAATGGTACATTGTCATATTCAAGACCTTTTAGGGTACCCCATTCATCTTCGATGGATGAAGTATCACCACCTAGTACAACACTAGTAGCTTCAACAACATAATTATTTCCCTTACTTCTTTTCAAGGAGGAACCAGGTTTAACAAGTCTAGAATGTGTTTATTTTCCTCCTTTATTTTTGAGTAGCCCCTCACTAGACCTATGACTAGGCCCATGGCTATGCCCCTACCCACTATCAACCTATTTGTTATTTCATCCACTTCTAAGGTCTTTATGATTGCCAATTTACCTCTAATACTATCTAGGCCTATGCCTAGGTTAGGTCCCTAGTTGCCAAAGAAAAGGCCTACTATGTCCAATCCCTAAGTCCCTCTGTTACCAACTAATGTTTTATATAAACATATTTATTTTTCATCTTTAGGAATGACACTTGCTAGTTCATCCCCTAGTTTTACATTTGTCTTAGTCACCTCCATAATTACTTCCCAAACATCTACCTTCTATGGATAGACACTATCTCAATAATTGCCTCTATCTACTCAACCTCAAGGTCACATTTATGATAAATCTTGGATAAAAGTAATGCAATTGGATACAATAGAGAACCAAGATTTGGTTATAGTAGACCCTCCATAGGTCTCATTGGAATTTAACAAGAGGGTTCGAGCTATGAAAAGGCTAACCAAGAGGAAAGTCACTCATCTAGATTAGACAATTGTGTATGAGTATGAAAAACCCTATTTGAATTAACCAAGAAGATAAGATCTAATCTGAGAAAGTAGTAATAATATAAATAGGACCCCCTCTCATCTCTAAAATAATATGGTGATGTGGCTATATAATTAGTAAAAGGAATGCAACAAAGAACAACTGATCTAGAATAACATCACAAAGCCACATTTCTAGAGGAGACCATCACCAAGGTACAATGGGGTTTTGAAGTCATGTTTGATACCCTAAATACCTTGGCTTAGTACAAAGTGAAATTATATGAAGTCTATAATATGATTATCAAGGCATAGGGTGCATATATAGTCTATGACATCAAAGTAATAAACTTGGTCAAGTTGATTAGAATGAATAAATTTGAAGATTTTAACTTGATCCCCATAGAGGATTTGAGCATTTCTCAATCCTATATAATTGGAATTAGGAGGACCCTAAACCAATGGATTGATAACATGATTTTTTTGGGCTCATCTCTCATCTAGTTGGGTGATAGAGTTATAACTCTACTTAAAGAGGATGAGATCACACACCTTGCTAATAAGGATAGTTCCATCATCAATAAGGATGCCTTCAGAGCCTAGCTACAAAACTTAATCATAAATTATAGGAATTATGCTATGTCTAAATGAGTGACATTTGGATGGGAGATGGTAGACTTGGAACCTTTTACAAATCAAAGAATAAAAAATGAAGTGGCTATCAATGAGGTTATGGGACCTCTCTTGAATAAATATGATGTAATGTCAGGTCTTACCATCAAGTTTATAAAGTAACCTATTATAAATTTGAAGTTGATTGATATTGATTATGAAAAAATCTTTATGTCTTAGAAAGGGAAGATATAAGTTGATAAGTAGGGTAGTATGAATCCACAACTAGTTACCACAGGAGATTCTTCCTCTTCAACCCCTCTTGGAATTTATTCATCTTCTAATACACTAGGAGCTTCATCATCATCCACATTAGTAGGATCCCATCCTAACACCTCAAGAGTAAGATAACCATTTTTACAAGCTTCTTTTCTTTGATGAGTATCATGTTCTAGTTCACTCTATATATTGTAAAATATTCCCTTTTTGAATAGGGAATATTCTTTAGTTTTTAAGAACATGAGTGACTTTTTGTCCACTTACAGATGTCATATACTCAGTTCTGTTGTAACTAATGCAACCATCTTAGGCATGAAAAAGGGATTATAAATAGGGTTTTTTCTCCTCAATGATACTTTAGAATAGAACTTTTGTGAAATTAATGTAAATAGAGAGAAGAATTCTTGTAATTTGTTCACTATTTCATTACTTTCATATTTTTTTATTTCTCAAGATTTTATAATAATAGAGGATTTTATTTATCTAATGGTTAAATATGATAATAATGTTTTAAAATATTTATGTTAGTTTGTGCTTTCTATAATGCTAACAAAATTTGTCTATGTATACTTTGTTTCCTTCTACTCTGCAAATAAATGTATTTAAATCAATTTGTTGTAGGTAGATATTTGAAAGCATAGTTTTGAGATATATACATTTCATTCACCCCAGAATCACCATTGAATTTATGGTATTTTGATTCCAACACTAGAATATCATGAATTTTAGCTTTATTTACATTGGTATCAAGAAAACTTAAGGATATAAATAAGTCTTTGTTGTTGTAAGGCAAACATTTTTTTCTTATCTACCCTACTTCCCTTTTTTGAATTTTTTTAAAACATGAGTCACCTTAGATTAATGCTCACTTTAAATATTAACCTATTTGTTTAAAATTTGGGAAATAAATTAGCAAAATTTTAAGAAATTTACATCATAACAATGAGGAAATTTTAGATAGATTGTGTCACTATTGAGTTCCTTTGTCCCTATAGTAGGGTCTACTTGCAGACTAAAGGTGGTGGCCACATAATCATTCTAGTAAAACTGAATTTAGACCTAAGGTCTTCTAATACCTACACTATAAACTAATAAATATTGTTTATTTTTTGCATTATATCCTTGACACAAATATACATCAACACTCTATATAAAAGTGAAAAATAGTAGTTTAATATTGAAACTAACTTATCTATTAACATGATTTAATTTTAAAGTATATAACCTAAACTATTTATATTATACCTATCTAAATTTATCAAAACTCCATATCAAGTATTGGTTCAAATTCTATGTCATTTAAATACCCATGTCAATATCTATTTAGGATAACTCAATAGCTAGTTCCAAGTATCCCCTACCTAAAATTATACATAACCACATGCTTGAGTGTGATTTAGATGCTTGTGAAGTATAAAATTTCCCACACTCTAACACATTTAATTAGTTTACCTTGGAAATATCAAGACACACATCAAGGCATCTTAATTATCTTTATCCAAAAAAGTCAGCCTTGGACTTGATGTGCAATTCTCATATAAATATATTACTAAAATAAAACACATTATTTTCATCTAAAATTACCCCATGTATAAGAGTGAGGACTGTAACATAAAAAAATAAATTAGTTCCTTTATATCCATACCCCACTATAACATTTTTACTTTTTAAAGTGTTGAATGTTATTTTGAATTAAATTAACTCAAATTTAAATTTTTAAACTATTATAGAGACTATTTTTTACGTATGACATTCAAAATTAATGATGTAATTTATTATATAGTGAAAATTTTGATAGAATTTTGATTATGATGAATTAGAGAGGAGAGTATAGAGTACTTATGTCTACGGGCTTTCAGGGTTTCCCCTACCTCTTTTCACACTGTTAATCTATCTAGTCGAGGTAGGAACTATCAACAATTCATTTACTACATTGATTCAGGCAACTTGTCTACCCTTTTGGTGGTTAGTCACCTTCCCATATATTAAATAGCCATTACCACCCCTCTTGCATCATTTGATGTAGGTACAGCCATAAATAACCAAAGAATCCATGGTTCCAGAATAAGCTAATTTTTTTTTCTCAAAGGTTTACCTAAAGCATTGATTCTAAATTTGATGATCCTCTCCCAGATGTAGTTATGGATTTACTAAAGTTTGATAAAGCCTATCATTACTTTGAAAATTTTACCCTAGTTTATTACTTTGTGGGTTAAGTTCCTCCATATATCCTTTTGAAATACTGGGTTTACAACCATTGGCAAGGCCCTGGGGTGAAACTAGGAGTCCAAAATCTTACTAAGGGTTTCTTCTTGTTTCATTTCACAAACCCTTATCATTTTAAAACCATTGTTAAGCATGGCCCGTGTTTTATTTTGAACACCCTAGTTTTTTTCCCATTAGACCAAAGACTTCCAAGTCTTTGAACAAGATAAGCTTAAAATCCCAGTATGGCTAGAGTTTCCAGGCTTACGTTTTCCTCTATGGAACTTTATCAATTAACTTATTAATCCTTTAGGCTACTTTATCTTCCATGAGAAATAAAATTTATATGTATACTGACCTCAGATAAGGGTTTATGTTTGAATTAACTTCACTAAAAATATCAAAAAGCCCATAACTAGTTCTCTTAGCATGTGATATATATTAACATTCTAAAAACTCATTTCAGGTGTCAAGATTCAAACCACATGACTAGATAATGCCCTCTAATATTCCCCACTCATTTGATCCCTTAAGAAAAAAGTGGGTCTAAGACAAAAACCTAATCCTCTAATGGGTGGACCATGGTTTCTAATAGGAAAACTTTTGTTGCCCATGGCAATGTTATACCTTAGCCAATTGTCTACCAACTCATATGAGGACCAAGTTCCTTACCCCTTCCAATAAATCCCTAACACAATCACAAGTTAAACCCTTATCTATCATTTCGTAGGCCCCCCAAGTGGTCTCTCAGTTTGTGTCTTTCCCATCTCCCACTCCTACTGCCCCTTTGTCATAACCCCTTTTAGAGGTGAATTATTTAGATTCAAATTTGGGGATTGTACTCCTCAACCACAAGGCTATTATGAATCTATCACATAGTCCCTCTCCCTATGTAGATGAAGATTATGTGCCAAATAAAATGAAACCCTTGAAGATGGGATAATTTGCTTTTCTAGGCTTAGATTACAATTGATACATAGCCCTCTCAGAACTCTCTAAGGGAAATGATATGAATATAGATGTTTCCTAATGATAGTTTATTATTGGAATGTTTGAGGACTCACTAATCCAACTCATAAGTATATGATCAAGAATATTTGTCATCATTTTGTCCACATAAATATTTTATGCATGTAAGAAGTTATTTTATTTTATTTTTGCTTCAATCTATAGCTCACATTATCTATATTGGGGCCCTCTTTTAGACCACCTATCATGAGTCTAGCCATGGGGGATTTGTCATCCTACTATTATCTAACTTGTCTCAAAATATCATTTCTTGGGGATCTAGCCCTACCCACTAGGTGGTTTGGACTATTTTTGAATTTGATAAGTGTATCATTGGACTTGTCAACCTATATGCTTCCAATGATGTTTTGGAACACACCCTAATCTAGAGACGGTTGGTTCATTTCCTCCTAGATGTCCATTGGATGATTTTTGGCCACTTTAACATGATCTAATCTACATAAGACAATGAAGGTCTCCTTCCCATGATATGGTGTGTAGGAGAATAATAAGCTTGGTTTTATAAATTTGGGGTATTTGAATAAAATTATCATAGAAGGGGAGATTCAAATTCCCCATGGCTTACTTGGTAAAAAATACATCAAGGAGAAGATTGAGTACTCAAACATCTTGATCATGCCCTCCTTACTGAGCAATATCTATTCTTATTTGTTCCTATTCATGGGTGACCTATGTCAATCATTCTAGAATATTTTTTGTCTAACCAATATCCCATCTATTGTTTCATAGAATGGACCTCCTAATAGGTTAGACCCAAGGGTTCCTAGTTCTACCTCAACACTAAGCATCTCAAGCATCAGTAGACTATGAAGCATATCACTAGGATTTTGATCCTAGCCCCTAGATCCAAGGGGGCACTAGTTGAATTGAGTGGTGTTATGATGTTATAGCTTGAACCACTTCCTTCATGTAGATATATGGTAAATAAGCATCTATTTTTAGGTAGTGGATTCACAATGCTTAAAAATATGAATACCTTAAGATTTCAAAGGAATTAAAATATATTCCTTTAAATTCACATTTACTAATTCAGGGCACCATGTGGAGACACAATATTTAGGTTTCAAAGGCTTATAAGACTAAAATATCCCAACTCCAAACAAGGATGTATTGGTTGAAGGTAGGAGACAAAGTGACCAAGGAAAATTTTTACTCTCCTTCAGTCAAGACAAGTTGATGACAAAATTAAATCCATTAAAAGTGCTTCAGATAGGCTTACCAAACTTCCAAATATATTACAATATTTTGAAAATCAATACCATGGTGTCTTTACAATACAACCTTCATCTCCTACTCATGAGGTTTCCCTCTTTCAATGCCTTCTTGTAGTCCCCTACAAACTCTTAGAATCTCAAAGAGTTTCTTATGATAGACCTCATAGTGTTAATGAACTTAAATAAGTTGTTATGTAGATGGCCTCTAATAAATACCTAGGTATTGATGGCTTTCCTTATGAATTTTATCAAACCTTGTGGGATACTGTTTGACCTACTCTCCATAGAGTTTACTTTGAAGCTATCCTAAAAAATTCATTAGGTCACTCTTAGCCAAAATATGGATACCTTAAATGAGGATCATTAAAAATTGTTCACTTAATTGATCTTAACTTTGTTGATATCCATTCTGAAGGATTTTTATAGGTCATTAATGATCTAAGTTGATAGGTAGTGTGTCATCCTTAACAACTTTCAAGGTCATTTAGCATGGTTTAGTTGACATCTAGGTCAAGTCATGTTATATTTTCATAAATTAGTCATTCCTTATGGTCTTCATGTTGTGTTTAACATTGTCTAAGGTAAGTTTGATAAAATTGAGTTAAGTGAGAAATCAAGTCAATGCATAAACATGCCCAAGGACACAAGGTGGTAACCCTGCAAGGAACAACCACGACCTAAAGCTAGTCAAAATGAGTCAAAGAATCATAAATAATAAGTTGGTCACAATGTTTCTAAAGCTATTTCAAAATTTTAAGGTAATTTTTATAAGAATAAGGTATCTTATTACGCTTTAAAGAGGACATTTACTAGTAAAATAAAATATAAGGTTTTGTCTTTGTAAAAGGAGATGTTTCAAGTCATCTAACATCTTGGTGATGAAATCATGTTTCTACCACACTATAAACCTCCTTCAAAGGTCTTTTATAACTAACTTTCAATGTTGGAGTTTATTTGTAACTACCATTTATCATTCTCTAATGCATAAAGGAAGATTTTTCAAGAAAATTATACTTATTAACGACATGAATTTTTGTATAAACCTATTCTAAGCTTTTAAATGTCATATTAAGGTAAAGAGTCACTAATTTAAGCATATCCAATAGTTCCAAGAGGTAGAATAGTCAAAATCTTGAGAAAACATGCTTTTGGTGGTTTTGTGCAGAGGGTTCTTAATGGTTGGAAAAGTAAAAACTTTCCTAGAGGTCCCAATGGTCTTATTAGACCCAAATATATGAAATAAATGGATTTGTAGAACAAAATAGTGTAAAAACACACTGCATTTCTCCATCAGCTTTTTTGGAAGCTCAAGACAAATAGTTAGGTTTTCCCTTGGTACTCTAAGGAGAAAGAAATTTAGAGACCAAGATCTTAGATAGAGGATGGTACCCTAATTCCCTTCCACTTTTTATCATTTATTTATTGGTTTATATTCTTAAATTTATAAAAAATCATTAAGAAGTCAAGGTTACAAAAGGAAGACTCAAAACCCCACTAGGGTAAATTTTCTTTAATTTTAGAGTTATAAAGATAAATAAATGCATATAAATGATTTTATATGGTTTTTGAAGGTATAATTTACCTGTCCCATAATTATCAAATATCTTCTTGGCACATGCAGTTTTGAATGAAGTAAAACTTTTAACTTAAGTGGGTGATAGACATGATACAATGAGTTTTAGGTAAGTATCTTGTGAATTTTATATGTGTACATATTATAGGGTTTTCTAAATAAATATATCAAACTCCTAAATCTTATTCCCATTCCCAAGGGATCCACCTTGGACAAGAGTTCAATATACAAGTCTAAAAATGGGTAGATTCAACCATGAAAGATACACAACTTAGGTTTAAGAGGTAATGAACATCAAGTAGGGATTATATCAGTAATGTAAATATGGTATCAAGTTCATGAAATTCATAAGGATTTTTTCAAATTCCATGGTCACTCTCAAAGATAAGTGACAGGTAGGTAAGAGTGAAGAAAGTGAAGGTTATTATCAAATGACATGGATGATTGGTTATAGTCTTGAAATGAAGCCAAGGATGAGACACACATGTGTAATAACCTCTTATACCTCTTCTATTCTCATGAAATACTATTCTCTCTCCCAAAATGCCTTTCTTGTACCAAATCAAAAGTGTAATCATTAAGAGAGAAGTAGTAAACCTATACGATATGATTAGGAAAAGATGAAAGTTTTGTGTGAAATGTGAGAGGTGATGGGTTAAGAAAGGTATTACATGTTTATAGAGATTTTAGTTCCATCTAAGCCTTATATTGAGGTAAAATTATATAGTTTGAGAAATGTGAAGAGTGGAAGATCTATAGGTATATTGAGACCTCACCAAGATAGTAGTATGTTGATATCCTATCTAGGATAAACCAATAGAAGATTGGCTTCCTATTTGTATATAGGTTATAAAATTCCTAAATGAATAAGAAACCTAGAATGGGAAGATATTATTTGAATATTTCTATTAGGGGATTGTTGATATCAGCCATTGAATCTATATAAGGAAATTTCCTGAACAAGTTACCAATCATGGGGAGAAAATGTAGATTTATAACAATAGTAAATGTTTTTATACTTTATTTAGAAGATGATATCATTAATAATCTTGAATTAGACGTTTTATAATACCATCCTTAACTAAAAATGTATAATAAGTTAGGTTATGCACCTATAGACCTAAAAATAGATTTGAAGGCTCAATATCATGATGGAAGTTTAAGCTGAGAGACCACTATGAAATTGGCTTCCTATTAGTTGTAAAATATCTATCATACCCTAAGAAAACCCTTGATGTATTAGTGGGCCTACCCTAATCTCATCCAAGTAAATACACATTAATACTAGATTAGGAACATGCATCTACATGATGGTACATAGAAAATGAGAAAAGGAAAGCATGTTCCTTACCTTGAGTGAGAAGTAGAGAATCTGATGAGGAATGTTGAGAAGTCAATAAATAATTACATAGAGTTATGTGGGTCATGAATACCTTCATAAGTTGCAATGATGTCATAATAATTTGTTTCTTCATTTTGAGATGTTTAGAAACCTCAAGATCACTTGAGGATATTCTAAACTTGAGCAGAACCATATAATCTTCTCATCAACCTCCAAGTAACATCATAGAGATATGATATCCCTTAGGGAAAAGGGTCACACTTAAACCTCAGGTCTATTATGGTTCCAAGTCTAAGATAGATAATTACAAACTTATGTGCAAGAATATGATGTGGGAAATGCAAAATATATTGGAACAGAAACTTGAATATCTATCAGGGTCTAAAAAATAAAAATGAAGCCTCCAAATTTATCAAATCCCTTATTTTGATGAGAAACCAACTCAAATTATCAAAATCCCCTAAAAGAAGTATCTTAAACCTACATGAGACCTAAAGGTCTGTTGTCAAGTCATGAAGAGAACATGAGGTATTTATATTGGTTATAGGGTTCTAATGTTAATTGAAGATATGAAAGGTCATGGAAGAACCTCTCACAAAATATTAAGTTCTTGAAATATGAAGGAATGGCCAATACAAGATCACTAGGGTTAGTAACATGATGTTGCTCTCAAACCTTGATCATTAGTCAATATAGGTTACAATGAGTTTGAGGAGTGAATTAGTGTAGATAATAACTTAGATGCCTCATTCAAAGTTATACAGACCTCAAATCAGTGTTTAAATCCATAGCCAATCAATGTCATGTCTTTTGGGCCAAATCACCCTACTTGAGTTCACACTACAGACCTAATCATCTGAGAGGCATGTTCATAACATGTGAACATCCATGAGTAGATGAGTGTAATCCATAACTCTATGGGAGAGGTAGATTATTTTATCTACTCAAGTTTCTTGGCATTACTTCAACCATTGAGATCATATAAGATATGAATAATCATTAATAAAGCTACACACTCTAAAACCCTACTTAAACCCTTCAAAGGACATTATGGGAAAGAAGATGAAAATTATGACTCTAGATGCATTGATTTAACATAATAAAAAAATGAGGATCATTCCTCACTCTAAGAGGATCCTCACTATGAAATTTTCCTATACTTGTACATGTATGGATACATTTAATGTTATGTTTTTGTAGGGTTTTAGGATCAAAATATGATTTTTTACAAATGAAATAATGTAAACCATTTAGGATTTTGTTTTGGACATTTGTATACATATAAATATTTAAAAACCAACTCCTTTTATTCTAAAATTACTCATAGAGATCCAATTTCCAAGGATAGTGTAGAAAAGCTTATGAAAGGGTGATATGGTCACATGGGAGAGATAGAGCAGTAAGGTTAGATCATTTAAATTTCATGGGTCATATCACAACATGGTTCTTATTCTTTAATATAGGTATATAAACCCTGATATAGGTTCTCATGAAGGTCTTATTGCCATTATAATGGTTAATATTAAGCAAGTTAGACATTATTGGGTGAATATTTTGTCGACCAGCTAACTGGTATTCAAAATAGTTCCTATCACCATAGCATAGGGAGATTGGTCATCTGGATGTGCAGGTTTACTACATCACAAGGGGACAAATCTCTCCTCTCATCAAGGGGAGGTTCCTTATTAAATATGTAGAGGTTATATACAATATATATATATATATATATATGCAAAAAGTAAGACATAGGGGTAGGATAAACCATCCATCTCTCTTTTTTCAAAGATGATAATGATAAACAAGGAATAAATCCTGGCTGATGGGGAAGGTACTTCTCTTCTTTCAGAAGCAACTTTCAGCCAAGAGCCAGATTCCTTCTTAAATAGTAGAAATCTTGGTGCAATGTCGGATGGAAATTCTCTTGTTTCAGAAACATTCTTCAGTAGGCAGTAGGAATCTTTCAGGTAGTGAGTAACCTCTAACGGGGGTGCTAAGTGATGAGCAACCTGAGAGAGAAAAATGAAGAACAATGGGGGCACCACATTGTCCCAAGGCTCTTTACATAGGAAAGGAAAATGCAAACACACTGAAGGTACTTATGGGGGCACAACATCATCCCATAGTTGGCCTTCAGGACACCCTCCTAATCACCTCCACTAGTTTTACTTGTTAAATCAAATGGACAAGAAAGATTCTAGGAAATAGACATACAAACAATCTCCTAAAATAACACAAGCTATAACATCACAAAGTCTGCAAGTAACTTGTTTTCTCATTTAGATAAAATAATATGAATTATAATTTGAGCTCAAAGTCTCAGTAATGCCTTTCAATTAAGGCAAAGTTTTTATTTTGATAATCAAAAAGGTCTCTCTATAATAATGAAAGAGTTTTCATTATATAGAGACCAGGAGAGACTTGGCAATTTCTCCCAATGAAGTGACCTATTCGGTGCACTCAATGCCTTGGATGCATTCTTGGTTTTGTCAGGAGGGGCCCTGTTGGAGTAGGGTAGCTACCTTAAATGTGGTATGTTGATTCCTCTCTTAGTGCTTCCTCCTTAGCTTGAATCACTCAATCATTCACCTACTTAGCCACACACCTATCTACTCTATCTTCACCTCCAAAGGAACAAGCAGATGGTGCTCTCAATGTTACCATCTCCCCAAATATCTACCTGGTAAACTACTTCATCTACTGGTAGTAACTCCTATTGAGTTTCCATCTCTATCTCTTCCTTCTCTTGATATTAGCCTTAGGCTTTTTAAATGCATCTGGGTTCATCTTTTGAGTCTATAAAAATCAACAGACACTTGAATGCAAATGATTTAGCATTCACGGGTCTTTTCCTTATTAAAGGTTAATGGCTAGTTAGTCACTTTAAATTTGACATCTACGAGCCTATCATCATGCCATGATGTGGGTGAGGACATGTGGTGGCATCCAATATTTTGAAATAAGCTTTGAAACAATTAAAATCTGAGGGGAGCATAGATGCAGACACATGACAACATTTGCTACACTTGGTTGGGACATGTAGTGGGTTCCACTCCATGAAGCATCATTTGAAACTATGCCTTGGCATGTGACACTTGGCAGCATCTGCCGCTCTCTTTGAGGCTCAGACCTTTCTCAAAGGGAACTTATCCTTTATGGTCTTCTAAGTTGTCTTCAAGATTTTTCTCTCCAGTGGGCTATCATCCCCTTCATTTCCTTCAACACATGGTGCCTTCTACTCTTTGAACAAGTGCCACATGGTGTCTTCTGTAGGAATAGGTGAGGACATGTAGTATCTTCCATATTTGACACTTGGTAGAATCTACCTTCTCAGGCCTTTGTGACATTATATAAATGTTTGGGGCTCAGTCGGGCTCTCACAAATGATGACACTTGTCAACCTCCATCGATCTCTACAAGGGACACATGGCATGGTTTGAATACATTTGTTAGTCATGCGGATGCAGATGATTGGCATGTTATACTTCAATTAGTCACTTGTCCTTGAGACCACCATGGTGTTTTCTCAAAATAGTGAAGCTAAGGGAAGAGACTATAGATATTGACACTTGGAGGCTTCTGACAAGCTTCGAAGGGACACGTGGCATGTTCTACCACTCTTAGATGAATACTTTGGGGCCTTCCACAGTTGCCACTTGTCACCCTCCATAGAATTCTAAAAGAATCTTTATCAAAAGAAGCCTTGTAGCTTATAATAAACTTTTCGAAGCAAATGCCAACACTTGTCACATTCCATTGAGTCATAATGGGACACGTGGCATGGTCTGCATATTTATAGCACTTACATGGATGTAGACACATGGTGGCTTTTGATGATTTTTCAAAAGGGACAAATGGCACCTTTCACCACTTCTCTGAAACAAAGCATAAAGGAGCTTGGCCGATGACACTTGGAAGCTTCCACCTAACTCTTTATTTTGCACGTACTTCTATTCATAACTGAGGTAGTCTTTGAACTTTGAACCTGATGCGTTGAACCGATGAACCTTGAACCCGTTGAACCTTGATGAAGTGCTTGACCCATTTGAAGCTTGCCACTAATATTAAACCTTGAACCCATTGAGCTTTGAACAAAAGTGGTTCAAGGTTCAATGGTTCATTGGTTCATTCGATTAGAAGATTACTAATGACCCTTTTTTGGTTGAACCTATCTCAAAAGTGTCCAAGTATGAGAAACTAGTCCCTTCTGATTGAACTCACCTATAGAAGCCTTTGAACTTGTTAGTCCCTTTACCAAAATTTTTGAGAAAATGATGAAATTGAATGTTTCAAAAGAAATTTTTGGAAAGGGAAAAAATAATTTTGGCCATGTAGGACCAAAATAGTCCTATGTTGTCTGAAAAATGAGGAATCACTTTTCAGGGACAATAGCTGGCTCCTGTTGGGGAATTTCTTTTAGATGATAACTCAGAATAGCTGAGGGGATTAGAAACCAGAATCTCTAGTGCCTTAAAGTGTGCCATTGGGCTATAGATTCATGCTACCCAAAAAGAAAGGCTCTAAAAAATGAAAACAAAATGAACAAAATAGAACCACAGACTATACAAATATACATATGTATAGGGGAACCCATCCGATACTTCAAGATTTGAAGTGATTCAGATGTTGCCCATTGTGAGGTAGAGAAAAGAGAGTGCCATCTTGATATTTCAATAGGAAACTATTTTTACCATTGAATTGATGAATAGTAAAAGTTCCCCTCCATAGGGAATCAAACTTTCTGTGCATCCCCTTTGGTTCTCTTCTCTTGTCCCACAACAGGACTTGATCTCCAATCTAGAAATCATGATTCTTTGCTTTTAGGTTGAAGATCTTCTTCACCAGACTTTGATGGGCAAAAATTCTATCCACCATTTTAGTTCTCTACTCATTTAGCTCAGCAAGGCACATGATCCTCTTCTCAAGTGAGTTCTCATACATTTGACCTTCAATCACCCTCACCAATTTCAAAGCTAGCAATTCCAAGGTGATTGGTATCTCAACATTTACACCATAAAGAAGTTGGAAGGGATACATACCAATTACTCTCATTGGTGTAATTCTATCTACCCATAGAGCATCAACTAACACCTTATGCCAAGTCCTTTGGTTGTCATCCACCAGCTTCTTGATGATAGTCACCAAGTTTTTATTGCTTGACTCAGCCTATCCATTCCCTTGTGGGATGTAATTAGAGGAATGGGAGAGTGTAATTCCATAGTGGAAGTAGAATTGAGTGATTTCCTAGGAAGTGAAGTAGGCAACATTGTTAGTGATAATTTTTATTGGGACCCCAAACCTAGACATGATGTTTTCTTTGAGGAAATTGCATACTAGTTCTAAAGTAGCATGTTTGGTTAGAACTAATTCCACCCATTTGGTGAAGTAGTCTATTGTTGTAAGGACATAATCATGTCCAACACTTGAAAATGGGTTCACAGCACCAATAAAGTCAATTCCCCATTGCTGGAAAGGCTCTTCTATGACCACTGGTTTGAGAGGTAGGGCAGCTAGCTTAGGCCTTCTGACAAACTATTGGCACAATTCACATCCCCTGACCCACTTGTATGCATCTCGAAAGAGAGTTAGCCAATAGTAATTGGATCACAAGATCTTATGGGTAGTCACCGAGGTAGAAAAATGTCCCCCATAGGCTGAATTGTAGAAGGACTTTAGAATTCAGCTTTTTTGCTCCTTGTCCACACAGCGAAGGAATGTTCCATCAAGGTGCCTCTTATACAAGCCATTGTCCTAGAGGACAAAATTAGTGGCTTTCAGCTTGATGGTCCTCCTTTATTTATAAGATAGGTTTATAGGACATTCACCATAAGTAAGAAAATGAGAAATACCTGAATACCACTCATTTGTTATGGAGACAAAGAGGATTGTAGGTGAGTCATCCACTTTTGGCTCTTCATGCTCCTTCTCTCCTGGCTTGTTATCATCAATCAATTGGCATAGCCCCTTCCCATGCACCAACTTCATTGGCTTAATAATTAGATCAAACTCTTAGATTTTTACAACCCATTTTCCTCTTTTCATCCCAAACTCCTACTGAGTCAGTATAGATTTCACTGTTGTGTTAGGGACCAAGGCAGTCACTCAATAATTGAGGATGTAGAAATAAAAATGTTTCACGGCCTTCACCACTACATAAGTGTGCTTCTCCATATTTGATTACTTTAGCTCATGATCTTTGAGAGGACAGATCATGAAGGAAATGGGATATTCCATACCTTCTTTATTCTATTGAACTAGAATTATTGAAAGCGTATGTTCTAAAGCATAGCTGTAAATAGTGAATTCTTTGCTATAGTCTGAGCAAGCCAAAATTGGAGCATGGGCAATGGTAGTCTTGACATCTTCAAAGGCTGACTTGCCCTCTTCAGTCTAGCTGAAGGTAGCTTTTCCTTTCATCATGTTTATAATGTGCCTAGTCTTCTTAGCAAACTCAAGGATGAACCTCTGTAATAAATTCATCTTCTGAAAGAAAGAGTGAACAACAGTCTTACTTATGGGCAAGGAAAGTTCTTAGATATATTTGACTCTATCTGAGTCAATCTTTATGCCTCCTTTGGACATAATGTGTTTGAGAAGTTTCCCCTCTATTACACTGAAAATTGACTTCTTGGGGTTCAGGGAAATGCCATTCTGGTGGCAGCATTTTAGCACTTGATGCAAATGGCTCACATGATTAGGGTGATGCTTAGAAAATATAGTCAAGTCATCAAGATAAACTATGATGAAATTACCCATCTCATCCTTGAAGGCAAATTCCATTGCTCTTTAGAAGGTGGCACCATCATTTATCAAGCCAAAAGGCATTCTTTTATATGCAAACATGCCCCAAGGTGTGGTGAAAGTGGTCTTATGCTGGTCTGCTTCACCAACTTTGACCTAATTGTATCTTGAGAAGCCATCTAGCATTGATAACATCTTTGAGCCCATCACTATCTACAGTACTTGATCCATGATTGGTAAAGGATAATTATCCTTCAAAGATGCCTGATTCAAATTTCTAAAATCCACACAAAGGTGAATTTCACCATTCTTCTTCCTTACAGGCATTATATTGGCAATCCAAGTAGAATGATGGATTGGGAAGATTATCCTGGCATTTGGCATTTTTTGAATCTCTGATAAAATAGTACCTAATATTTTTGGATTATAATGTTGAGATTTTTGCCTGTAAGGTGTTGAATCGGCCTTGAGAGGAATGTTGTGTCAGATTTCATCAAGCCAAAGTGATTTCAAGTCATCATAGGATTATGCTAGGACATCCATGTATTCATTAAGCAAAGTGGTGAACTTTAAATGTTCCTCAGGAGTACAACACTTCTCAATGTTCACCATCTTGGGGTCTGCCTTGGTTCCCAGATTTACCTGATCAAACTCCTAGGAGGAGCTTGAATCCATTTGTTGTTGTTTGATGAATCTATCATGCTTATTAAATAACTTCTCAAGGGAAACAAGGCCTTTAGGAATTTTATTCCCTCTCATTTGCAATAACTCCTCACCTATGCTTGAAATTGATTCAGGAGCTGGTTAAGGCTCTTGAGGTTCACTGCCTTCAAAATGCAACCATTCAAAGTTGTCCTTTTACTCCAAGAAGGCAATGATGTGATTGTCATTATCAAATACTGACCAATAACTAGAATTATCAGGCATGCTTGGTCTAAAGACTAGCTTAATAGTGTACCTATCTCCTTCGAATTTTGGGTGGGGGACCAAGAGAGGAGCTGAAATAGCCAATGCATCTGTCTAGTCATTGAATTCTCTAGGAATTATAGAGATGCTGAAAGCATCAAATTCTTCAAGCTGGTCCCAGACTAGATTGTGGTAGTGGTGTAATATTTCATTCTTGGTTTGATATAGTTTTTTCACTTGACAAACCACTAGTTCGGCATCTCATTTAGCATGAAGGAGCTTGATGCCTTTGTCCCTGACAGCTTTTAATCCCAGCAAAAGAGATTCATACTCGACTGTGTTATTAGTGTTGCTAAATTGCAACTTATAAGATGAAGGAAAAATATCTCCTTAAGGAGATATTAACACAACCCTGGATCCTAAACTGATGGAGGAGCAACTACCATCGAATTCAAGAATCCATACCTCATTTGATATTGATTTCCCTTGGGGTTCTTTTTTATTCTAAGGGGATTTTTCCACACTTGCATTGGGCTCAGCTAATTCTTCTATCATTCCACCTGACTGCATTTCTAGGTTTTCATCTATAAGAGCTTCATCAGATGCCTCATGAACTTCATTCATGGATAGAAAGTAATTACCCAGGCCTAAAGACTCAAACAAGATTTGAGCTTTAGGTGCTGAGGTCTGGGTAACTACGTATTTTGCTTCTTTTTTCAGAAGTAGCCTCTTCATGACACCTTTGACTAGAATCCTTACCTCTAATAAATCCATGCTCAATTCACCACCAACATCCCTGCATAAATTCCACCCACGAAGGATGCCATATGATGATGGGACGTTTGCTACCAAGACAGTCATCTTGATTCTTTTGTCTGGAAAGGCAACAAAGGCAAATTGGGCATCTTTTATTTTCCCTAGTAGTGGCACTTGATTATTCTCCATGGAGAAGCACCTACCAAACATCTTGGTCAGTGTGAGATCAAGGGATTTGGCTACTTTAGTAGGCAGGACATTGTCTTAAAGCTCCAGAGTCGATAATGCAATTATTTAGCTGCCATCTATTTATTATCAATGAGATATAAAAAGGTTCAGTCCTACTAGGAGTGGTAGGAGGGGAAATGACAAGATTATTCATGGTGGATGCATCCTTAGGGGGATCATGAGTCACTTTGGGAACTGCTTGTTCAATAAGGACATTCTAGTTTTTAACATACTAAACCAATTTATCTAATTGTTCAAGATGGGACTATAGGAATTCAAATTCAGACATTTAAATCTTGGTTTTCTTAATATGATCAATTATGTCAAATGCTAGAAATGAACTAGGTATAGAGGATGAGTGCTCATCTTTTTGAGTTTTAGTGGGGGAAGTACTGGACTACGAGTTTGAAGTAAAAGGCGTAGGGGCATTTTGGTTACTTACCTTTCTTGCAATCACCAGGCCTTTTGGATAGAAAGGGAGAGTGGATCTCCACTTAGTAATTGAAACTATTGGCTGAGGTTGCTCCTCCACTTTCTCCTTATTAGCTTGTTGAGCTGATTGATTCTTAGACTGGGTGAATATAGCATATGACCCCTCAACTACATTTCCTTTACTTCTAGGTTCATCCTGATAGTTTAGGAAACCAATATGGGAGTCACCAACTAATTCTTCTTCTTCCTTAGTGAAGAGATTAGCGTCTTCTTCAGGATTCAACTCAAGCTAGGATGAGAAGTCTGATTTAGCTTCAAGATATCCAACTGTTGGGTTAGTTGGAGGTGCTTCAAGGGTGAGATTCCTTTGTGGAAGGGGAAGGTGATTTTGTTGTCCCTGATTCTTGGTAGCATTGCCTTGGTACACCTAATTCTAAAATGTCCTCCTAGGTATATCTCTATATACAAGAGAATATGACAGTCCTTGTGCCACTTACCTTCTAAGAGCTAACACTTCATTTGCTAGCTTTTGCATCATAGGATCAGTGGTGGTAGAAGTGGAATATTCTAAAGAAGAAGAATATTTACCTTTATCTAGGTCCCTCCTTATCTTTCCTACTAAGATAAGGTCATCTTTGACTTTGATAGCCAAATCCTAAGCAGCTTCAAGATCTATGTGATTGGCTCTTCTTAGCAAGAAACTCACTTTAGGCAGTTGTGAGTTAATGAAGAAGCATTTGAGGTTTTCAAGGGTTGGCTGAGCAATAGTAGGAATCTAGTTCCTCAGCTTATCAAACTTTGCTATGAAATCCCTCATAGGCTCTTGGGGCTCCTTCTTCATTTGTGTGAGCTAGGCCAACAAAGCATGTGCATCCTTTGTAGGCTTAAATCTGGCCTCAAATTTGGCTTTGAGTGTGTCCCAATTAGTTACTGATTAGGCTTGCAAGTGGTAAAACTAGTCTGTAATAGCACCTTGTAGTGTTTCCATGAAAAGATTAACTACTACGTCCTCAAATTCTATGGCTATCATGCCACATGCTATGCTGAAGGTAGCAACATGTTCATTAGGATGGAATTTTCCATCCCTAAATAATTTGAGGAAATTCTTTCTCAAGCTTCATGGAAGATCATGCAAGGGTGGAGTTAAATTAAATGGGCCAAAAGAGTTACCCTAGGGGCCTCAAGCTGCCATGATAGGATTACTAAAAGTAGGGATAAAAAATCTGGGTAGAGCTTAGATAGGCAAGGCTCTACTGATCATAGGAAAAGTAGCTCTACCTTGTGTTATTGTCTTGGTATGGGTAGGAGGAACACTCCTAGATCATTGAACTTGGGGTTGGTAAGAAAGTAAGTCAAAATCTCTTTGCTATGCCAACTCAAAGATAGGATCAACAACACCTTGAGCTCTCTAGCTTTTGGTATAGTGTGGGGTTGCCAGATTGTGGATCAAAAATGGAAAAGGATTGGTTGCACTTCAGTTTGAAGCTTGAGGCTTCAAACTACTTGTCCTTCCCTAACAAAGTTGCCAAAAACTATTGGGTGAATATTTTATCGACTAGCTAACTAGCATTCAAAATAGTTCCTATCACCACAACATAGGGAGATTGGTCATCTAGATGTGCAGGTTTATTGCATCATAAGGGGACAAATCTCTCCTCTCATCAAGGGGAGGTTTTTTATTAAATATGATAGGATTACTAAAAGTAGGGATAAAAAATCTGGGTAGAGCTTAGATAGGCAAGGCTCTACTGATCATAGGAAAAGTAGCTCTACCTTGTGTTATTGTCTTGGTATGGGTAGGAGGAACACTCCTAGATCATTGAACTTGGGGTTGGTAAGAAAGTAAGTCAAAATCTCTTTGCTATGCCAACTCAAAGATAGGATCAACAACACCTTGAGCTCTCTAGCTTTTGGTATAGTGTGGGGTTGTCAGATTGTGGATCAAAAATGGAAAAGGATTGGTTGCACTTCAGTTTGAAGCTTGAGGCTTCAAACTACTTGTCCTTCCCTAACAAAGTTGCCAAAAACTATTGGGTGAATATTTTGTCGACTAGCTAACTAGCATTCAAAATAGTTCTTATCACCACAACATAGGGAGATTGGTCATCTAGATGTGCAGGTTTATTGCATCATAAGGGGACAAATCTCTCCTCTCATCAAGGGGAGGTTTTTTATTAAATATGTAGGGTTATATATAATATATATATGTAGAAAGTAAGACACAAGGGTAGGATAAACCATCCATCTCTCTTTTTTAAGAGATGGTGTTGATAAATAAGGAAGAAATCCTTGGTGATGGGGAAGGTACTTCTCTTCTTTTAGAAGCAAATTTTATCCAAGATCTAGATTTCTTCCTAAATAGTAGAAATCCTAGTGCAATGTCAGAAGGCACTTCTCTTCTTTTAGAAGGATTCTTCAACAAGTAGAAAGAATCTTTCAAGTAGCAAGTAATTGATAATGGGGGTGTTGAGTGCCTAGCAACTTGAGAGAGAAAAATGAAGAACAATGGGGGCACCACATTGTCCTAAGGCTCTTTACACAGGAAAGGAAAATGCAAACACACTGAAGGTACTTATGGGGGCACAACCTCATCCCATAGTTGACCTTCAGGGCACCCTCCTAATCACCTCCACTAGTTTTGCTTGCTAAATCAAATGGACAAGAAAGCTTCTAGGAAATAAATATATGAACAATCTCCTAAGATAGCACAAGCTATAATAGCACAAAGTTTACGAGTAACTTATTTTCTCATTCAAATAAAATAATATGAATTATAGTTTGAGATCAAAGTCTCAATAATGCCTTTCAATTTGGGCAAAGTTTTGATTCTAATAATAAAAAATTTCTCTCTATAACAATGAAATATTTTTCATTATATAGAGGCTAGGAGAGACTTCACACTTTCTCCCAATGAAGTGACCTATTCGGAACACTCAATGCCTTGGATGCATTCTTAATTTTGTCAGGAGTGTCCTTACTGGAGTATGGTGGCTACCTTAAATGTGGTGTGTTGATTCCTCTCTTAGTGCCTCCTCCTTAGCCTAAATCACTCATTCATTCACCTACTTAGCTACACAACTATCTACTCTGTCTTCACCTGTAAGGGGATAAGCAGATGGCACTCTCAATGTTACCAGCTCCCCAAATATCTACCTGGCAAATTACTTCACCTACTTACAGTAACTCCTATTGAGTTTCACTCTCTGTCTCTTCCTTCTCTTGATCCTAGCCTTAGGATTTTTGAATGCATCTCGGTTCATCTTTTGAGTCTACAAAAATCAATAAACACTTAAATGTAGCTAATTTAGTGTTCATAGGTCTTTTCCTTATTGAAGGTTAATGGCTAGTCAGTTGCTTTAAATTTGATGTCTATGGGCCTATCATCATGTCGTGATGTGGGTGAGGACATGTGGTGGCATCTTTTATTTTGAAATAAGCTTATTGGAATAAGCTTTGAAAGTATTAGAAGTTGAGGGGAGCATAGATGTAGACACATGGCAGCTTCTGCTACACTTGGTTGGGACACGTGGTAGGTTTTACTCCAGGAAGCTTCATTTGAAACTATGCCTCAGCATGTGACACTTGGCAGCATCCACTGCTCTCTTTGAGTTTCAGACCTTTCTCGAAGGGAACTTGTCCTTCAACGTCTTCTAAGTGGCCTTTGGGATTTTTCTCTCTAGCGGGCTATGATCCCCTTCATTTCCTTCAACACGTGGTGCCTTCTACTCTTTGAACAAGTGCCACATAATGTCTTCCACAAGAATAAGTGAGGACACGTGGCATCTTCCATAGTTGACACTTGGAAACATCTACCTTCTCAAGCCTTTGTGACATTGTAGAAATGTTTGGGGCTCAGTCAAAATCTCATAAATGATGACACTTGTCGGCCTTTGTCGATCTCTGTAAGGGACATGTGGCACAGTCTGAGTATATTTTTTAGTTGTGCAAATGCAAACACTTGGTGTGTTTCACTTCAATTAGTCACTCATCCCTGGGACCACCATGGTCTTTGCTTGAAATAGTGAAGCTAAGGGAAGAGACTAAAAATATTGACACTTGGAGGCTTCTGATAAGCTTTAAAGGGACACGTGGCATGTTCTACCACTCTTAAATGAATACATTAGGGCCTTCTACAATTATCACTTATCACCCTCCGTAGAACTCTGAAAGAAGCTTTATCTAAATAAGCCTTACAACTTATAATAAACTTTGAGAAGTGAATGGTGACACTTGTCACATTTTGTTGAGCCATAATGGGACACATGGCATGGTCTACATATTTATAGCACTTGCACAGATGTAGACACGTGGTAGCTTTTGATGATTTTTCAAAAGGGACACATGGCACCTTCTACCACTTCTCTAAAACAGAGCATAAAGGAGCTCGGCCGATGACACTTGGCAGCTTCTGCCTGACTCTTTCTTTTGCATGCATTTCTCTTCATAACTGAGGCAGTCTTTAAACCTTTGAACTCGGTGCATTGAACCAATGAACCTTGAACCCATTGAACCTTGATGAAGTGCTTGACTTGTTTGAATCTTACCACCGATATTGAACCTTGAGCCCATTGAGCTTTGAACCAAAGTGGTTCAAGTTTCAATGGTTCATTGGTTCATTTGATCAAAAGATTGTTGATGACCCTTTTTCAGTTGAACCAAAGCATTGAACCTATCTCGAAAGTGTCCAAGTATGAGAAACTAGTCTCTTCTGATTGAACTCACCCATAGAAGCCTTTGAACCTATTGAACCTATTAGTCCCTTTACCAAAAAGTTTTAGAAAATGACAAAATTGAATGTTTCAGAACAAATTTTTGGAAAGGGGAAAAAACAATTTTGGTCGTGCAAGACCAAAATAGTCCTATGTTGTGTAAAAAATGAGGAATCACTTTTCAGGGACAACAGACATAATGGACTAATAAGCCTACTAGGCTAATGAAGGAGAATCTCTACCATTTAAAAGAGTGAATAAAAGGTGTTAATCAAAGATAAAGGAATATTATAAAATCCTAAGATGGCATGGAGGTTGATTTATAAATCCAAGATCACATGTGTTAAGTTTCTAATTATAACTACTCCTTCAATAAGTACTTGTAACTCTCTAAACCAGAGCTCCTACACCACTTGGTAAAGTTTTGCATCAAGTTGAGCCAACACATGCCAAGAAGATGGATGAAACTAATCTTAAAATCAATTCCATTTATCATTATACTATTTTTGAGGTGGATGACACTTGTCCATGAATCCCACACACCTCTTCTTCTCTCTCATTATCAATTATCCTATATACATAGCCTTGAATGGCTTGTAAGAGATCCTTTATCTAAGTATGGTGAAGCCCTACTCAACTAAACACTTTTACTATGCCTTTTAATGTTGAATAAAGTTTATTATTACCTTCTCATATTCTTTCAATTTGTGTACTTGTGTGATTATTTATGAATGATAGTAGTAGTTATTTCACTCTCTCTCATTTTTCCTCTCCTACCTCTTTACACATGGATTGTCTTATTATGGGTCACATGGTGAGTTTTATGTAGTTTTGAATGGGTTGAAAGTAGATTTTAGTCATTAGTGTCTTTCTTAGACCTCTGACCAATGCACTCATTCAATACATTATCTATTACCTCCATGTTGAAACACTCATAATTAAAGGCCCATGTTGAGAAGTGTGATCACTATTAGGTCTAATTCATGTTATTAGTGCATGATGGTCAAGTTTAATGTGTAAATTTGGTGTATCACCACCATATACTAGTTTAATTTTAGTTTCTCTTACATTTTTACCTTACAAGAAATATGTTTAGTATAATGACTAAGAGGGGGTGAATTAGTATCTCCTCAAATAAACCAATATATTCTTCATAGTCCTTAACTAATGACCTTAGTTTGTTGTTTTTCTTTCTTTAGAACTTCAAATACTCTAGATCATTCACCAATTCTACCTGAAGTTTCAACTTAGTCTCTTCATCATTTGATTCTTCATCATCCATAAGGCCTTTCCCTTTTGATAAACCATCACTATTTGTTTCTATAGCCATGAATAAGGTCTCATTGTTGTCATGTTCATGTTCATTACTATCATCATCACTATCAGATGTACTTGTGTCACTTATATCATATGAATTATTATCTTATTTAGTATAGAAACTTCTCTTATTCTTGAATGACCATTTCCTACCTTTATACTTCCTAAAATCTTTCTTCCTTTTGTTAGGCTTATATACCTTATCATCATAATGATTTTCATCATGTTCTTCATCATGATCAATAATATCCTTGTTAGGAAAATTAGATGCAAAGTAACCAATCTTACCACACTTTAAACATTTGAAAGGTAACCTACCCTTGTACTTACCAGATCCAAACCTCAATTTCCTATCAAACATCATTATCAGTTCATCATCATCAACATTTGAACATAACTCATCTTTGACAGTCTTGGATTTTGATTATTCTCATATTTTAATATTGCTTCATTTTTTGGATCTCTTCCTTCACTTATTCTCATTTCATAATAAATTAGGATGCCATGAAACCCATCCATCTCCAACTTGTTCAAATATTGCATCTATTCTAATCCAAACACCTTACAATAAAACTTAAGAGTTAGTGATCTCAATACCTTTTGAAAAACTATAGACTCTTTAAATTCTTATCATAATCCTATAATGACATTGACAGCTTCATAAACCCTTAATAGGTAAGATGCAATGGTTTAATCTTCATTCATCTTTAGGCTTTCAAACTATCTCTAGTGGGTCTACAACTTGGCCATATTCACCATGGTTTATCCTTCATAGATAGTCTTCAATTTATCCCATATATATTTGGATAACATAATGCATCACCTTTACAAACTCTACCTCTAATATGTCACAAAGAATGGCATTCATTGCCTTGCAATTGTTCTTACTTTCATTCTTGATTATTGCACCATTTGGTGGTGTAAGAGGTGGAGTGTATCCATCTAAAACTAACTACCATATGTCATGTCCTATTTACATTATATATCTCCTCATTAATATGTTCCAAAATTCATAATTATTCATATGAATAATAGAGCCTTACTGGTAGAAAAACCTCCTTGAACTTTACTACTAGCCATCCTTACTTCTAGAATCTCCTTTAGGATTTTAGGATTATTTAAAATGACCTTATATAATATCAATTATTATAAGTACAATGAATATTTGTTAATAATTCTCTTTAAAACTTCCATTTAATTCCTCCTTAGAATACACAAACCATCACATCAACATATAGATCAAACAATGCATAAGCAATCAACCATACAAGTATGAAATAAGATTACACAAGAAAATAAATCATAAATGTGGGAAAACCTCAAAGGTAAGAAACCCCACTGATCCATAAAAATTTAATATATTTCTATAAGTCAAAATATCATAATTTATTGAATCACCAACTCCACATGAAGCATCAACCCTAACTAGCTAAGCACCAACCTAGCTAGGCTTTGCCAAGAACCAACTTGTAAGGAGAAACCAAACCCCTAGATGACTCATCACCAAATAAACCACCTAAAACCTTTGATAAAATTTATAATACCTTTTTTATCATACAATATATGATGATCACCTTCTTCATCTCTTCTCTCTCTTCTACCCTTCTCAAACTATCTTCTAAGCTTATTTGCTCAATTAGGTTTCTTCAACATAGATTAGGTCATATGACCTTGATATTCATATGAAAACAAACTAAAATATTAATTAAATATCCTATAAAATCTATGATGGTCTAAAATACCTCCTTCTACTCAACAATGTGTTATTTTATTCTCTTTCCTTACACATCACACCATAGGCCTAAAATTGCCTTGTATATATACCATTCCTTGTTCATAAGACACTTAGTTACATACTCACCCTTAAACTATTAGGTAGAACATGTAATATGTATTATTAAATATCATAAACATGATTCAAATGAATATTTATCCCCTTTATTCTATCAAAACTCTATTATACCTCATTTTACTTTTAGGTCTTATGGAGACCTAATTCCATTAGGTCTACTTTAGGACACATTACACTTTGCCTTTCTTAGAATAATTTAAAACTATACACATGGTAGTAACATATAATATAACAATAAAATATACCCATAAATATCTCATCTAGGTTCCATAACACTTTCTAGAGTGAACCACCACTAGAATCACACCATTTGTACTATTCACAATTAGTCCTCAGATACAAAAAGTTTGTCTTGAAATAATAAAGATTAAAAAAATAGATAAATAACCATTTAAATAAATAACATTTGAAAAAATTAAATTACCTTAAGGTAATAATCATATGCTTGAAACACTTCAACTCAGGACATAAGGGCTTAAGAACTCTATTGTAACTTGCTTACTCAAAACTGCTAGAACTTTCAAAAACATAGTTATAAAAACTTGAACTTATAACACATGTATATGGACATTAAAATAATTAAAATACATAAAAATTATTATCTAAAATTTCCATACCATATTAAAATACAAAATAAATATTTTCTAGTGTCAAAATTGGTCTTGTAGACCAATCTTTTGACCTCTCTCCTCATAGTCACACCAAAACTAGATAAGTCATTTTAAATTCAAAATTGCAACCTCTATAGCTGAATTAAAATATTTAAAAAATAATTTAAATTAATTTAAATTCAAAAAAAATAACACCATTTTGATTATATATTTCAAATTATGGCATAGAGACTCAAAAACACCTCTGTAACTCACTCAAAACTACCAGTTTTCCTCAAAGACCAATCATGATGACTCAAAGCTCCAACACCTTTGTAGACATATTAAATGAATTATAATACATGTACATGATACTGTGATATCATTATACAATTATAAGATATAAATATAATATTTTCAAATGGTTAATATTTGTCTTTTAGACCATCTCATGACCTTATATGTCATTGTCTCATATGAACCGGACAAATCAACTTGTGAAAAATAAATTCACTATAATCACTAAACTCCAAAACATATAAAAAAAATGTATTAAAATTACTTAAAAACATATCCATTTACTTTTTTTCATCATTCTATCATGATAGCACATTCCTAATCATCTTCTTAATGTTGCCTAGGTTTATCACTATTCTACACTATTAGGCGTATTAGCAACTGTTAACTTGGATGACTGATTTATCACACTTGAGGCATATATATATATACCTTTATGGACATGAAAAATTAGTCTAAATATTCATCTTCCATCCATTTTCATACTTTGACTTGGTCAAGTTTGATTTTTACAATAAATCTTCAAGAAATTAGCACTTTTTTATAGGGTCTACTCACACACTTTACAACTCAATCACACCTAGAGGTGATTGGGAGAGTTTAATACAACCTATAATATCTTACCTAAGCATACCAATCTATTTTAGGTACTTTTAATCAAAATATTTAGCATTAGGTCCTTATTAGTGTTATAAGAGGATTTAAACTTGTTTCTATTCTTAATAATCATTCATAAAGCATATCCCCTCAATCCAAAAACTAATGCCTCTAATTTTGATATATAAACCTTCCCTATCTACCATGAATAGCTTAGGTTCCCTTTTAGAGGTTTGATGAAATATGAGCACTATAAAAACCCTCTAAGGTAGAGAAACCTTCTATTTATGCACTTGAGAGACCTTAGAACACATTTTCATTAATTATACTATAAAATTTGACCTCAAGATTCATTCACATGCATATAAAAACATGAATCACCATTTCAAATTCTCTCCTACTCACACTTTCCTTGAAAATTGATACTAATACCCCATTAGGATACACTATATCTCTCTATACCATAGTCTTTATGCCTTACTAGGACTTGAACTAAACTTTATGCCTTTTTCCATGCTCTCAAAACCTAAATATAATGAAATACAAAATATATCATTTTTAAACACTACCATACATCTGTCATATGCCTTAACAATAGATCATGATACTTCATTAGGTTAGGTAGGGTCTAGAAGTGCTCTAGATACAAACTTGGTCTGAAGGTCCTACCCCTGTAGGCTCACCCTGAGACTCTCATGAGTGATCCAATGCCTCACATATATGTTCAATAAATCTCATACAACATCTCATGCCTCTTTTCATCCATATTACCAATTAATCATACTCATACCTTCTCATAATGACTTCACATGCCATGACTAATTCCATGACTAGGCTTCTTAAGCACTTGAGACTTGACAACTAACCTTGAAACACTTTTAAACGTATCTATAACTTATTTACATGATCACACAATGATAAAAATACTTTCACAAGATTATGATTACTTACTTCACCAAAATTCACTAAGCACACCTTCTCATAGGGTCTAGACTAGGCTTCTCAAGAGAACTTATACTCAAGAACTAGTACTCAAGCATGATTACCTCAATCATATCAAACAAGAACACTCTTCAGACATTACTATCACACCACTAAAACAATATTTTTTATCAACATTCTCTCATTTACACATGTAGACCTGGATCCTCATAACCATTCTTCAATGCTCACTTGACCATCATACCTCTTTGTGATAATACTAACAACTTTAAGTTGACTTGAACCTTGACATCAACCAATCAAAAGAGACAATAGTTTCCTTAAAATTATCTCTTTCCTTCAAATTATCTCTTATTACACGGATTCCTTGTTAGATCAAGTAAAAAATCTCACACCTCAAATACCACTCATCATTCATCTTCATGAGATGCATCTTGACATCAATGACATCAACCTTGACGTAAATGACATCAACCTTGACATCAATAACAAAAATTCTTAACAAGATTATGAGAGAGATTTTTTTGATGGTGGAATGTAATATAGAATTAAAATAATCCCTTTTCAAAGTCATTCTATTGAAAAGAGTTAATAAGAATATCTTGATCAAGCATGGCAATAGTTATACCATAGTTTCATAAAAGAAATGGACTTGTTTGGCCAACACATGAGATCTCTAGAATAATAAGGTGAATGTCAACATGAAATTGGTGAAGTTGGTAGCCTCATAGAAGAGGATGGATCAAGTTTGGTACAAGAGAAACATGATGAGTTGAGTCTTGAATGGGTAGAATAACTTCAATTATTCATGGAGTAAGAATAAGACCAATCTAGCTCTCATGGATTGAACCTTGATGAAGAAGAAGGTGACTATACAATAGTTGAGTAGATTGAAGCTAAACATGAAGTAAGTCTTCTTGATCCTTGTGGGAAAAATATAAAACTTGAATAAGATAGCTTGCATCCATGTCATAAGTATATTCAAGAATTTAAAGCATTTGACCAGCCTATTATTCCTTAAGAGAATGATAAGATTGAAATTTAACCTGGAATACTTCAAATGATGAATAAGAAGCTATCATTTGGGAAGATCTTGAAATATTTTGGTCTATTTTGGATGGTGAGTCTATATCCTATGAAGAGAGTGATAAAAATGTTGTCTTGTCCAATGAGTATGATCAAGAGATGCATGAGAAATATGTTGAATAAAACACTATGTTTGATGAGCTTGTTCAGTCTGTTAGGATCTAGGAAGCACAATTGATTACCAAGCAACTAAACATGTAGAATTAACCAGAATCACAAGTAACTATAATTCAAAAATAACACAGAATATGAGAGACAATACCTAATTGTATTAATAGTCTTCCAGAAGGAAATAAAACAAAGAAGATGCCACAGTCTTCTTTCTTACACACCTCTAGGGCATAAACAGTCAATCTCTTCAAGAGATCACTCTCTCTTATGGTCCCAACACACAACTCAAATGCAGAGTTGGTGTTCACCTCCACTATCTAGTAACAACACTGCCAGTCAACCAGTTAGTAACAATACTGCCAGTACACCAAGTACTCCATGTACTCCAAATCCGAGTATACACACATACTCCAAGTAGATCTCCCATGAACTTGCAATAACCTGCAACTCAAATGATCTTACTTTGGAAGGATCTACCTTGCCTTCTTCTTTGATCTCCAACTGAGTACACACCATACTCCAAGTAGACCTCCCTAATCTTGCTACCTATTGTGTTGCTGTCACCTTGATCCTGCTGCCACCTACAGATCAACCTGGTTCTACACACTTGTAAACCTAGACCTTGCACACACACACACACACCTACAAATCAATGATCTTACTTACCATGTAGATATCCAAATGTGGCCTTGCACACCTACTGACCAAGATCCTACATACATGAAGAATCCTTCTGATTCTCCAAACTAGCACCCATACTTGGCACTGTGGCACTAGGAAGAACACACCTTGCTCTCTTCACTCTGAAGGAGCTGATTTTTGCTCTCTTACTCTCTATCACAAATTACAATACAGCCCATGAGTCTATTATATAGATCTCATGCAAAGAATAATTAGACACCTAATTAAAATAATTAGATCTGCAGCTCAAGACTAAAATTAGCCTCTTAACATGAAAACAACTGGTTCATTAGCTAACTTTCTGTGAACTGGTAGTTCTGGAATCACACAAGTGACTGACGTCAGTCCCTGTCTGACTGGAGGTGACCGACGTCGGCCGACTCCTGACCGATGTTGGTTACTTCCTATCCACCACTGGCCAATGTTGATTAGCCTAACTGACGTCAGTGACTGTGACACTTAGCAACCTCCTCCCCTATTTGCATTAGTGAATATTTTAGCTCCACAACCTAACACAGTCTCATGATCAAGTTCAAGTAATCGTTGAAGACATGAGGAAGTCCTACTTGGAAATGTTCATTGAGTTTGAAGAGTTTGGTAGGCTAGTACCATAAGAATAAGTTGTTGATGAAGAATTAAAATATCTTATCAATCCAAAAATTCTTATTATCCATCACCAAGAATTTTAAATCCATGATGTAGTAAGGTATGTTGAATATGACTCTCTTCAAGATGAACATGAGATAGAACTTGAGAAGTCCATTAAAGATGAAATTGTTTTTTCTTTTATGAATCAAAACATAGTCACTTTGGAGGTCTCTCAAAATGACAAATATGAACAAAAATATGAGGTGAGAATTGAATATCATGATGATTTTGTCTTTTTGGGAGACATGTTTGTTGTTGTCAACCCATTTAAGGTCAAGCCAAAGAAGGTGGTGGTAAAAAAAGGAGCTGATCAAGTAATGATAAATTATGATCATCAACATACACATATTATTTTCTCATCACATGAAGGTGATTTAAATATTTTTCCTTTTGATCTAGGTGGATTAGTTCTAATAAGTTAGTTATATATAGTATTTATTGTCTTGTTTTTTCCTCTACATGATTTATAGCACAATTTTTTTTGTCTTGTTTTTTATTATGTGCATTGATTTGGTGTGTTTGATTTTGCCTTATTATGCTAGTGAAGGTATTAAATTATTCAATTCATTCTAAAATTCTTTCAATCAAGTTTCAATATCAAGTCATGATTTATGTTGAGCTGAGGTGACTCCATTTCCCAATGGATGGACTAGAAAACTAGTCTAAAGTGCATAATAGGCATGCAATCCCATGAGGTCACCAAAGATGTTACAAAAAAAATTGGATACCTTAAATTAGGATCATTTTAAACTTTTCACTTACTTGATCTTAACTTTTTTGATAACCATTATGAAGGATTTTTAAAGGTCAATGATCTAAGTTTATAGGTAGTGTGTCTTTCTTAGCAACTTTCAAGGTTATTTAACATGTTCTAGTTAGAAACTAGGTCAAGTTACATTATCTTGTCATCAAGTAGTCAATCTATATGGTCTTCATGTTGTGTTTAACATTTTTAATGTAATTTTGATAAATTTAATGTAAGTGAGAAATTAAATAAATGTGGAAGCATGCCCAAGGAGACAAAGTGGTAACCCTGAAAGGAACAATCATGGTCTAAAGCTAGTCAAAATGAGTCCAAGAATTAGAACTATTAAGTGGATAAAATTATTTCTAAATCCATTTAGAAAATTTAAGGTAATTTTGATAAGATTAATGTATCTTATTACTTTAGTCTTATTATTTTTTACAATGATAAAGAGGACACTTACTAGTAAGAGCAAATATAAGATTTTATCTTTAGAGAAGGGGATGTTTGAAGTCATCTAACACCTTAGTGATGACATCATGATTATACATGACTATACACCTCTTTTTAAAGTCTTTTATAATTGAGTTTCAATGTTGAAGTTCATTTTTAACTATAATTTATCATTCTCTAGCACATAAAGGAAGATTTTTCAAGAGAAATGAAAGTAAGAAGGGCATGAAACATTTTGGAAACATCCTATAATCTCATATTTGTTATAGGAATGTGAAGAGTGACTCATTTCATCATCTCCAATAGTTATAAGAGTTATAAAAATCAGAATCTTAATAAAAATCATGATTTTGGTGGTTTTGTGCAAAGGGTTTCTAATGGTTGGTAAAGTAAAAACTCTTCTGTAGGTACCCATGGTCTTCTCAAACCCAAATATATGAAATATATAAATTTTTAGAGCCAAATAGTATAAAAATCCACTCCATTTCTCCATTGGATTTCTTAGTACTTAATATATCTAGTTAGGTTCTCACTTAGTACTCTAAGGAGAGAGAAAGTTGGAGCCCAAGCTCTAAGGTAGAGGATGGGAACCTAATGAAATTACATTTTGTGGTGTTGCTTTCTTTTTTGAGCTTATTAAATTTATGAATAATCTTTAAGAAGTCAAGGTTATAAGAAGAAGACTCAAAACCACAATAGGGTTAGTTTTCTTCAATTTAGAACTTCAAAAGATAAATAAATGCATGGAAATAATTATATAGGGTCATGCCTCCCATCATTATCCAATATAATCTTTGAAAATTAAAGTTTGAATGAATAAAAACCTTTATCTTGAGTGGGTGATATACATGCTTCAATGAGTTATACACAAGTTTCTTATCAATTTTTGATGTGTTCAACTTAGATGGTTTTCTAACATTCTCTATACACCTCTTCAAGCATGTTCCCATTCCAATTGTATCCATATTGTAAAAGAGATCAATATACAAGTCTAAAAAGGGGTAGTTTTAGACATGAAACATACACAACTCAGGTTTATGAGGTAATGAACATCAATTAGGGCTTAAAATAGTCGCATACAGATGTTATCAAGTTCATGAAATTACTAAGGAGTTGTTCAAAGTCCATGGTCACTATCAAAGAGAAGTGATAGGTAGGTAAGAGTGAAGAAAGTGAAGTTTGTTGTCAAATGATATGGATGATTGGTTATAGACTTGAAATGAAGCCAAAGATGAGACACACATGTGCAATAACCTATCATACCTCCTCCATGCTCATGAAAGCTTGTTTTTTCTCTCCTCAAATGCCTTTCTTGCACCAAATAAAAAGTACAATCATAAAGAGAGAAATAGTATACATATTGGTATGATTTGGTGCCAAATTTAAAAGGTGATGGGTTAATAAAGGTCAAACATGTTTAGAGATATGCCAATGCCATCTAAGCCTTCTATTTAGGATAAATCACATGGTTTGAGTAGTCTAAAGTTTTGAAGAGATTTAAGTCTAGAAACCAATGGAAGATAGGTTTCCTATTGGTGTATATGGTCTATAATTCATAAATAAATAATCAACCTTGAATGGGAAGATGTTCATTGAATATTATTAGTAGGGGATTATTGATGGTAGTCATTGAAGCCATAGAAGGAAAGTTATTGAACAAGTTTCCAATCATGAGGAACAAATGCAGATTCACAATAAGAGGAAAATTTTTAATACTTTATTTAGAATACCATATCATTAATCATATTGAATCATACCTCCCTAATATTTATAAGACCATCCATAACTAAGAATGTATAATAAAGAAGGCTATGCACCTATAGACCTGAGTATATATTATAAGGGTTAGTATTAGGATGGAAGTTTACATTGAGATACCAATATGAAATCATCTTACTATTATTTTTAAATTATATATTATACCCTAATAAAAACCTTAACATATTGATATACCGACCACTAACCTAATCCAACTAGATACATAATAATATTAGGCTAGAAACATGCATTTGTAGGATGGTACATAGAAAATGAGCAATGGAAAGCATGTTCCTTTCCTTGAGTGAGAATTATGGAGTTTTATTAGGAATTTTGAGAAGTAAAAAATAAGGTATACAAAGATATTAGGGTCATGAAGACATTCACAAATTGAAAATATGGCATACAAGTCTATTTCCTCATTTTGAGATGTTTGGAAACCTCAAAATCACTTAAGGTCATTTTAAACATGAGAAGAACCATAGAAAATTCTAATCAACCTCCAAGTAACATCATAGTTATATGATATCCTTAGGGTAAAGGGGAAAGCTTAAACCTCATGTTTGTGATGGTTTTAAGTCTGAGATAGACAATTACAAGTCTATGTGCAATAATGTGATGTGGGAAGTAAGAATTGTATTGTAATGGAAACTTGAAGATCTATTAGGCTCTAAGAAACTAAAAATTAAGTCTTCAAATTGATCAAATCCCATTTTTTGATGAGAAACCAACTCAAGAGATCAAAATCCTTTGAAATAAGTATCTTAAGCCTAAGTGAGATCTATATGTCTATTGTCAAGTCATGAAGCGAATATGAGGTATTTGTATTGGATTATGGTTCTGATGATTAGTGAATATATGGAAGGTCATGATATAACCTCTCAAAAAATATGAAGTCCTTGGAATAGGAAAGAGTGACCAAAACAAAATAGTTAGGGTCAATAACACAATATTACTCTCAAACCCTGATCATAGGTTAATAGAGGTTACAATGAGTTTTAAGGAGTTAAGTAGTGTAGAGTATAAATTTTATGCCACATTAAAATTTATATAGACATAAAATAGTTGTCTAAATAAAAATCTAAATAATTTAATGTTTCTTGGGCCAAATCACTCTACACAAGTTCATAGTTACAAACCTAGTCATTTAAGAGGCATGTTCATCACGTGTGAAAATCCATTATTAGATAAATGGAATACTTAACTCATTTTGAGAGTTTTAGTGTTTTATAAAATCAATTTTATTAGAATTGGTTTAGCCATTGAGGCCATATAAGCTATGAACAATTGTTAATAAGTCTACACACTCTAAATCACTGCTTAAACCCTTCCAAAGACCCAATGAGAGAGAATATGAAAGTTATGGCTCTATATTAATTTATTAAACCAATAAAACACTTTAAAATCATTCTTTACTCTAATATGATCCTCACCATGAATTTTTCATGTAATTTCACCTATACAAATACATTTAATATTATGTTTTTGTAGGGTTTCGGGCTTAAAATAGGGTTTTTAGAAAAATGAACTAAGAGAAACTTTGTTAATGTTGGTGGGGAGATTAATATACCTAAAAATATCCAAAAACCTAATATTTTACCTCTAAAATTACTCATATAGGTATAATTTCCAAGGATAGTATAAAAAAGCTTATGAAAGGGTAATATGGTCACCTAGGAAAGATAAAAAAGTAGGGTTAGCTCACTTAAAATCCATATGTCACATCACAAAATTGTTATTATGATTTAATATAGGTCTATAAACATTTATATATGTTATCATGGAGGTCTTAGTTACATTAAGATGGCTAATATTAATTAAGTTAGACTTAATGCACTAATAATCCTATAGGGATGATGAAGTAGAATCTATACCATTGAAAAGAGTGGAGAAAAGGTGTTAATAAAATATAGAGGAAGATTTGAAAATACTAATATGGCATGGAGGTTACTTCATGAATCTAATATCCCATGTTTTAAGTTTTTAATTATAATTTCTCCTTCAATAAGTGCTTACAATTCTCCAAACAAGAGCTCGTATATCACTTGGTGAAGTTCCTCATCAAGTTGAGATAACACGTGATAAGAAGATAGATGAAATTTATATTTAAATCCATTAAATTTTTAATTATAACAAACTTGAGGTGGATGACACTTTTTTATGCATCCCATATGCCTTTGTTTCTCTCTCCTTCTCAATTCTTCTATATATGCAACATTGAATGGTTTGTAATAGATCCTTTGGTTAAGTATGGTGAATTCCTACTCAAATAAACACTTTTAATATGCATTTTAATGTTAAATAAAGATTATTATTACCTTCTTACATGATTTCAACTAGTGAACCTATGTGATTTAATTGAATTCTAGTAGTAGTGCTTTCACTCTCTCTCATTTTTCCCCTCTTGCCTCTTTAAAAATAGATTGTCTTATTGTAGGTCACATGGTGAGTTTGATGTATATTTACATGATTTGAAAATTTATTTTGGTCATTAGTGTCTTGTTTATACCTCATAACCATCCCACTCATTCAATGCATTTTTTATGACCTCTATGTTTAAACATTCATGCTTGAAGGTCCTTTGTTGAGTAACATGATCAGTTTTAGGTCTAATTAATGTTCTTAGTGAACTATGTTAAATTAGAAGGTGTTAATTTGGTGCATCACCTCCCTATATTAGTTTACTTTCAGTTTATCTTACCCTTTTCCCTTATAAACAATAGGTGTAGTAGTCTTTGGGGATGATAACATCAAGGGAGTTATCCCTATCTAGATATTCACTTTACTAATTAGGCCACCCACATCCTAGAGGTGTCTCCATGATATATTTTAAGTAAGGAGACTTGAACACCCTCATTAGGGGTGTAAATTTTGGTGATAAGAGTCACCTCATCAATTGGGATAACATAAAGTTCATCCCTAGGGTATGGGACCCTAAGGTAATTACCAACTAAATAACATCAATTTTTTGAATGTGTCCTATAAAATCATAGCCAAAGCATTATCTCTTATATTCAAGCACTTACTTCCCTTAACTATGCAAGGTGAGAAAATTGGGTTCATTCGGCATAGATATATTTTGGATTATTTTATTTTCATATGGAAAGGTATGGAATGTGCTATAATATCTAAACAAAATGCCTTGTTCATCAAGATTGATTTTGAGAGAGCCTATGATCGCATAGAGTGGCATTTTATTCTAGCTATGTTATAGGCTCTAGGGTTTAGTCCCAAGTTTGTTCATACTATCAATATGTTTTTTTAGGATGGTTTGGCTTGCATTTCCATCAATGCATACAAGTCTCAACACTTTGATCTCCATAGGTTCATTAGACAAGGTTTCCCTCTAGCCCTTGCACTTTATGTGTTGGTTGTTTGAGGTTTTAGTTATCTATTGGCCAATTATGCTTACAAGGGTTTGGTTAAAGGGATATCTCTACCTAATTAAAACCAATATTCAACTAATGGGAACTTTTATAATTATTCCTTCCTCACCATAATATAAGATGAATGCTTTGTCAAATATGCCATTGAATGTTTTGATATTTTTTGCCTTGCATATGGGTCATCTATCCAATAGCATAAAATCCAATTATACCACCAATATTTGTTACCTAAACCTCCTTAGATGGATATATATATTTTAATATATCCCTACATGTGTCTAAGTTAAAATTTTAGGCATTCTTTTTTTATTTCATAGCTTCTCCTGTAGAATTATGGTCCTATGTGATTCAAAGAGTGGAGAAAAAATTTGTTTCTGGAATACTAAGCCTTTAACCTTGTCCATAAAGTTCTAAATTTTTTCTAAGGTGCTCATTGATACTCATGTTTAATATTTGTCTTATCAGGCCTATTCACATGCTTCCTATGCAAAACTTGAAAATCTTTTGTGAGATTTTTTATGGGCCAATTATGAAGGACATTAGGGATTTCATCGAGTCTCTTGTGTCATCTGTTGTCATCCTAAATAATTTGGTGGGTTGGGGATTATTGACATCAAGATTTAGGGAACCACTCTTGGGGTTAAATGGATCATTATAATCCTAGAAGGTGATGAAGCATGGAAAATTTTACTACAACACTATATTTCTCAAGGTTTCCTTCTTAGTAGAAAATCCTAGTAAGGCATAGGCTTTCACAGTGCACTTATGTTTCTATAATTATTCAAATTAGGGGGGCATGTTTGTCATGAAATGTATTTAGAAGACTTGGGAAAATATCAAACCTTAGCTTATTTGGGTGGGGATGTGTTTATAGTAAATTTTTCTTTAAACTCCCAGTCATTAAGGTGGTCTCCTCACCTAACCTTACATAATGTCCCTTTTTCCATGTTCCCCTAGATCAAATATTGAGGTTATTTAAGAAAGGTATTCTCATGATTAGTGATGTATTTTTTAAGTTCTATAGGGAATATCTTCCTTAGACTATGCTAAAGGCTAAATTACATCTTAACAATTAAGATGTGAAATCCATTGCTAAATTATAGAGTTCTATACCTAATGAATATTTGCACAATATTAGAGTTTCCTCTCCAACACCATGGTGGAAGGACTAGTCCTAGCCTATGGCCTAACCATTTTATTGATATTCTCATTGGATGGGATATAATTTGTTATACCCTTAGCTATTAACATAGAGGCTATTAACTACTAAGTATATTTATAATCCCTCCATTAGGTTTGGCCCTATAAATTTGATAAGTTTTGGGCAACTTGTATTGAGCCCAAAAAAGAACACTTCCTTTGGTATATCCTTTACCAGGGTTTACCCATGGTAAATTATCTCAATTACATGTGAGTTCTAGATCCCACTTTCCCAACCTATCATCACCTATAAACCATCAAGCATCTCTTTTGGTTTTGACTACATGCTCAGTCAACTTGGAGATGGATTCATACCCTTTTCAAACCCTTCGAGGCTAAAATGTTGACTTGGAAAATGGCTCTCCTAGGGGATTTTTCCCTATTACCTTCAATATATAATAGATTTTGGAGTATTTTTTGTATTGATATCTTGTTTTAGATTTGGAAATCTAAAAATTAATCATGTTTTAATAATTATATTATGGAAAAATAATTATGTAACTAATAAATTTATGATTGCTAATATTACCCTTAAGATTCAAAGTCAAATTAAAAAGGTTTGGCTTGAAATTCATCATATATAGGTCCTCCTAGACCACTATTATAATTATCCTTGTGTAGATATCTATGAGCCACCTGATCCCTTGTCTCATCACTCTCCTCTTTCATATCATGGGTATGAAGGGAGGCACCACCACTCTCATAGCCAGAGGTCTCAAAGTTGGAGGAGATCCTCTCCTCACTCTCACTATCCATGTCCTCTAAGAGGATCTAATATAGGTAGATATAGTGGTGGTGGAGAGGGTGGGGACCCCTTCCATAACATAGGTTCTTATGGTTATATCTATCTAGCTCTCCTCTCCACCAAGATTCATAGATGTAACATGATACTAAAACTAACTAGCAAGCTTATGGTTGGGACCCCCTCCTTGTGGATGAAGATCCCTTGGCCTGGTAAGTATAGGGAGGGAAGCCTAAAAATCATCTACCATTTCCTCCTATAGATTCTGTGTTTTTAGTTGTTACTTAGTGGGTTCCTTGATGTTTGTGTTATTTCATTTTTTTATTGATGGGTACTTGAGTTAACTTAACTATGGTTATCAACCAGGTTATGGCCTATTATTTTTGAATTTGGTTTATCTTGAGGCTCTCTTAGCTTAGTTTTGTAAATTTATGATTGCTAATATTACCCTTAATATTTAAAGTCAAATTAATAAAGTTTGACTTGAAATTCATCATATATAGGTCCTCCTAGACCACTATTAGAATTCTCCACATGTAGATATCTGTGAGCCACCTGATCCCTTGCCTTGTCACTCTCCTCTTTCATATCATGGGTATGAGGGGAGGCACCACCACTCTCATAGATAGAGGTCTCAAAGTTGGAGGAGATCCTCTCCTCACTCTCACTATGCATCTCCTCTAAGAGGATCTAATAGAGGTAGTGATAGTGGTGGTGGAGGGAGTGGGGACCCCTTCCACAAGATATGTTCTTATGGTTAGATATAGATAGCTCTCCTCTCCACCAGGATTCGTAGATGTATCATGATACTAAAAATAAATAGAAAGCTTATGGTTGGAACCCCCTCCTTATGGATGAATATCCCCTAGCCTAGTAAGGATAGGGAGGGAATCCTAAAAACCCTCTACCATTTCCTCCTCCTCTAGATTCTATGTTTTCAGTTGTTACTTAGTGGGTTCCTTGATGTTTGTGTTATTTCATTATTTTTTTATTGATGTGCACTTGAATTAATTTAACTATGGTTATCAACCGGGTTGTGGCTTATTATTTTTGAATTTGGTTTATCTTGAGGCTCTCTTAGCTTATTTTGGCATTTTGTGTGTGACTTTTCCACCCATTTTTTGTATGACTAGAATTTTATTATAAGTTTTTTTTAGATTAATAGAAGTGCACTTTTCAATTAAAAAAATAAACAATTTAAATTACATTGTTGGAATATAAATATCTAATAATGAAATAAAATATGATACATAATTTTATATAATTTATAATTTACTAAAATATTAAAAGGTCCTCAAGATAGGTAAACTTAACTAAAATAGAATTTGTGTTGATTGTGTAAGCTGACAATGACTAGGAATTACTTTAAAATATATGTGAATTATGTTGCATCTAAAAATAAGATTACAAAATATGTTGGGATAAAGCCACACTAAGAGGATAGGGATGCACTATAGATTTATCTAATTACGAAAACCACATCATGGTTGAATATGTACCTAATTTACTGATTTGGGTATGTGTGATTAATTGCAAGGGTTTTTTGATTATGTGTGGGGGGAAAATAGATGTGTTGAATACCTATAAAATATAAACCCTAATATTTCACATTCACTACATATAAATAAGATTAAAAGGGGTAAAAATTTGGGTATTGGAAATGGTCTAGATAACCTTAAAATACCCCATGTGATCTAAGTGTTGCCTACATAGCCCAACTAAGCCTCAGGTTGATGTAGTTCTCCCTCCTAGGGTGATTGTGATATGTGATTATTAAACTATATGTAAATATCTATAAGATTGATTGAGATGATTTAAAATGGATAAATTTGACATGTAATAAAATATATTCATATTTGGCCTATGACTATTAGAAATCCATAATTTAAATTGGAATAAATAGTGCTCCTTTGTTTAGTGTGTATTAATTTGAAATCAATTTTATAGGTCCTTTCAAGTGAATGAATTTGTCTAAATTTATGAGGGAATATTTAAAATATTTTCATTCAATGACTTTTAAAAATGTGCATGAGATCCATTGTGAAACATATAAATTTTAAAAAGTGACCAGTAGAGTGTGGGGGTCAAGGTCATGCTAGGGGACAAGGCTAAAGTGCATCTCTATTTGACTAATGTGATATTTTCCCATAAGGAGAAAAACTAATGGAAAAAGCTTAATAGGTGCCTATAGGTTGAATTGGGATGAATAGGTTTTAAATATGTATGTCTATATGATATTATATATGTTTTTAAGATAGTAGGTTCTCTCTTATATATTTTAATTTAACAAAGCAACAAACATACCAAGTAAGGTAAGGATGTCAAGAATAAACATTGTCAAACACTGTAATGATAATATTTATCTATCTAAATATTCCACCACTTTATTCTAGTGATGTAACAAAATGAAATGACTAGAATAAATAGATTCAAACATAAGTTTTCATACATACTTTATATTTTGATTGAGAATCTTGATCATGTTTGAAACCTACAAAAACTCCATTAAAAGTAACTATTGTCCATATTTGAAGATTGAAATTTTGAAAAGAGAACAAGGAAAGTATACACTTAAAATAGTATGCAATCTAATTTCCCTACAAATTGAAATTTGGAGAATTTTGATCCCACTTATTGAGGCATTTAAATAAATGTTGAACCTATGGTGAATTTAGAGTGATCAAGTATCAATTTAGAAACCTTTTATGAGATGGAAATATTGTATGTTCCAACACTAGTTTTACTATGTAGAGTAATTTGTAAATAATTAAAGGGGTGGAACCACTAATTATGGCTCACTACATATTTACAAAGTAAAACCATGGATATTGAGTGTCACTAGTCTTAACATGGCCCACTTAAAGCATGAAGATGAAACACACTGCTATAGATGGATCTAGATTCTATTTAAAACTTTTTAATTTTTAAATTTTTACAATTTGTGAAATTTTGAACTTTTACAACCTTTAAATTTGTGAGCTTCTAAATTTCCATGTAGTAACTTGAACATGAATTAAAATCAAGCCCCATTTATTTTAACAAAATTCATATTGAATCCCATTTGATTTTTTTAACTGTTAAACTTTATAACTTTTTGAAACTTGCATTTTGTAACTATAAGAATGAGTGAAAATGCATTTGGCATGCCCCCATAATCTTAAAAATCATGAATCTTGATATAATTTTTGAAACTATATAGTTCCATAAATATAAAATTTTCTCATGAGGACTTGAATTCTCAAGACAAGTCCATTTTATGCTCCTCTGAGAAGAGAGACATAACCTATAAGCCACTTAGCCCAAAATAAGAGTTATGTGAAATATGTAGTTATGCAGTATCAATTTGAATAATTGAATTGAATTCCATCATAGTATTTGAATATAACATTGAATTTATATATGATGTGTTATAAATATATATTATTGAGGCATATAAGCATCATGTGCATAGTACAGATCATGTCACCAAAGTGAAGGGACTGAGAAGTAATAATACATGATATGAATAATGGAACCATATAAATAACATACAATCAATGCCATATAATGTCAAAAAATTTCATATAATCTCTCATATAAGGCCTAAAATATATATATAAGGGACATGTAAATTTTTCATAACACACAAATGGCAAAATGATGTCATACAAGCAATAAAGTGAACACATAAGGCTAAGGGACACACATGATAAGCAAGCAATTTGTAACATAGTATGAAATAAAGAAAGAAACATAGGAAAATGAGATTAGTATTCATACACCATATGTATCAATGCCATTTAAATAAAAATAGCATATTCATGTATTACATATAATACTGATTAGAAAACAAATGATATATACCTCAATATGGTATAGAGGTTATGGATAAATACAACTTATTAAATTTTTCATGTCGAATGAAAAGATGCTCCCAACTAAGCAAGGTTATTGGGTAATAATGTAAATACAACATAATAATGTAAATACAACATCAAAACTATGAATAAGCATGTCTTATATCACATTCAAAGATATAATGAAAAGTAGTGGGTATTGAGTAATGAAATATGTTATCTATCTAAATTAGAATAGATAAAAAAATGGAAATAAGTAAGCTAGAAATAATTGAAAATGCTTCTTAGGTCCTAATTTTGGAGTTTATAAAAAATATTTGAGTTTTTGGACTTTTGACATATTCAAGTGTGGTTTTTTTTTATTTTTTTAATTATTTAAATGTTTTTAATTTTTTTTTGTGAATTATTAGCATGTTTTATAGTTTTTAAAGTGTACTAATGTTTTTAAAATTTTGAAATAGTTGGATGTTTTCAAATTTTCAAATTATTATAATTGAAAAATCTTGAGTAAAGCCTTGAAAATAGATTAAGAGGTAAATATTCAAACAACAAGGTGCAAAAATAATATTTTGACAATATTGATGTAGGTTTTGTGCACACCAAAGTATAATGAGGTATCCTTTAACATTTTAGGATCTCAATGAAGGTAAATTCCAATATAGGGCATGAGTTGTAGGTATATAGTTGGAACAACATATTGTTGGAATAGATGGTAAGGCATGAAGTTTGTTGACAAGATTTTTGGACAGAAGTGTGGTCCCTAAAATATGTGAGTTGGATGGATGGTTGGATTCTAATCTAAAGTGGGCAGTCTCAAAATAAACTCAAAAAAGAGGAAAGGGTAAGGTATAAAAAAAGGCTCTATGGTTTTCAAGAATTACTTCCTTGGTTGGTTTATAAAAGGATAAATGATCTCAAAACCTATGCCTATTGCTAGTAGTAATTACACACACACAATTAGACATGTCTAATAAATCTAAGGAGATAAAGAAACAAGAAGTTCATATGCCTCAAACAAAGGTTTCTCTTTTTAGGGTAGATATTTCAAACCCTTAATAAGGATATTATGGCTTAGGCTAGTGAAGTATCTAAGGTAGATTTTTCACATACACAAAAAACTACATCCAAGAAAGCACTCATGCACATTCAAAATTATGAACCAAATAAATTAATCACCTTAATTAATGTAATTTACCAGTATTTTAATAGTTGTTTCACATCTAGGATTATTAAATCAATCAAAATAATTAATAATATATTCATAGATATTACACACTAAAGATTATTGAAATATACAACCAAAAAAGTAACAAATAATTACACAAAATTTTGAAAGACAATACATAAACACATTCACTAATGATCAAAATTGATGCTTCTCTTGTATTCAAAATTCTCTGACCCAAAAATACAAGTTGGATTATAATTTTTTATATAGACTTGGAAAAGGGATCACCTCATCCTCCAAGTTCATTCAATATCATTACATGTGATAGTCAGAGCTTGAGTTATAACTATGGTTAAAAATTATATAAAGGTACAATTATATTTATTAATTTAAAATAGCCTTTGCGAAAGCTATGTAACATGTGCATATGTATAAAGGCACTTTTTAAAATTATATCTTGAAATACATGACAATACTTCCTTTTATAGGCTATGAGAACAACCTATTGATAGTTTAGATTAGCCATCTTGAAATAGATTTCAGACATAAGTATCACTTTACCAATGTTTTAGAACTAGTGATATTGTTTACTATGACTAATCTTAATATGAATGTGCATTGCATGATCCTTTTAATTGAGTCTAGACATTTTAAAAGTACACCTAAGACTCACACCATTATATTTTTATGCATAATATAATGTGACAATGTCATTTGGTAGTAGCTCTATGAGCTTCCTAGGTTCACTTACAAAACATACTCCATCGCTTAGTACCTTTGCACTGTGTGGTAACTTCTCATTAGATTTGTGCCGATTGAAAATTCTTCATCAATTTTGAATCATTATATCTCTATGTATTGGGATATTATTCACTATTGGATATTTTACTTAAACATTCCCCTAAGGGTGACACTTGTCACTACTATGATTTCTCTAGAAATCCCTTCATTTTTGTGCTTGATCTCATTTCATGAGATCTTTGGTATGTGAGTTAACACACACCATAGATCTTGGTTCTTGACTCTTTGACTCCTACAAGCCTAACAATTTTCACATCCTCATTATTTTAAGAAGTCTCTATCAATCTCATACCATTAGATCAATTATACAAATCAATGCTAGCTATCAATCTACCTATGCCCACTAACCTTTGATTTTAAAATTACTATTTTATGAGGTTAAATTTTACATTCATGTGACTGCCAATGATATCCTCATGACCATTAATGACATCTATATGATTATCATAATTTAATCCCCTATCATTTTCTTACTAATCTTAAATTTGACATTTGTGAAATTGTTAAAGACATCTTCATGACCATCAATGATGTCCACATGATTGTCATAATTTGGATCCATGTCTTTTAATTACTAAGCCTAAATTTGAAATTCACACAAGCATCAAATATGTCCTCATGACCATCAATGATGTCCACATGATTGTCATAATTTGGATCCATTTCTTTTAATTACTAAGCCTAAATTTGAAATTCACACAAGCATCAAAGATGTCCTCATGACCATCAATGATGTCCACTTGACCATCATAATTTAAACCTAAACCTTTTATCTCTAAGCTTAATTTTTATGTTCATATGAATTTCAAAGATGTCCCTATAACCATTAAGTTGACCTAACTGCCTACAAGCTTGACACTTATCATTTTATGGTTCACTTTGCTATATAATCACAAATGAAAAGGGTACTTAGCATAATAGTTTGGGAAATATATATAAAAGACCCTACATGATTATTCTAGCCTAAAGTCTTAGCTGTATGAATAAAACATGATTGGGACCTAGGCTAAAATCTTAAATTAAGCTCAAAAAATTATTCTCTAAGAAAGGGTGTTGCTTGGAAGTAGGGTATTGTTTTAGGGTAATTGTTGTGATGAAAATGTTACAATATTTATGTGTGGGGAATTATTTCATCAAGGGAATTGTTTTAGATAAAATTTCCACAACAATTATCTTAAAGACCTAGTTTTGTTAGACAAAATGTCTAAATAAATTATCCTAAAGGGTCATTTGAAGGGAAAAGTGCCTGGGATAAAATTTCTAAAGGGTAGGTACAAAGGGTAAAAGGCCTAGGATAAAAGTCTTGAAGGGTAGGTACAAAGGGAAAAAGTCCCAAAGGGTAGGTACAAAGGGAAAAAGGCTTGGAACAAAAGTCCCTAAGGGTAGGTGTAAAGGGAAAAAGTTCAAGACAAATTTTTTGAAGAGTAGGTGAGAAGGGTAAAGTCCAGGGACAAAAGTACCGAAGGGTAGGTGCAAAGGAAAAAAGTCTCGAAGGGTAGGTCCAAAGGGAAAAAAGGCTCGAGATAAAAGTCCTGAAGGGTAGGTTGCACAAATCCCAAAGGGTATATCCAAAAATTCTAAAGGGCATGTTCAAAAAGTATAAAGGGAAAAATGTCTAAAGGAATTCAATTAGCTCAAAGGAATATTGTAGGGAAATTATTTAGACAAAATGTCTGAGACAATGAACCTAAATACCAATTCTTGTAGAACAAAAGCTTCAAATACAAAATATTAGAAAACATAAGATAAAAACATAAAACCCAATAGAGACTCCCAAAATGTATAAAGTTAGTCAGTGAAAACACAATACCAATGCTACTTTACCAAAGTACAAAAAGGACAATAATCAATCTTCTCCCAGATTTTACATAAACATATAGAAGAGGGGATCAAAATTAAAGACCATATTCTAAAAAAAGTGCATCTCCATTTCTTTAAAGAAAGATGGGATGTGTTTGGTACAACAAATGGTGACTCATAGGGGGAGTAGTTTTGAGTATTCAATAACCCAAAATTCTGGTTTGACATCTTAAATCAATAATGAAGTGTATTAGAGAATAATACTTAAATTAGAGACATGGAAGAGATTCCTAAGTTCCTTCACACAACATACTTTCCTTCTAATTTTTTGGATCAATGTATGTCAAATGTGTAGTTTATGTAACCCTTGCTATGATGAATTTTCTTAATGCTTTTATGAGGCTATAGGTTCATTCTAGTATATCTTAAAGCTCAAAAATAAGGGAAGCTCAGGCATTGTTATACTACTACCTAGGTATCCATATCCCTAACAAAGATACCTTGGGTTCCTTATTTTCTCTTTCCATTATTTTTTGTTATTCATGATGTATGGTACATTAAACTTCTTTCATCATGCAAGACTTTTGATTTTCTTTTGATTTTATTTTGCTCTTTTGAAATCACTGGTTATTTCTTCTTTTATTTTTTATTAGGTTCTTCTTTTTTTCTTGAATGGAAAAGAGAAGAGTTGGAACCCCAGTGATTTGGTAGAATTATAAAATAAATCATTACTAGAACATCCCTACCAATTATACCTATACCTAGAATTATCATTTCCAATAGGTATTGAATGTGATAAGTGCATTTGATGTAATCAAATAAGAAAAATTTCTAAATTTGTATGAAGTACTCTGAGAGAAACTTCCACATGCTTGGTAAAATTATTCAATTATGACACCATTTATAATAATCCATGATTACCTACTTTTAATCTAAAGTCCCCAAAACACAAAAATACACCTAATTTGTAAACTAGTCCCAAAGTGTCAAAATTTTCATTTTTCCCCTTTTCTACAAGTCTTAAGCATAGTTGGTTTGGATTTTAACTTAGTTATAGTTATATCAAACATAATTACGATCGTCAAAGAAAGAAAATAACAACTAATATAATAATGCAAGAAACTTTAAACTTAAAAGGTGCCAAAATCTAATCTAGAAAGTATGAAGCTAATCTATTAAATAAAAATAATGAAAGCAAGAAAGATTAATATACAAAGTAGAAAACTAATCTATGAAATTAAGAAATCTAATATAATTTTATGTATACACTCATCTACCCCTTGTTACTCATTGACATTTGTAGATGGCACAACCTTAAAGTAGTGCTTTAAGAACTATCCATTGACTAGATATGTAAGCTATTTTCCTAAGAGGTCCTTTAGAGGCAATGCATTATTGACCATGATATCTAAAATCTGGTATAGTCCAATCCATAGTGGTTCAAAATTTTCATGTTGTCCTTTCTTCTTATGGGATTTATCCCAAAGTAGCACTAGGTCCAAAATCCTGAATGCTTTGACTTTTGATCTCTTGTCAAACCACCTCATAACCACATCCTAGTGTTTACTGAATGTATTTAAGGCCTCAATATTTAAATCTTCCATTTCTATTATGTCTAGTAGTCTTGAATCTATCTATCACATGGATCCATATAATCCTACATGAATTGATAAATGGGTAACTTTAGCATAATTGGGAAAACAAGTTTGCATCCATACACCAATAGATAGGGTAAAGCTTTAAGGCCTTTTTTATCTTGTTTGGTTTCCTAAAGAGCATAATTTAATAAGTTTTTCCAATCCTTAGGCTTGTCTCGAGATGATTTCTTAATTTCATTGATCATATTCTTATTCATTGATTTTGCTAGTCCATTTCCTGAGGGATAATAGTTAGAAGCTAACTTGATAATAATCTAGTTGTTGTATGCCCACTTAATAAATTATATATGAAATTAGGTCCATTATCATAAACTAGAGAAATAGACATGCCAAATTTGGTTGTTATGTGTTCCTCCAAGAATAAAATCACATATTGTGCTCTATAGTTATTTGTGGCTATGGCTTCAGTCCATCTAGTGTAGTAGTCTATAGAAGTAAGGAGAAATTTATGGCCTATCAAGGAGTTTAGGTTGATGACACTAATGAATTATAAACCCCATTGAGTGAATGGCCTTCTTTCAATAACTAGCTATAGAAGAATTATTGCATGTACTTCTATCTTGGCTATAGATTGACATTCATGGCATGTTATCACATGAGCATGAACATCCTTGAAAACTATTGGCTAGTAGTAGCCCATTCTTAGGATCTTATGGGTTGTGATATTCTCATAAGGATGACCAATTCCTATTTTTTTATGAAAGTTTTATAATATTTATTTAGCTTCCTCTATAGATACACACCTAAAATAAATACCTTCATAGTTTATTCTATATAGGACTCCATTCTTGATCATGTAATGAACAACTTTGAGACTCAAATCTCTTCTCCTCTCTCTATTTAGTTCTAAGGAATAAGTTCCTGTAAGTAAATACTATATTATATCATTATACAATTCTCTTTTAGATACTTTATTTTTACATACCTCTTCAACTGTGATGCATGTATCTGGTTTAGTCATAATCTAAAAAATGCCCTAGCCTTGAATGATCTTTATAGGATTGATCTATATGTCAAATTCGTATAGCTTATCCATCTATTTGTCTTGGCATTCTCTTAATTCATTCGATGATAGGGTGAGCTTGACCATAGGATTAGGCATAATGGAAATGGTTTTATTCCTCAAAATGTAATGCCAAAACTTCTTCATGACTTTGACAAGGGTGAAAATCTATTTGTCAATCATAGAATACTTGAGTTTTGCATCTTTCAGATTTGTGCTCTTAAATGTAATTAAATGCTTGATATCATCCTTCTCTTACATGATGATAGCTAAAAATTTATGCTCTAAATAAAATGAATATAAGTATAAATATTTATTAAAATTTGGATTGATGAATACTTGATCCTATGATATTACATCTTTAATGTCTTGAAAGGACTTTTGGGCTTTAGTTGTCCACTTTATTTTGTCATCTTACTTGTGCATGGTGTTCATGGGTCTAATAATTTATACAAATATTTATATGGAATTTGTTATGAATTTAATCTTTCCAAATAATGATTTAAGATCCTTCTTGTTATTTGGTGATTGAATTTTTCAAATAGGTTGAATTCTATCTGGATCAATGGTGAACCCATCCTTGGTGATGATGACCCCCAAAAGCTTACCTTCAACCACTCTGAATATGGTCTTTTTTGGGTTTAATGAAACATCAAACCTTTTGCATCTCTCAAATATGGACTATAAGTGACATATGTTATATTTCATATTCTTTGAAAATATTGAAAGATCATCCATATAGATGATTATGCATTTTCCTATCAGTCCTTTGAAATCATGATCTATGGCACATTGAAAGTTCACTCTTGCATTTATTAGGCTTAATGTCATCCTCTTATATGCATAATTTACCCACTTCATAGTGAATATTGTCTTCATTTTATCCTCATATTACACTAGTACCTAATTATAGCCTTAAAATCCTTCCAAAATGGACATCATTTCAGAACCACTTACTATTTTTCTCACCTCATATAGAGAAGATAGGAGATAATTATCTTTTTTATAAGCCTTATTCAAATTTCTAAAATACACAAATAATATTCACCATTCTTCTTTCTTACTAGGATCAAATTGGCCTAGAATGTTTTATTGGAAAGTTGATTTTTGCACTTAACAACTTCTTCACTTCTCTCTAAATAAGAGGCTCTAGAATAGGATTGACTAGTCTTTACCTTTGTCTGAATGGATTATGATCTAGATTCAATGGAATCATATGAGAAATGAGATATGGGTCATATAATTTAAAATATTCATATGTCAAGGTAATGACATCCATATACTAAATGATTACATCTTTCACCAATTGTCTCTCTTCTAGGGTACAATTTAGACCAATATTAACATAGCATAGGTTGTGATCATCTCCTAGATTTTCCCTTTTGAAATCTAATTCATTGACCTTGGTCTACTTGAGTTTTTGAGCTTGAGGGTCTATGTCGAATGATCTTTCTAAGGAGACCAAGCTAGTTGGAATTTAATTTTATTTGAGCTAAAGAATGCCCTATTTGTCTGATTCCTCTTGATAGAGGTGATTAATTTACTTGTCATTGATGAATTGGAATTTTAATTCCCCTAAACTAGTTAAAAAACCAAATAATTTGTTGGTTATCTTCAAAGACCTATAAATTTTCTATGTTATCTAAAATAGAGGGGCAAGGTACCAATTCAATTGATAAATTTTTTACCTTAGATTCTTGTAGTGGCTCTAGTTAGTAACAACAAAAAATAATGAATCAGTGGTTTGATTTTTATCTCTAGGAAGTGCTACTATGTTTAAATCTTCAATGCTTTCAATCAGGTCCCATTCTTTGTGCTTGTATATTCTCAAATAAGATAGCTTGTATTGGTATTTTTTCCTGACTTGGTTAACTACTAATTTTGAGTTTCCAAATAATGATATTTGTTTCACATAGTTATTAAGTGCAAATTTTATTCCTAGAACTAAAGCCTCATACTCAAATCTATTATTAGTGTATGGAAATTACAACCTTTATTATGCTAATAACCTTTTACCTTGTGGATCAATCAACTTTATTCCCATGCTTGATCCTTGCCTAAATATAGCACCATTAAAGTGTAGATCCCATAACTGATTAGAACCTTTAATTTTTGGATTTTGTGCTTGATTATGAGTAGTAAAAGTATAAATACCAAGGCTAGGCAATTCATATTTTACCTCTTCATTCTTGATGTTATATTTTTTAATGAGATACTTCATTCTCTGCTCTCTATCAATTTTTATTATATTCATAATTCCTCTCCATAGTAGCCAGATATGAGAAAAGTCTATAAATAGATATTAATTAAGTGTTTTGGACTAATCCCTCCTCAATAATAATCCATATCCTTTTGGTATTTATACCACTATAATATCATAGTCATTTAGACTCATTGTTTAGATGCTACTTGAATGTGCACATTGGTCAATTCTCCAACTATTGGTACTATTATTTTTTCCAATTTTGAAACTATCCTCTTTGAAGGTAATGTCATGAGACCAAGATTTTAACATATGGATGTAGGCACGATAATTATATATGGTCTAGAATTAACAAACAATTATGAATATTCTTACTGAATGCCTTGATAGTTAGCTGAAAGGGTGGAACTTTTGTCTTATTCTTGTAGATGATGTTGGTGTCAAAAAATTTTGCTTTGTCTATATATGCTTTAGCTCTTTCCATAGGATCTTTTCTAGTAATGGACTTCCATAACAACTCCTTTTGTTCAAGGATCTAAGCTAACTCATAAAGAGTTATATTCACCTAGATCTTTTGTATATCCTTTACAATGTTATATCCTCCTTTACTTATTTCTTCCTTGCTTTACTCCTAATAATTCACATTTAGAGGGGGTGGATTATTATTTGTTTTAGGATTAATCTAGTTCTACCTTTGTATAATTAGTGCCTTGTAGAATAGAAGTAGGAGATGTAGCCAATTGGTGACTCTACTGGTGGATATTGCCTATAATATGGTTATTCCATAAGCTAAAATTAAGTTGTGTTGTCTATGTCAATGGAGGAAATGTGTATAATTGATTTTGATTGAACATGAAAATATCCTGCTTCACATGTGGTATCAAATTTAATGATGGAAATTTGTTGACATTAGGAGCACTAGGCATCTAAGGATTGAGATACCTATCTATATTGATATCCTATTCATATACTAACATAAAAATATTAGAAATAGATGATATTATTAAGAACATGATAATGATTCAGTCCAGGGCATTCTTGTACATCTCTAATGTTAATGGCTCATTTGGTTTGTACCTTGGGATCAATCAGTTATACATCTTCTAAAACCTTATGTTGAAAACATGGATGGGCTGATTAGGTTCTCTCCTCATGCTATTGAAGTGTTGGTATACCAAACTACGATTGGTGACTTGTTTGAATTTCACAATAAAAAATACTTGACATTCATCCCAAGAAGTGATAGAATTTTTTGTCAAATTTAAACACCAATCATCAGTAGAATCCATTAAAGTAAAATAAAATAATTTGCATGCAAAATCCTCATGAACAACTTTCATTAATCTCAAATTAGATTTAAAATATATGATATATTTCTCTATTATCCTTACTCCTATAGGAAAAAAGGATGGTAAGTACTTTTTATGATTCTAAGGTAAATCATGAACACCTCCTAGGATGGAAATAAAACATCCAACTAACTAGGGTTGAACCATTAGTTGGTTAATAGGTAAAGGGTTCCTTACAAGTAATGGGTTCCCTAATAAAGGGGGTGGATTATTCTAAACTAGGGTTATTAGTATAGTTTTAGGTCTCCTATGGTTTGTTAGGGGTGAGACTAGAAAACCAACCTAGGAATTAGATCTGGTCACTCTCTTGGGTGACTCTAATGCAACTCTACATAAAGAATAACTACTATTATCTAGGGTATGGACCCTTATTCTAGCATCAATGAACTATTGATGTATGTTTTATGTACACCATAGTGTAACAAGGTAGCCTCTAATATTTTAAGATCTCAATGGTGGAAAAATCCACTTCAAGGCACAAGTTGTAGGTATGTGGTTAGAAAAACCTATTGATGGAACAGTTGATAGGGCATGTAGGCTATTTCCAAGGTTATTAGATGGATGTGTGGTCCCTAAAAGGTATTGAATCTCTATGTGAGTTGTATAGATGTTTGTATTATAATATAAAGTTGGTAGGTCTCAAAACAAAATCAAAAAGTAGGGAAGGGTAAGGTAGAAAAGAAGGATTTTTAGTTTTTAAAAACTACTTCCTTGATTGGTTTATAAATGGATAAGTGCTCTTAAAACCTATGCATATTGTTAGAAATAATTGCACACACATAATCAAACATGGCTAAGAATTCTAAGGAGATAAATATATAATAAATTCATAGGCCTTAGACAAAGGTTGTTCCTCTTAGGGTAGCTATTACACACCATTAATCAGGAGATTATGGCTTCAGATAGTGAAGTATTTGAGGCAACTTTTGTACACACACATAAAAATACATCCATAAAAACACTCATGCATAATCAAAATTATGAATCAAATAACTTAATCACTTTAATTAATGTAATTTACCAATCTTTCAATAGTTGTTACACATCTAAGATTAGTACATCAATCAAAATAATCAAGAAACTATTCATAGTTATTGCACACTAAATATTATTGAAACATAAAACTAAAGAAAGTAACAACTAATTATGAAAAAATTGGAAATAAAATATGCAAACACATTCATTGATGATTTAAATTGATTTTCTTCTTGTATTAAAAATTCTCTAACCTAAAAATCCAAGTTAGATTATAATTCATACAAGGTCATTACATGTGATAGTTATAACTTGAGTTCTAACTATTTTGAAAACCATATATGGGTCCAATTTTAGTTATCATTTTAAAATAGCCTTTGTAAAATATATGCAACATGTGCATGTGTATAATGGCACTTTTTATAATTATAGATAAGAATGCATGACAATACTTCTTTCTATAGGTTATGAGAACAACCTATTGATATTTCATATTAGCCACCTTAAAATGGAACTGACATAAGTACCACTTTACTAATATTTTAGAACCAATGATACTATTTACTATAACTAATCTTAATATGACTGTGCATTGCATGTTGTCTGTCTATTCAGTTTAGACCTTTTAAATGTGCACCTAGGACTTGCACCATCAGATATTTATGCATAATGGAATGTGAGCATGCCATTTGACAACTATGCAAGATTCCTAGGCTTACTTACAAAACACACTCCATATCTTAGTGCTTTTACACCATGTGACAACTACCTGTTAGATATGTGCTCATTGAAAAAGTATTTGTCAATCTCACATTGTTATTTATCTATTTATTGGGCTCCCATGCACTATTAGATATTTTTCTTAAAAATTACGTTGAGGGTTACATTTGTTACCACTACACTCATTCTAGAAAGTCCTTCATTATCATGATTGATATCATACCATGAGATCTCTGGTATGTGAGTTAATATACACTATAGATCTTGATGCTTAACTATTTAACTCTTGAAAACCTAAAAATTATCATGTCCTTATTATTTTGAAAAGTATCTATCGATCTTGCACCAGTAGATCAACTATATAAATAAATGTTGGCCATTGATCTACTTGGGCCCATTAACCTTTGGTTTCAAAATGGTTATTTATGGGGTTAAATTTGATGTTCATGTGACTATGAATGACATCCTCATGACCATTAATGACATCCATGTGACCATCACAATTTAATCCCCTATCATTTTCTTGTTTATCTTAAATTTTACGTCTATGTGACCATCAATAACATCCACATGATCATCAAAATTTGGATCTATGTCTTTTAGTTGTTGATCCTAGATTTGATGATTGTGTGAGCATCAAAGATGTCCTCATGACCATCAATGACATCCACATGATCATAAGAATTTAAACTTAAACCCTTTATCTTTGAGTTTAATTTTGAAGTTTGCATGAATGTCAAAATTGTCCATGCAACTATTAATTCAACCTAATCCCTACGAGCTCAACACTTATCATTTCTAGATTCACTCTCCTCTAAAATCAAAAATGGAAAGAAGACTTAGCATAATACTTTGGTAAATATATATAAAGGACCCTGCATGAATATTTTACCTTAAATCCTTAGTTGTGTGAATAAAATATGATTGGCACCTAGGCTAAAATCTTAAATTAAGATCAAAAAATGCTTCTATAAGCAAGGGTACCAATTGGTAGTAGGGTATTATTTTGGGGAAATTATTTTAGGGAAAATGTTGCAAGATTTTTATGTGGGGGAATTGTTTCATCAGGGAAATTGTTTCCAACAAAATATCCACAATAGTTATCCCAAAGACCTAATTCTATCAAACAAAATGTCTAAGGCAATTATCCTGAAGGGTCATTTAGAGGGAAAAGTGCCCAAGATGAAAGTCTTGAAAGGTATGTGCGAAGGACAAAAGTCCTAAAGGGTAGGTGAAAATGTCAAAAAGCAATAAATAAAATCCGTGAAGGGTAAATACAAAGGGGAAAAGGTCCAAAACAAATGTCTCTAAGGGTAGGTGTAAAAGGGAAAAGGCCTAGGAAAAAATTCCTAAAAGTTAGGTACAAAGGGAAAAGGCTAGGGACAAAAGTCCTAAAGGGTAGGCACGAAGGGAAAAAGGCCTAAGATAAAAGTCTTGAAGGGTAGGTCTGAAATACAAAAAGGCCCAAGATAAAAGTCCCAAGGGTATATTCAAAATGTCTGAAGGGCATGTTCAAAAATTCTAAAGGGAATTTAAAAAAAAATTGAAGGCAAAGATGTCTTAGACAAAATGTCCAAAGGAATGTTCATCAGGCAAAATGTCTGAAGGAATTCAATTGGCTCAAGGGAATGTTATAGGGAAATTATATCAAACAAAATGTCCAACATAATAAACCAAAATACTAATTCTTTCATAATAAAATTTTTGAAGACAAAAGCTTGCAAAATATAAGTTGAAAACATAAAACCTGATGGAGACTCCCAAAAGGTATAAAGTTAGTCAGTGAAAACACAATACTAATGCTACTTTGCCAAAGTATGAAAAATAAAATAATCAATCTTAACCTAGATTTTGTATGAATATATATAAGATGGGCTCAAAAGTCAAGACCATAGTTTTAAAAAAGTGGTTGCCCATTTCCCTAAAGAAAGAAGGGATGTGTTTGGTACAACAAATAAGAAGTAAGGTAAGTCAGGAGTTCCCAATGTATATGCAAGTGAGTCATAGAAATGTAGCTTGAATGATTGAGGTATATAAGAATATATATGTTCCTCATTGGGTAAGAGATAAATGTGATTAATTAAGTGCAATGGAAGCTATAGCATGGTAATTATACAATAGTGATAAAAAATGAATTTGAAAATATTTATAAGGTAGTTTATTTGTATTGTTTGAATTGGTTTTAAAATTAAAAGTGCAAGTGCCCAAATTGAAAAATAAATCCAAGTGATATAACATTTGGACAAGGGATATAAGAATTAGTAAATGTACTAAAATTAAAATAATATATTTATAGATGGAAGATGCAATTATTTTAACCAATCTTATCAGTGATAGGCATGTATGCATAACCTATGACATAATATGAAGGAATGGTTTCCTATGAAGTGTTAATTGTATATGCATGTAAATATGAATTATGATGATATTTTGTAATATAACAATCTGAATCACTACTCAAAATCTCATATATACAATGTATTCTCTTATGCCATAGGAAAATATGTAATAATATGTACTAGTGGTGAAGCTTTCTGAATAACCTATGGTGCCTTACTAGATGAACACATTTTATATGTGCCACTTTCTACTTAGGATAATGTACCATACTCTTGGAGGTTAAATAAATATGATCATCTATAATTGTATCATGCTCATAATTATGTGGTGAAATTAATTTTTTAATATGTTCATGCTCATAAATAGATGGAGAAACTAATTTTGTAATATGATTTTTAATATGTAAATCAAGCTCTTAAATAGTTTTTTAGACTAATTCATTACCATGTTGATCAATGATTGTGTCAAGAAAAAAATTTATATAAGAATTAAAAACCATTGGTTCTAAAGGATATTGATATTTTATTCCTATAATTTTTACCACTTGATTATTGTGAATATATTTGAGACACATATATAGTGTAGAAGGTAATATTCTAATATTCTATATCCAAGGGTGTCCTAGTATCATATCAAAGATCCATGTGCTTGGGTAATAATGGAGTAGGAACTATGATAGTGCCCACCTTTAAAGGTATCACTATATACCAAAGAGCATATTTAGTATAACCATCGAATGATTTGAAAACTTTATAAGTATCATTTAAATCTTAATTTGTATATCCAAGAGAATAAAGTAGTGTTATGGTGAACACATTTTCACTTGATCCATTATCTATCATTATACTATGTATGGACTATTTATCTACATATATTTTAATAAAGAGTGCATGTTTATTTAAATCATCATCAATAATTTCACTATCATCAAATGTGATCATAGGATGTGATGTTTGTTTGTGTGTTATTGTACCAATGATTCTATCACTTGGATGTCAATATGTAGAAGGAGGATGATCATGATTATAAGCATAATGTGTTTCAAAATTCTCAGTATTATTTCCTTCATGAATAGGAAATTGTTACATTTTGGTCTTTGCATTATAATTTACTTGTGGTTTAGCTACTTTAGTAGGTGTGCTAATATCAATAATGTTTTCATTAGTAATATCTTGAATCTTGTGCTTAAGTTTGAAACATATGTTTGTGGAATTCCCAATACATCCATGGTAGTTACAATATGTATTGGAATAAGAAACAATTTTGGTCTAGAGATGTCTACTTCCATTGGTGGAGGAATTTTGATTACATTACATTCAAGTATATTTTTTAACAATACATGAGGAGGTGAAGGAAACCTTCAAAATTGCCTCCTTGGTAGAGATTTTAATTGAAGCTTTTGTGTTGGCTATGAGATAGATTTAATTGTAACCTTAGCTTGATTATTTATTTCATTTGGTTTCTTATTTTAATTTGTATTAATTTTAAATTATATATTTAATTTATAAGGTCTATTTTCAATATACTCAATCTTGTTCAAATTAAAAAACTTAATCTCATGCTCTTTGAATATATAGCATAACTCATCAAAAGATTTGAATTTATCAAACATGATTTATTCTTGAACTGGATATATCAAAATTTGAGTAAAGATATATTAGAGATCATTATTTTCCATTTTATTTTTCCTTTTCTAGCATAGTCTTTTATTTTAACACATAGTCATTGATTGTTTCATTACACTCTCGTTTGAGCTTTCTAGTTTGAGCATATGATAAATTTTCACCAATGTTGATAGAAAAGTGTGTTAAAAATCATTTTAAAATGGATTGAAATTCTTTACTTATTTAATAGGAAGCTAAATGAACCATCTAAGAGTATATTCTTTGAGACTTCATGGAAAGAGTTTTTATAACAATTTATCATTATCTACATATTCTAGACAAGCTACATGAAATGCACTCAAATGTTATTTAGGATCACCTTTACGTTCATATAAAAGAATCTTAGGAGATATAAATCCAATTGGTAATGAATAAGATTCAATTTCAAATGCCAAATGGTAATGCAATAAGGAACATGAGTGCATAGAGGTGCTAATATGAGAGATAGTTTGCTCAATGTTAGCTAACTTAGCTTATAAGGCAAGAAGTGCATGTTAAAGAGGATAATTTGGAGAGGTAATTGGATCAGTGTAAGTATCATGAGTAGGCATAGTCATATATATATATTAGAGACTAAGTAATGTTCACAAACCAAGGTATGGTGTTATAAGTGTGAAAATAGGTATGGATGTAATGGTCTAAGTAAAAATATTATAAATAGGGGATTTGACAACCCAAAAAGGTCATTGTTATGGGATATATGTGGCTACTTTAAATTGATGCTCATCTTTGGATAATATAAGGATATTAATCATCTTATTTACCTAATGGGATTTTCTTGAATACCTTGATGAAATTTAGATAATTCTTGCACTTTATTTTGATCTACTCCATTATGCTCATGTGGATAAATATGAGTTTCATTTTCATTATTCCCATCATAGTCCTCTTCATTAATTTCATTATCATTTTTAATGTGAACTTGATTTTTAGGAGACTAAGGAATATTAAAAATAACATTATTAATTTGATAAAAAAACATACAAATGTCTTTGTAATGGACTTGATTTTACCAAAGATGATGAAAACATGAATTAAAAACCATTCATGCATCAAAGAGATCATTCATATTGGATATATATAGGGTTTGGTTGGTAAGATGTTTATCATATATAGTTCTAGTTGGTTGGTACCCTATATAGATAGATAGATGGTGACTATAGATAGGCAGGCCCTCTCCTGAGCCCCTAGTATAGATATATATGATCTAGGATTATAACTCACCAAATGAATCTGACCCTAACCCATATATATATAGGCTAGATAATATCTATTTCACCCTCTAATATCCTATATATGTGATACAACTAGATGAGATAGGATAATAGTTTGTAACTAGTCATCAATCCCCATAATATATATTTTAATTGGCATGATCTAGATTAGATATAGAGGGAAGGGGCATGGTATATATTAATTATGGATTTATATGGGGAATATAGAGATATAAATAGAGTTTATTGGATTTTAATTGGCCCTTAGATAGACATATAGGCTATATAGAATTATATCTATATGGACTCCCCATATAGATAGAGATAGTTGGGCACTTATAGATAGAGTGAATTTTATCTATATTTATGGGAAACCTATCTATCTTTGTGGGGTGGCATGGAATTAAATAATGTCATACCATAGATTTCCTTTAAATCCCATAAGACAATAAAACAACATCTTAGATATAAATATAGAGTGGGATGGGGTGGGTTTCCTACCTATATATCTATCTAGGGGTTAGACTCCCATTTAGATAGATAGATAGATAGATAGATAGATAGATAGATAGATAGATAGATAGATAGATAGATAGATAGATAGATAGATAGATAGATAAATAGAAAGATAAATAGATAGAAAGATAGATAGATAGATAGATAGATAGATAGATAGATAGATAGATAGATAGACAAATAGACAGATAGATAGATAGATAGATAGATAGATAGATAGATAGATAGACAGACAGATAGATAGATAGATAGATAGATAGATAGATAGATAGATAGACAGACAGACAGACAGACAGATAGATAGATAGATAGATAGATAGATAGATAGATAGATAGACAGACAGATAGATAGATAGATAGATAGATAGATAGATAGATAGATAGATAGATAGATAGATAGATAGACAGATAGATAGATAGATAGACAAATATATAGATAGATAGATAGATAGATAGATAGATAGATAGATAGATAGATAGATAGATAGATAGATAGATAGATAGACAAATAGATAGATAGACAAACATATAGACAGATAGACAAATAGATAGATAGATAGATAGACAGACAGACAGACAAATAGACAAATAGATAGATAGATAGATAGACAAACAGACAGACAGATAGATAGATAGACAGATAGACAAACAGATAGATAGATAGATATATGGATAGATGGATAGATAGATAGATAGATAGATAGATAGATAGATAGATAGATAGATAGATAGATAGATAGGCCCAACAGACAACCATAAGAGTTATCAAATTACTTGTCATTATAGAAGAAACCAAAATAATTTTCATATATGAAATTAAAAAAAACCACTTAATCTAGCACTTCACCTTAGAGACAAACATTAAAATATGAATCAAGAAATGATAATGACTATAAATACAATGTAATCAAAAATCAAGGTATAAGGGTGATGTAAGCGAGGGTTTGAATGATGAGTGGGATCTCCAATATTCTTGCACATTCGTTGATTAATGTTAAAAAAATGTTTCATATCACTAACTATATAGGTATAACCATGATTTGATCACACTAACCTTATTTATTAGGGGAGGGTGGGAGAAACTTCCCTTGATTTCTATTTTCCTCTTAGGTGCACTGCAAATCAAATAGCTAAAATAAGTTTCCTATGGTATAAACAATGGATACTAGCATTTAATATATACCATGAAGTATATGGAAATTGAATACTATGTTTAGTGTTGCAACCTATGGACAAATCTTAGTTTATTATGCACCTTATTTCTTAATCAAGTTTTGTGTGACTACTTGGGAGGTTTTCATGATTTTATGCAATTATCAAATAGCTATGTCAAAGACATGAAAAATACAAACCCTAGTTTTTCACATGCACTAGATAAAAATCAAAAACAAAGGGGGGGATGGGATAGAGGGAATGATTGAGATACTCTTAGAAGACCCTACATTATCTAAGTGTTTCCTACATAGTCCAAAGGGTCTTAGACCAATGTAGTTCCACCTTATAGGGTGATTATGTTATTTTTGATTGTATAACTATATAAAAGTAGCTATAATATTGATTGAAATGTTTAACAATGAATTCCATTATCTTAAAATAAAAGATATTTAGACTTATCTTATGATTGTTATAAAGTATATAAATTGAAATTATAAGAAATAGTTCTCCTTTGCTCAATGTGTAGTAATTTGAAATACTCAACTCACCATAACATTTAATCTTATTTTAAAATTAATGGACTCAAATTAGTATATTTATACTATTTAAATAGAAAGATTAGAATATACAGATCTAAAATGAAATATAGTATGCTAAAAAAATTATAGAATTTAGAATTTAAAAAAATAGTAAAAGGTCCTATAAACATGAAAACCTCCCTAAAATAGGATTTATGCTAATTATACAGGATACTAATGATTAAGAATTACTTTAAATAACATTTGAATTATGTTGAATCTAAAAATAGAATTAAAAATTACATTAGGACAAGACCACATGGGAGGATAAATATGCATTACAACTTTTTATGATGATTATGTCCATGTCCTAATTGATTATGCACTTGATTTCTCAATCTATGTCTGTACAACTGCTTGTAAAGGTCATTGATTCTATATGGAGATCGAATAGATGTGTTGAAGACCTACAAAATAAAAACCCTAGTATTGCACATACATTAGATATAAATGAGATAACAAAGGTTATAAAATGGATAGTTAGAACAATTGAGCTACCCTCAAAAAACCTTGCATGATGTGAGTGTTTCTTACATATCCCAAATGGGCCTTACACTGATGTAGTTCACCCACCTAGGGTGATTATGTGATCTATGATTGTGTAACTATATGTAAGTAGCTAGAATATTAATTTAAATTATTGAAAATTTATACTATTAACCTTCAATAAAATACATTTATACTTAGCCTTTGACTATTATAAATTAACAAAGTTGACATCAAAATAAATGGTGTTATTTTACTTAGAATGTAGTCATTTTAAGTCAACTTGCTAGGTCATTTCAAGTGAATGACTTGATGTGAATTTATAGGGGAATACTTAGAATATTTTTGCTAACCAAATTTAAAAAATTCATAGAAGAGCCATTATGAAACATATCAATTTTAAATAATGGCCATTGGAACACAAGGGATAGTGCGATAGTGTGATGTGATTCAACTAGCACAATAATGTCCCAAAAGGACAAATACTACTAAAAAAGGTTTCACTAGTGCATGTAGGTTGAATAGGTATTAATAGGTTTGAAATAGAGATGTATGCATGATATTATTTATTTTTTAAAGATAGTACAAGCACTTTTTTAGATTGTGAGTTAGATAAATGTTAAAAGAATAAAGTAAGGTAAGGATTTGAGAATAAACATTGTCAAACATTATAATGATTAAAATCTATGTACCTACATAAATTAATATTTAAATTATCCTTTAAGTCACAAAATAATAAAATTTTAAATCTATGTTTTATCCTTAAAGTCATATTTTAAGTCAAATATGTGACTTTAGTCTATCACTAATCTCATCCATATACTACACTAAATGCAATAATTCCCTAAAGTCACCCTAGGGATTACCCTAGTATCACCTCAATTATGGGTAATATCACCTTGGTGATGTTATGCTCAATTATTGAGGTGTCTCTTGGTCATCCTTAGGTTAATTTTAGGAACACATTAGGCCTTATCACTAAGGTGACTTCAAATTCATCCCTAAGGTGACTTTAAATTCATCACTAAATGTGAATTTAAACGTGTCACTAAGTTGAATTTAAATTTTTCATTAAATGTGAATTTAATTATGTTACTAAGTTGACTTTAATATCTTGTTAGCAACCCAATTTTCACCCTATGAAGTAGATTATTCACTTCTTATTCGAAATTGGACTAACATTATATTTTTCTATAGTTTGTGGGTTTCCTATAGCTAGACCAAACCTTTGGATTATGGGGCTAGCTCCCCTAGTAAATCACTTGTTGCTCATTTTACTAAAACATATTACTATTGGGGTGAAAAGAGATAGAAAGTACATAAAAAAAAAACCTAATATAAAGGATGGTGATGCACCAATATAAAAATTCATTAACTCAATTTGGAATTCAACAAACACTAGTGAATAATGCTAATGATTGAATCTTATAACTTCAAGGACTCATGTGCAAAAATATTTCACATAAAGGTTTCAATATGTGATCAGAACATGAAGGTAATGATGGAATCTTGATTCAATGTACCAACTAATTAATATCTCCACTCCAAGCTTGACCACTCAAAATTCAAACACTATATGTGACCTACATAAGATCATCTACTAGTAACTAGGTGAGATTAGGACCTATCAAGGGATAAAACACTACCACATGTGTAAATCAAACTAATTAGAAAACACTAATCCTATATCAAATAATCTTAAAATAGTCATTTATATTAACTTAAGATGTTATAAAGTTTCAATCTAGATATATTTTCCTCATGCCCAAGAGAAGGATTACAAATCAAGGCTTCAAGGCGTAAATATATTATAAAATGAGGAGAGAAGAGGGAGAGTGGTGTATAATTCCTTTAAGAATAAGTCAAAAGACCATGACTTATTCCACCTAATAGTTAAAATAATCTTCCATTCATTAAAGTGCCCTCAAATAGTGTGTTTATGATAGTCAAAACCTATTTTTAGTAACCTTTGACCCTTGAAAGGTTTATGCATGCCACCTTAATTAAACTTCCTCTCTTTTATCTATTATAAACATTGAATAGACATAACAACCAGCTTCCATAAAGCATTAACTAATTAACTCTTCTTGTGGGTTGACTATATCCATGTAAATACCAAGAAAGCTTCATGAATTCTCATAAATATGGAACTTTATTGCTTCAGGGGTAATAATGGATGTCTCTAAATAGTGCATTAACTCCAAAAATAGTCTTTATATTCCCAAGATTTCCTTCATGAAAAAATTCACTCTTATTGAGTAATTAGACCATTTGACTAGGTCTCATAGACTGGATGACTAGGAGACAGTTTCATAAGTACATAAATGCATGTTTTTGGACATCTAATTACTTGAGAAAGTAAAACTAGTCTTAAAAAATATCTCCCATGATTTGTAACTACTTAAATTGCCTTGTACCTCTTTTTCTACTCATTTACCTAAAAATATTATTTTGTTATAGGTTTTTATAAATTATATATAACATAGTACCATGGTTAGGACCCTATATGAGTGTAATTTATGGTTAAGGTGTTTATCAGGTCACTCATGAGTGTTTGGTTTCCAAAATATTCACTTTTTCAAAGATTGGTTTGTAATAGAGTTTAAAGAGGGTTTTGGAGGTCCACTATCTTAATGATGGTTTATAAAGTATGGACCTCCAAACCAAAACTTATTATTATGGATATTAATTCCATATACCCCTTCAAATTTATTTAACATCTTTATTTCCCATGTAAAATATGTGTTAAGATATGAATGCAGGGAAGTGTGCTTGTAGTCTTCTACATGCAATCTGGACATGCTATAAGTCTTAGAAATGGTTCATAAACTTGTGATCCTAAATATAAATATTTATATCATGGATTTAAATTACATAGGTTTCCTCAATTATAACTAAGATCATTTTATTCAATTCCCTATGTTATGAATAATATGAGTATTTGAATAGGCAGTTAGAGGTAAACTTAAAGACTAGTTTGATCCTTTATATGAATTTACACTAATTTAAAACTCATTCATAAGACATCAATAATCATCTCACACCTATTTAAAGTCTTATTTATTCTTGGACAAGGTTAGGGTATGATTTCATGGTGGTGTGGGCCTTCTAGGCATCAAGCCTAGTTTTTAGGCCTAATTGGTCTAATATTGAATGTTGAGGGTTAAGCGACCTATAAGTTAATTTAGGGGATGATGATAATAATAATAATAATAATAATAATAATAATAATAATAATAATAATAATAATAATAATAATAATAATAATAATAATAATAATAATAATCCCTTTATCCTTTATTCTCATTCCTATTCTTACCTTCAAATGTTCAAACTCTGACCCAGTTCTCACTGTCTCATGTGGTTGCCTATAGGTAACACTATCAAGACTATTAAATCTAAGTGCTTGGGTTTTGGGGTTTTAGGAGGATTTTTATCATTTTTTTGATGTTTTAATGGAGTTATGACTCCAAATTATCTTACCTAATACATTCTTCCATATCCTGTTCCTGCATACCCTCATCTCTCTTGCCTAGTGTTTGTTAACAATTAAGTCTTCATAACCCCTGGGTCTGAGTTCAGTGCATTTTATTATCTAAAATAAGTTTTATTATTATAATAATATTTTTATATACCTATATAATAGTTATTAACTTCATGTAATTTTCTTTAAAACTTAAACAACCCCCCAATTATGTACAAAAATCCAACTAGTATGAATAGGTTGGTTATAGGTTGCCTTCTTCAACTAACACTCAAGGGCATATTGAATTGAAATATAAGTGTCACATACACCAAAGAGAATATGAATAAAATAATATAATCCTTTATTATTTCAAAAATACTTAATTAATTTTAATATCCCTATCTTATTTTCAAACCTTCAATTTGTTCACCTCATCTCATCATAGACTGTTAGCAAACTAGGGCAATTCTGAGATAAAAATATGAATACTTTCACTAATTTTATAAATTTTAGAATAGAATTAAAGGATTTAAATACTTAAAATTATCATTTATATTTGATATTAATTCCTAATTACACCTATAGAGGCTTAAAAACCTCAAATTTCTCAAAATTGTCTATATATGTTGACTGTGTGCAAGTTTTCTTAGGTTTTAATAGGCCCTAGCTATGTTTTTACCATTTAATATTTATATAAATGTATTAGTGGATTATATGGTGTTAATATATTTTATATACCATCCTAAATTGTACCTTAATCCCTAAAATATAAACATAGTCATTATCTCCTTTCAATCTACGTAAAATTCTTAAGAATAAGCAAACTATAACTTACCTTTTTTACTATGTTTTCATGTTTTAGGTCTTTCCCATACTAATTAAACCTTATAAAAACCTTGAAATTTGATTAATTTCTTAATATTTTTCAACTATATCTTTTATATCATAACAAACCTCAACCATTGGTCTTTGTTCATGTACATAGTAGTGTACCTAGTACCTGTAGGTGTCTTTAGAAATGATTGACTATGTGTTTTGGGTTGAGACCTCACTTTTAGCATCCTTAATGGATTATAATTTATTATAGTCTTTATTATGTTTAACATCTCTTAATTTTATATATATCACAATTTCACTTATAATGCAATGTACAAGACTAAGTTTCACCCCACTTAGCTACATATCTCCACTAGGCTGGCTATAGCTTCTCTTAAGGTGTTTCCTAACCTAAAAACTCCTTAAACTTCCATTCAGATAGATCATGTCTTAAGTAAGGTTTTCAAACCCAAATAAACTATGAATTTAGTCTTCTCAATTTTCCTTCTTATTCAAATAGGTCTCAAGACTGTCACTATACTTGTTGACTATAAATATTGATTTGTAGCTTGTAGGTAAGGATTTTACTCCTTTAGCAGTTTTCCAAACTCTAGGATTCATCTTCATGAATATGGTTTTTATCAACAATATTGAAATGTACCAAACATTAGACTCATGATTTTTAGGTGAATAGGTAGTGATATGTGATAATAAGATATATGGGAGAATGAATATGGAGTGATAATATTATATAATGGTTGAATGATAGTGATAAAATTTGTGAAGATGGAATGAAACATAGGGGATGGAAATGAAACATGAATCCACTATCACGATATTATTAAAGTGTCCTAATAAAATCACATGCATATACCTTAACAAAATATATATTTTTGAAGGCTCTCAAAGAAGCATAAACTATCAAAAAATGAACCTAAGATTCTCCAAACTACCTTAACATATGCTAAGTTACCTTAACATATGTTAAATTACCTTAACATATGCTAAATGAGACTATGAGGGTATTGAGGGTAGATTGGTGATTTATAGGTTTTCAAAGAATTTTATGAATATTGAGAAACATAAATAATGACATATGGACATTAATTAATCCTCTCATATAGTCACTTATTGTGTTTTGACATCTTGAAACCATCATGAATTATATAACCATTCCAACTTGGTTACAGACTATCAATTAGAAATTTATGTGTTATTTATCTATACAGACTCACACATGTGAGATTAGGTTGGATATTTTTTTGTGAAATAGGTTTATAATCCTAAAAATCTCCATATGTTTCCAGTTTTACGTCACCATGCTCAGGAGAGGAGAAAACAAAGAAAAGTGATACCCTAGTTGAATGGATAATGCATTATGAGTGCCCTACCTTATTAAGGATTTTTTATAAAGTAAAGAGATAAAAACTAAGAAAAAAATGCCAAAGATGAAATATATATATGGACCCCTCCTTTTCCCAAAATTTTAGATCCTAATATTCTCTCTCATAGCTGTGCCATTTACAAACTTGAAGGGCTCTCCCAAGCTACAAAGGAGATTGATGGAGAGAGAAGGTCAATTCTTGGATTTTTTGAGATCCTTTGGCCATGAATATTATTTTAAACACCTACCATTACTCCAATTGTAATCTCCTAACCTCCACTATATGGAAAAGTTTGTACAAGTCTATACAACTACAAGAAATGGTTGAAAACACCTATTTTTCCTACATTTTTTCACATTTCAAGATTGGAACCACAATTTTAGTGAAAAATGAGGGAAAATTAAGTTTAAAAGGCATATTAAAACAATTAATAAGTTTTTTAGAGAAAAAAGGGGGCATATTTCACATGTGGGAGCTCTTTTGATGGCAAAACAACCTTCTAGACTCATAAGGGACAATTTCAAAGTATGAACCTTTTGAATAAAGTAATATAAGGACCATGAAGGTGATTTAAAGATAATATGAATGATTTAGTGGCATTTTGAGCTCAATTTTTTCCATTTAAAGGCCAAAACCTTCCTTTTAGATAATATACTCAGTTTCACAAAGGAGATTTGCTAATGAATATCATTATGAGTTTGTTATAGTCTTATAAAAGGTTTTAATTTGTATTATATGTATTTTGATAACATTTAGAATCGTATATCTATACCCATACATTGTATATATCTAATACAATCATAAAATATCATGGTGAATCATCAATTGCCACCTTCATCCATCTTCATTAAGGTGCTCTAGATCACAAGATCCCTTCAATCATTTGTCAAAGACATCCAAACATACTCAAAAACCATGATGATACTTAAAACCAATTGAAAAGAGACATGAAAATTAAAATAAACTAATACCTAACCCCTTCACTTGATGGTCAAAGACATCATGATGATCTAGCACATCACATAAGGACCCAAGAAATCTAGGAGATATAATAATCACAAACTGACTCTATGACACCTCTAACAATTTTGAATGACTTCAAGAAGTATTGATGAGACATCATCACTTAGGATAGCACCATTTAGAGTCTTAGGTGAATGATATGAAATTTTTTTGGGTCTTGGGGTCATTTGGTTATGGGAGTCCAAATTACCAATATATCCATCACTAAGGTAAATTTCAATCTATCACTAAAGATGACTTTAAATGTGAAAATAGGTTTGAATTTAATTTAAAAACTTATTCTAATTTAAATATCACTTTAAGTGTTACACTAGGTGTAACTTTAAATGAAACACCAAGTTTAATTCAAATGCAAGTTTAGTATGAGTTTAATTTTTGAATTTATATTATAAAATAGTATTTTTTAGTTGATTAAAATTATTTAGTATTATTAATTATAGAATAATGTTATCTTAAATTAAAATTATTAGTTTTTATCAATAAATGGAGGGTTGATGGGTCACTTTTCCTTTCATTAATATCAAAATAAACCTTACATGACATCATAGTTACCACAAGGGAAAGAACCTATTGTGCCCAACACACCCCCTTTTCCCTAAAAGAAATGGGGACCCACTTTTTTATAATATTGTCTTGATTTTTAGTCCCCACTATTCTATATGTTTATCCAAATTCTAAGAAAATATAATGAGTTGGCTTCTTATACTTTGGTAAGATTGGCTTTGAGATATTATGTTTTCATAAACTAAATCTTTCATTCTATCAAGTTTTGTTTTTGAGATTTATGTTTTTGAAATTATGTTTTTTAGGTTTTTATCCTTGAAACTTTTTTTTGCATGAATTGGTATTCAAGTTTATTGTTAAAGACATTTTTTTTTATGGAATTTATTCTTTGAAAAAATTTCCCTACAACAATTTTGACAAAACAATTTCCCTGAATCAGACTTATTCTTGTGGATAATCTTGCCGATACACTTTTCCTAACAAAATTACCCTTTGAACCTACCATTCAACCCTTTTAGAGATTTCCCTTCAGCCTCTAAAAATTAGATCCTTCAGGACTTTTATCATGGACAAATGCCCTATGAAATATACCATTTAGATTATGTCCATATAAAAGTACCCATTAGTATTTTGGAATGACCCTTCAGCATTTTAGAATTTCCCTTCGAGACTTTTGCAGTGCCCTTTTTCCTTGCCAACCTATCCTTTAGGCTTTGTGAAAATTGTCTTTTGCCCTTTTTGTTACGGCCATTTTTCATGAAAATTTTTCTTTGGGACATTTGTAATTACCATTTTTCCCCTCCATACATTTCCTTCAAGACTTTTGTCCTGCACCTTTTCCTTTCCCTTCAAACATTTTGTTAGAGACACTTTCTCTAAGCCAAACATTCCTTTGAACTCTTTTTTTTGAGAGAATTAGGTCTTCAAGAGAATTTTTGTGGATAGTTTGTTTGAAATAATTCCCTTAATCAATTTTATTTGGTACTTTTGAAATGACCCTTTGCCTCCAACTTACCCTTCTAAAATTTTGTTAAGGACACATGCCCTTTAAACTTTTTGAACATGCCCTTCAGCCTTTTGAAATTTCCATTCAAGACTTTTATGGTTATCCTTTATTAATTTTGTAAGGGACCTTTCCCACTAAAATTTACCCTATAAAGTAGACCCTTTGGGTATTTTCACCATGAAGTAAATACTTAGTCCCTTTTTAACATGTCTTTTGGGACTTCTTCACCCATACCAATTCCTTTAGACTTTGTGTTTCAAACATTTGTTTGACACAAGGTCTCAAAATAATTCCCTCCAAGGGCACATGCCCTTCGAACTTCCTGAACCTACCCTTTAGACAATTTTAAAGTGACCTTTTTGGCATTTTTAAAGTGACCACTTACCCTTCAGCCCTTTTGAAGTGTCCACATACCCTTCAGGACTTTTATTCTGAACCCTTTCCCTCCAAGATTTACCCTTTAGGACTTTTGTCCCAGGCCTTTTACCCTTTGACTAATTCCTTCAAGACTTTTGTTCCAGCCCTTTTTCCCCTTTAGCTTTCCTTCAAACATTTTGTTTGAGAGAATTGACCCTTTAAGAGAATTGTTTCAGTCATTTTGTCTAAAATAATTCCCCTAAAACAAATCCCCTGCATAGAATCCCATGATAATTCTTCTGCAATAAATGCCCCAAAACAAATACCAAACTTCCAAGTGACCCTTTTACTTATATATCATTTCATTATGTTTTGAGTTTGATTTAATATTCTTAATTGAGTTCCCAATCATAATTTACTAATACTAAGACCTTAGGCTAGAATGTTTATGCAGGATCCTTTATACTTATTTCCCAAAATATTATGCTAAGTCATTTTGCGTTTATGTTCAACGGAGAAGGAAGCCCAAAGTAAATTATACGTGTCAGTTGATGAGATTAAATTTTCCTATTTCATGGATATCATTTGATAGTCATGAGGACATCATTAAAAATCATGTACACATCAAATTTAACATGGGTAATGTGTTAAAATTATGAAATTAAATTTGGCAATCACACAAATGTCATTGACATCCATGAGGACATCATTTGATGGTCACACAAACATCAAATTTAACCTTGATAATGGACTAATTCACAAAATTAGATTTGGTAGTTGTGTGGATGTCATTAACAATCATGAATACATTATCTAATGGTCACATGAACATCAAATTTAACATCAATAATGAACTAATTCACAAAATTAAATTTGATATTTGTGTAGATGTCATTTGATGGTCATGAGGATGTTAGATGATGTTTGCATGAACATCAAATTTAATATCATATAATATCCATTTGGATTCAAACCAAGATCCTATAGAATGTATTTTCTCAGGCCCATTTGATCAAATGGTGTGAGAGTGATTTGAAATGTCAAATCCCCATGAGGGTGACAAGTATCACCATCATGGGAGCCTATTGCAAAGATATAATGACCTATAGGAAGAATTAGGGAGCCTAGTACATAGAACTCAAAAGCCTTGAATAGTTTCCAAGTGGAACATATATGAAAGAGAGCAAAATAGGTAATGACAAGTGTCAATCTTATGGGAGTCCATGAGTTAAAGCACTAAAATATAATGAAGTGCATTCAACCAATATAATTAGATCAATGGTATGAGATCAACATGTAATTTTTAAATATATTAGACTCAATCAGGTGTTGACATGTGTCACATTTTAAAATAGAGTAATAGATAGAACACAAAGATCTTTGGACTATGTTATAGTTATTGACAAAAATTGAGACTCATAGTTAAGACCAAGAATATGAACACTCATGTAAGTAAGTAGTGATGACCTAGAAATAGAATAAGAGAAGGATATAGTTACATAACATATCAAAAGAATTGGAAAGTGATGTATATCTAAGTTTTATTTGAATGTGGTTAATTTGAAAGATCAATAGGTTATTCTCATAACTTATAAAAAGAGATGTGTAGTTTTGGTAAACGATGCATCTATTTGTAGTTTGCATATAGTTTGAGCTATAATTATAAAAATTGTCACTATAAATAAACTTTTATATATTTTTATACCATAACTAGAACTACATGTTCTAACTATCACATGTAACGACCTTACATGAACTTGGAGGATGAGGCAACCCCTTCCCCAAGTCTATATACACAATTGTAATCCAACTTGGATTTTGGGGGTTTGATAATTTTTGAATATAGGATCAACATTGGTTTTGATCATCAATGAATGTGTTTGTGTATTTTCTTTCTAATTTTTATGTAACTAGTTTCTACTTTTAGTGGTTGTATGTTTCAATATCTTTTAGTGTACAAAATTTGTGAATGGATTCTTGATTATTTTAATTGATATACTAATTTATAGGTGTGAAATAGTTATTTAAAGATTGGTAAACATATTTATTAAGATATTCAAGTTTAAATTGATTCATAATTCTAACTTTGCATGAGTGCTTTCTTATATGTAGTATTTTGTGTGTGTTCAACAACTATCTCAGATACTTCATTAGCCCAAGACATAATCTTTTAATCAAGGGTGTGCAATATCTAACCTAAAAATAGCACCTTTATCTAAGGATTATGAATTTCCTACATATTTATCTCCTTATAATTCTTATCCATGTATGACTATGTGTGTGCAATTATCTGCTAGCAATAGGCATTAGTTCTGAGAGCATATGTCCTTTTAGAAACTAACCAAGGAAGTGGTTATTGAAACCATAGAAGCTTTATTTTCTACCTTACCCTTCCTTTTTAAGTTTATTTTGATACCTACCCACTCTATATTACCAACCATCTACCCATCCAACTCAAATAGAGATTCACTACCCCTATTAGGAATCACACCTCCATCTAGAAACCTTTTCAACAACCTACATGCCCTACCTGCTATTTCATCAATAGGTTAAAATAAATCACATACCTATAACTCATGCCCTAGAGTGGAGTTTACCTCCATTGAGATCCTAAAATGTTAGATTCTACTTCATTATGGCTATCATGTGCATAAAACATGTACCAACATAACCATAAAAAAATCCAAAGATTCTTAAAATCCTAACAAAAAAAAACCTAAAACTTAATAGCAAGATCTTTCTAAGGAAAATATTGTAAATAACCAAAGGTTTTTATCAAATACATTATACTACCCAAATAAATTATTGTATGGTATAAAATAAAACCCTCAAATGATCAAAAGAGAATGATTCAATCTTTCCCTCAAAAAATTCCAAAAAAAACATTCTAATTTGTAAATCTCAAAAAATAACACTACAAAATGATTCAAAATAATCAATTAAATAACCAAAAAAATAGATCTAAAATTAAAATTTCCCACAACATAGACCTTCTTATATATAAAAGTTTATCAACCTCTATATATACTACTCAATAATATTGTATAACACTACCTAGAATATTTTGTAGCCACAATCAATATTTTTTCAACACATTCACCTTATTCCAAGTAAATATTAATATCATGTACCAAAATACCATTTTTTTATCCATATTTTTTTATGATGAATTATTCTTTGTGATATTTTCCACCCTACAAAATATTCCAAATTAGAAAACTCATTATAAATCCTAAGCACCAAGGAGGAGTTTGTGAACATGGTATAAATACCCTCAACCGATCCTAGAGTCATACCTGACCACAATGGATTGATAATATCTTCCCAAGGAGAAAAGGAACTCAATGTGGGTGAAATAAATAAATGATTTTAGGCCATACATTTTCCATATCATAATTTTTTAAAAAAATTCATTGCATCTTTTGTATCCTAAACTATATCAATAAACACATTTTGATGATGATACTCTACACATTTCCAACATGAAGCCTCCCTAACCTTATTAACATTTTTTTGTGGTAAAGAATCCATAAAATTACCTTGATCAAATAATCATCTTCACCTAAAATAAATACTCACATAATATAAATGTTGATTCCATATGGTTCACCCAAACTTAATCCTAATATCCTCAGTATATTGCTTGACAAGTCAAGATCAACATAAATATTTATAGAGGTGAGATGAAACCATATAATAATTCCTTGGGAATAGATTGGATGTTTCCTAATTTATTTATATTATCATTAAAAATAGGAATTATCTATAAGTGTTATGTAGGTTAGGTATTCTAAATCAAATACGAGCCATAAAGAACATATAAGTGGAAGGGTTAAACTTGAGAAACCATTCTTTCATGTATAGATTTTTTAAACCCCATGAGTAAGGAGTTGACTGAATAAATAGTTATCTATCCTTCTTATATCCAAAAACTACAATAAAATAATCATGAGTATAGGGGTAAATAAAAATATTCTCAAAAAAAAAATTAGTTTTCCAATTTTTATAGATCTATGAATGTAAATCCAAAAGAGAAGGCCATAACTTGTTAAATCTAAAAATTATCCCAAAATTTGCATAATATTATTATTTTTTAATAACATATACACCCATGTATGAAACCAGGTTTTCATCATATTTTGGAACTTGTAATGGGGTGTATACAGAAGGACAATAGATTTTTGTACCATATAAATAATTAGGAATACCCAAGTTATTCCATTCATTTTTTATAATTTTTTCTTTACCTTTTTAATCCAAAATTGATTTAATTTAAAGGGTTTCTTTGAAGGAGTGGTTCAAAAATTTAGGAGTAACCTTATCTTTTAAATCCTTATCAAATAATAAAATGTACATATTTATAGATAATTAATTAGAAATATGATCCAAATATTATAATTAAAATTAGGAAGATTCATATCTATGTGTGTTCTCATGGATAAACCTAATGCTAAAAATGCATTTAAAAGAATCAAATAGAACATGTGTAAGTCCATGGCCAAAAAGAGAAACAACATGCTTCAACCCATTATCATTTTATTTTAATTTCTTGGAAATTCCTAAACCAAGGGAGAAACCTTTACATTCATGATCCATGCAAAATAGTAGGTATCACTTTAAGGATTCCAAAAAAAATAATGATATATTAGATGGGGAAGAAATTTGTATGGGTCCAAACTCAAGGACACCCTTTAGGTAAAATCCCTAGATAGATAAAGATTGATATCAAGTAGCATCATAATATTGAGATAATGTCGGGGTTGAAGCCTCAAGAATGGAAACAATGGTATATTTCACTATCAAAATAAGAGGGGGTTATATGCCCTTACATGTAGCCAAATAAACAAGAGTAAAGGATCCTCATCGAGATTAATTACTATTTTTTATAATTATTATATGTGTTTTTAAAAAAAATAAAATAATAATGTTAATTTTAATTTTAACACTATACATAATAATGAAAAATGTGAATAATAATATGCCATCCTAACACTCCATATCTTTAATCAAAAACATCGATCCATCTAAAAACTATAAATGTAATTCATACACTATACATAGAAAAATCTGAATTGTGACACTTTAAGTAATTTTGAATGCAAGACATATATACAAAAATGAATAATGTAAATAAACACAACCAAAAATTAATAAATTAAATATGATAATAAATCAATGCAATATTAAATTTAAAGTCATATAATCATCAAATAATCATAAAGCCCATCATGGTTTACCCTAGAAAACATGATCATTAGAGTCATCTAGATTAATGACATCATCCCATCCTTTACAAGCATCTCCCTGTTTATAAACACTCCCACTAACATCTCCTGAACCATCCCTCAATGTCAACACCCTCATTTCATGAATTTGGTGGGGAACCATATACATATATTGAAGTAGAAGAATCATAGTAGTCTTGACAATCCCATGTATAATTAGAAGCATTCTTCCACTTTTAATCTTGGTGGATTTGATACATCCCATGCATAAATAAAACAAAATGACTATTAAAATTTTCATTAAATAAAATCATAAAACACAAACCATTAGACTATATATTCTCTAAATAAATTGCAAATATATATTTTAAAATTAAGTGAAACATTGTACCTATTTTTTTTGGTATCCATTTTTTTTTATTTCTTTCTAAAAATAAACATATCCATAAGTAGATATGTGCCTCTTTTTTCCAAGGCTAGATCAACTCTTCATAATCCTCATCCTTTATAAAATGTAATTATAATAATTAATAACACTCTTATTAGAAAAACATTTATCAGTGAAAAATAATTTAAATTATCACAATTAAAAATTAGGTGCATACTCCCTAAAATCCCATGGATCTCATAGGATTAGTGACCTTCTTCCCCTATTGAATTAGGTTTGGGTGGTTATTTTTTGTCAACTTACTTCATCATGAAAATTAGGATGGTCACAATAGTCAATCAACCTCTTCCATGGGTTAATTTTATTATAAGAGGACCTACAAATTATTAAAAAATAATTTGGTTAGTACAAATTTTTAACAAAATTAAAAAATATATAATTTTAAATATAAAACATCTTTGAAAATACTTGAATAAAAAATGACTAGGTCTTCTAGCTAATTTTGGATATAGGAATCTAAATAAGCCAAAACATTGAGTCTAATAAGATTATATAATATATGTGTAAATTAAACAAGTTTGATTATAAAAACAAAATATAAGTGATTTATTATAGTTTGTGTGTTTATGGAAATGACCTAAAGTATGGGGTACTTAAATTCCTTATAATATGTTCTAGTCTTTGATAATGTGCATTTGTCAAAAGGCACTGTAAGGGCTCTATGTTTACTCATATCACAATATAAAATGTGAAACTTGAAAGGACAAGTTAGACATTGCTTGGATGATTGTGGAAACTAGACTCATTTTAATTTTACTATATTAATCTAGGGGATCTATATAATTTTTTGATAGTTTAAATAATTGCACATGCATATGTAGATAATCTTATGTATTCATATTTCTTCTGACTTGTGAAAAAATATCCTTCTCTTTTCCTCAAAACCTTATTTATGCCCTTGATAGTTTATTTCATTGTAAAAAAAATAGATATTTTTTATTGATCTCACCCCAACCACCCTTAATTGAGTGGTTGAGAACTTCCTATGTTCAATTACTTAGAAGAGGGCTTACATTGCACGGAGTTCTTGCTCCTATCTAAGTGTGTAATCAATGTAATATCAGAATGTTGTGCAATACTATGTATGGATTTAAATATTTTTAAAACTAGTATTTTTATCTTGAAATGGTATTCAAACATGGTTCAAGACATACTCATTTGAGGGGATTCGGATTTAAATTTATAGGGCACTTCCTCTCAATGTGAAAATGAATAATAGATGTGATATTGATTAGTGCTAGATGGGAACAAGATTATGCATGGTATTTTATATAGTTGGATCTTTGGATAATTTCCATCTAAAATAACAAGTGAAATTCATAGGTTGGCCCATTTAAAATATTTGATTCTAAGAAAATAGAAGTTAAAGGGTACATGGATGAGCTTAGCCACGGTAGATAGACATAATAACTAGATCTATTTTATTATGGCTTGAGGTGTCTATAAATTAAGAAATAGTTATTATATATCATATAATATATGATTAAGATAATAATTTAACTAGGTAGAGACAATATAAATCATGTGTATCAGTAACAACAATTTTGGAAGGCTAGGTTTATAGATAAGAGAATGTCTAGGAGATGAGTATGACAAATATCAAGTTGTGTGGAGACAAGTTATGTATAATAATTTTTTTTCAAAACTAACATTTTTAAGTGTCTAATATTGAATATTAGTATCCATATTTTATCCTTTTTGTTTTAGAGTCAAAATTATTAGAGTAAATTATTTTATGATTCCATTCGAGTATTTGAGTAGAATTTGAGTAAATAATTTTGTAGATGTCTCACATATGCCATATGAAATCCCCATATATAATAACCTTAGTGTTAGCTATCTAAATATCACCCTACTTTAAGGCATGATAGATTTTGATCTTAAACCTTAACACCTAGACTAACATTGGAATGATTTGAGGTGTGGGACACCTGAACTCAAATCAGACCTCTAGATTTTTGTGAGGGTAGCTCTCCTGATGTATCACTTTGCAATGCTTAATAAACTACTAAGTGTTGGGATTAAAAGGGGAAGAGAGATAATAAAAGGGAAATACTACTTTACTATTGGTGATACACCTATATTTTTGGTTCATCCACTCTATTTGAGCTCCTAAAACACTAATTAGACAAGTAAAGACTGAATCTACAACTCCAAATATTTTCTATGCATCAGTATTTCATGAAGAGATTTCATCTAGTGATCTAAGCTTAAGGCAAATGATAGAATAGACATGATTCAAGGCACTAACCAACCACTTATATCCATTTTAAGCTCAATCAAAAGATATTAAACACTAAACATGACATGCATAATTTGACAAACTAGTAGTTAGGTGAGAATCAAGACTTGACAAGGGAGAATTTCTACCACATATGAAAATCAAACTAATATTACATACTATACCATCATAATGAAATATGAAACAATCATTTTATTTATCTAAAAAGGTTACAAAAATCAATCTTGGTAGAGTTAAGTCATGCCAAGAGAGGGATGGATCCTTAAAAATGGCTAAAAACTTAACACATATAAAAAATAGCAAATAATAGCCAAGAGATTGGTGTTGGAAAGATAATATGAGATGAAATTTATGTCAAATAAAGTCTAATTTGAACTAAAAAATGAAAACAAAGTCTTGAATCAATATCCTTGGTCTCCTTGTCTTGCATGAAGATCTTTTTTGGCATTAGAAAAGTGGTGGGCCCATCTTGACAAGTCAAGAGACTTTCTTACATGATGTAACACTAACTTGGATTCCTTGACTCCACCTAAATTTATTTATAATTGTTTAAAATCCTTGTGTAGACACCTAAATCTAGCCACCGATAACCTCTAACCAGGATTTTGACCAATTTCCACCTAAAGTGCACAATTTGGCTTTAAAACACTAAAACACATTAAATGAGTTGAAATTGATATATTCAAGTGCTAATTTTGGCTAGGGTATCATTAAATTGGGAAATTAAATTTATGGGATAGCTAACTTTGATTAGATTATTATGAGTCAAAATGCCAATTTTGCACTTGGGCACTCTGGATTGCTCTTTTCTATCAAATTTATTATACAGGACATGTGCCTTTGTTATTTGGTGTTGGAAACATACTAAATGGGATAATGGATCCAAAACATCTAATATTGACTTTCAATTCTAATCCAATGGAATTTTGGACCAATAACAAGGCATTCTAATCAATTTGAGTGATTTATGCATAAATTGCTTAATCATGATTAAGAGATAATAAAACCAAATTAGAGCTTAATTAAGAATTCCATGGAAACTTGTTGATTACTTATTTTTGGAAATGAATATTGAATATCTACATCTTTGGATGACCTCATTTCTTGGTAAGACATCCTTAGGCCAAAAATGCCACAAATATTAGGATTCATGCCTCCCATGCCTCATCAATACCTTCTATGCCTCTTAATTACTCCTTTATCCCAAATATTGATGATCCTATTTATGGATTTTAATTACATAATTAGATTAATCCTTAGCCACACATCTCAATCTTGAGATGGATGGTTCAAGTTTATTTTAGCCATTTTCCAAAATCTATAAATAGAGAGGCTATGACATCATTTCTAAGCTATTTTAGTGCAAAGTTATTATGATCAAATATCTTTAAGAAATATATTTTGGTGTAAAGTTATTATGTTCAAATATCTTCAAAATTTTGGATAATGCAAATTTATAATGCACAAATTATTCCAAAAGTTATTATAATTAGTGTTATAATGGCAAAATATTGAGAGAAGCTTCACACAAGCCAAGACAAAGCCAAACATGGTGCCAAGAGGAGGTGGAGGATAGTCAAGCTCCATTTTAATAGACCTTGTTAAGCACAAACTGAGCAAGCTAATTAAATAACACTCTTGGAGCATTAAAGAAGGTAAGGAATGTGTGTTTCTTGCATTTTAGTTTTGCTTTGTTCATTTATTTTTCTTCACTAAGCTCCCCCTTTGATATATGCTTAAGGTGTTAGCATTTAGTGTGTTTTATTTGATTTTTATTTTAGTCACTAACATGACACTAATCTCCCCTTATTACAATCTTATGTTCACAAATGGCATGCTCAGTGGGACCAAATGCATCCCACACATGAAGAAGATCATTATGCATCTTTAAAATCTTCATTTAGATCATTAAAACTTTTTTAATTTGATTTTATAACTTTGTTTTTCCATTTTTCTTTATCACAGGTTTACAAAATAACCATCATCAATTAAGTAAACCATCAATGAACTATTATCGGTTAAGTATAACTATCATCAATTAAGTTAGTAAAATTGACATCGATCTGCATAACCATCATTGATTAGTAAAACCATCATGGGTCTACATAAACATCATCATCATCATCGATTAGTATAACCAATGATGGTCATTGTGTTTTTTTAACATAAACTTGAGAGCTCATTTTTCTAAGTTGGTTGTTTCATCTTCAAAATTCCTTTTAAGCTAAACATCTTGCTAACATTTTTCTTGTAGGACCAACTTGTAAAAATTGCTAAAACATGTTTAAATCATCTTTTGTATGCTTTAAAATGAGCTAGGAACATTATTTTAGTGCTTAATATATAACTTAGGTGCTTAGGTAATTTTTACCATTAGTTTTCCAAGTTTACAATTTTAAAACCAAGGAGTCAAATGAACACCACCAAATCTTTCATTAGGGCTTAAAATTCAATACACTTTTTAATTTTGTTTTCATTGTTTTAATTAGCACTTTGTTTTCAAAAAATACAAGGATGTTGTGTGTATTCTCTTCCATTTGTCCACTTTAGGGAACCCTTGGAATCAAAAGTGATTTCTTTATTTGTAAATTACCTAGTCCAAAGCATATAAATAACATCGTCTACATCACTCCCCAAAGGCTCATCAAAGTTTGGGTGACATTGAAAATGACCCTAAAGTCTTTCTATTTTAATATTTTATTTCATGAAAACTTGGCTTTGAAAGGGGATGTCATTACCTCATATGAGTTCTTTAGGGAATCTTTGGCCCAAGGTTTCATCTCCTAGAATTGACTTCACTTACTCCTAGGTTGCACATGGCACGTATCTACATTTGGACATCACACTACATTGAGTAAACAACAAGATGTAGTGGTTGTAAAAAGGACTAGACCTTTTTACAACTAGCTAATGCCATGGTCACCCAATTTTTGTTCTTGTCTTTTGCATCATTTGACATGAAAGTCATTGTGTAATTGATTCCCCTAGAAACATTCAAAATCTTTTTAGTTTAGTCAACCCCATATTACCATACCCTTGCTAGGATTTGGATGATTATACTTAGTATATTTTGGTCATTTTTACTTGGTATGTTTTGAGACTAAAACGTGTTTGTTTGTTCATAAGCCATGTTAAAACAATGTATTTGAGTTAAGGAGGGTAGTGTTATGCTACCCAAATCATGTCAAAACATTTTGATCCTTTTTAGTTTTTGAAACATAACATAGATCACATCATTAAAGCATTCTTACACCATTAGGTTGCTCAATTTGTTTCAAGACTAGTTTACCTTATATCAGAAACCATTGTTTCAAACCATTTTATGTATACCATTTAGACCTTTGTCTTGTACTGTCATATTGCCCAATATTGTCTAGTTTGTTTGGTCATATCCTAGTCTTTAATGTTGAGTTTTTAATTAGCCTTGTCAAGTTTGGATTCAAACATTGATTGATTTATATTTAGGCTTTAATTCATGGGGCTGCTACATAGATATTTCTCTTTTAGGTTACATAACTTCAGTTAATGAATTACCCAAAATTGAAAACTATTAATTATTTTTTTATTTAAAGCCTATCCTCATCATTGTTTGTGCCTTTATTTGGGAAAGCACATTATTTCTTCAAAAATCCTTTTATATTATGCCTTATGCGAATTGATCATGTTTATGTTTGATTCTATTTGCCAGGTTTATGTCAAAGTTGTTTCCAAACTTGTTATATTAAATTCACATCAATCCTTTGTTTCAAGTCTAGATTTTGATTCCATTTGGCCAAAAGTCCTAGCACATGCCTTGTTTGATCCTAGATTTTGACTCCATATTTGGACAAAAGACCTAGCAACTCTTTTCCCCTTTCCTAGTTTAGACATTGTTTGGAACACTTTGACATAGACCTTTGACATATCAATTTTTATTTATATATTTGACCTTTTGTTTGTATGACATTTGACATTAGACATTTGATGTTAAAATATTTTATGCCAAGTTTTATCACCAACCATTTTTGATATATAGCTCCACCTTCAAACCACAATGGAGATACAACTCCACCCTTTCAACCAAGTTAGACCAAGTTTGAACCATTTATACTTTAGACATAGTTTTTTTAAATTTTGTAGAACTCCAAGCCATTTTATTTTTAGAGCTTTCATCATTTATGTGGATATATCTAGCTACACCTATGGTAGTTTCATATATAATCCAACTTCTGATATAATGGCCACACAAAATCCCACGAGGAACCCTTATAGAGAAAGATTTTCTAAGGAGTTTTATTATTCTCCCTATAATACTCCATATGGAGAACATAGTCAAAATCCACAAAATCCAAATCAAGACCTTGATTGGTATGAAGAGGTTTGTGAGGAGGACTTTGAAGACCCAACTATAGATAATGTTGTTTGGGATGTGGATCCATACCCTCTTTAGAAATAATTAGTATATGGAACATAGTCAAGAACTAGTTTATGAGCCAACTCATGATTGGGATAATATGGCTTATGAGGAAGACTTAGATGCTTTGGATTGTGCAAGTAATCAAGTTCCATGATGTAATTTTGTTATCCAATAATTGACTACACCTAACCTTCCTTTAGATTATATGAGCTATCAAGATATACAATATCCAAGGAATACCATTACCATTCCTAGACCTATTCGTTTGGCTGGTGTAAGCAACTAGGCTCCACAACACCCTTTCATCATTATAGGACCTAGTCCTTTGATTTTTTCAAGAAATAAAGATACACACCACCCTATAGTCACCATCTCAAGAATTTTTCCTTTGTTTCATGTAATAAATCATGCTCCCCAATGCCTACCATTATCCAACCACAAGCCATTCCTCATCCATAACTAATCCCATCCAAACCTCAACCGATCTAATCCTTCAAATACAAATCTATGTTCAAAATTGGTATTTTATAACTCATTAGAAACCAAAGCCAAGATAACCAACCAATCCAATATGTTTTTTTTGAACCAACCACTTATGATAAGTCAACTTTTGATGAATCACCTATTGATCCTATACTAGTTATAGAGAAGTCTCACACTGATGAGCCAGTCTTTATTGAGTCACTTCTTAATGATTATAACCATTATTAGTAAAATCATTACATCGACCATATGCCTATTTTCCAAGAGCCTCCTATTGACAAGATAGTGTTTGAGTAATTTTCTCTTGACCTTTTCCCATCCTAGAGGAGTTTCATTCTAACAAACTAGTCTTTGTGGATCCCATTATGCCATCACAAGCAATTACTTATCTAATACCAAGAATTCAATAAGACATAATTATAATAGAGTACCCATCAAATGAATAATTAGAGTTAGATTTAGGTTCTATTATTGAACCAATATTAGATTTAACATTAGAATTAGAATCAACATTAGTCTCAACATTAGATTCAGAGTCTATTGAGTTTGGATCAAATTCAGAAGAAGAACATGTTTGTGGTTATTACAACATTGGTTACACATGCCTTGTAGATAAATTTGAATAAATTTGTGATCCTTTTATGATTTTTGAGGATTATTACTTCAGCTTTGACACAAGTTATCCTAGTATTTTCTAAAAGGATTATGCATCCTCTCCCCATGCCATTACCATTCCATAGGCCATTATCATCAACCAAAATAGCCATATCATTGACATTCCATCTCTTACAAGTGTTGATTGGGATTAAAAAAATCACACTTTATTGAATTGCATCTATGGTGAAATAGAAGTTGAAGAAGAGTAAGGAGACAAAGACCACATGCATATAGCAGAAGAAGACTCTCCTAGTGAAACCTTTTTAGAGGCACTAGGGGACAATAAAATTTATAACTCAACATCTTCTAATAAAACTTTCTCAAAAGTGATAAAAGATAATCAAAGTCAAAAGTCAACATTCCTTAGTGAAACCTTATCAAAGGCACTACGAAATAATCAATATAAATTCATTGGTGAAAACTTCTTTAAGGCATAAATAGCTAAGCACAAAAATTATTCACTGCTTAATGAAGACAAAATCAAAGATAAAATCAAAATAGCTTCCAATCTAAAACCTAATTAGATGGTAGCTACTCTCAAGATCAAACAATAGAAAAATATAGTGGTCCTATTGAGAGGACAAGTCTTCAGCCCTATCATAACCAAATTTATGTTGAATCTAACATCAACAAAATTACATGTGACTAAAAGTCTCAATCTTCATTTATTTCCCAACCATTCCATATTCCATTATCATCTACCATTCTATTTCACAATCAAACCTACCAGCCATTATTTATCCTTGTTTACCATCCATGGTCACACTTTCCTTTGTAGAGGCTATAAAGATACATTGTCTCAATGTTTGAAGGAATTAAAATCAATGACCATTGAATATCATAACAACATTCTTGAAATCACATTTTATCAGTAGTTATTGATGGAGTAGGTATTCAAATGAGGTGTGGGATAGTAATTAACATGATTGAGTATTTTTTTGTATCATTTTTTTATTATCACATGCATCTCTCCATCAACAAGAATAACATAATCAAAAACCATACCCAGGCCAAAAACATTTACCATACCATTTCACATTGCCATGTCATTGCCATTATTGAATATGCCTATTTGCCACTATCACATATCCTACCATTTACCCCATCACTTGAGGGTAACCCTCCTACCATTTTAACCTAATTATTAAACCATCATTATCCTAAATAACACCATACCATCCTATCATTCCATTCCTATCTAGACTAAAGACTATTTTTAGTCATCCTACCTAATCTTGTTTTGATCATGGTTCATTTGGATCTTCCTACACCTTTTACAAGATGATTCCATTCAAGTTTCAACAATCAATCAAATTCATGTTTAAATGATAGTGTATGAAAGTAGTGTGACAGTTGATCTAGCAAGATATCTTTCATTTTTCATCCTATGTCAAGTTTATTTATGTGAGCCTAATTATAATTGCCTATGGGAAAATCAATGTCTCACCAGTCTTGCTACTAATTATAACCACCTATAGACAAATTATTATCATTGACCTATGTCATTGTATCCTAATTATAACTACCTATGGCCAAACTAGGGGTAACACTTGTTTATCATGCATTGTCGCATCACCTTGCCATTACTAGTTTCATTTGATTGGCCCTTTGCCAGATTTGAGATCGTATTGGGACCTAATTGGTTTTTCCTTGCCTTTTGTGTGGATGGAATTACTATGAATTAAGATCATTTTAGGACTATGTGGGTCATGCTCAATTCATGTTGAGGTCACCTTAGTCCCCTTTTCCATATGCTCTCACAATTTTATGAGTAGGTATCTTGTCATTCTCTAACAAGTTAAGTTACCTCAAAATTCCAAAAACATTCATAACATTTCAAAAATCCAAAAATATTTGTCCTATATAAACCTAGTCAATTATCCTCGATCTACCCTACTATGGTAAAGTCATTGTTAGGATGCTTTCTTTTGCTTTTATTTTTAAGCTTTTTGTTTATTTTTTTATTTCAAGTTATTTGTTTATTTTTCTTTTTATTTCTTTATTTGTTCGCTTGCCTATTTATTTCCTTCCAACACTATTGCCTAGACTCAGTCTATATGTGTTCATTAGATGATTCTTTGCACACATTATTCTTGAGTCCATCCATATTCATACGTTAACATTTTCATCATGGTTTTTATCATTCGTACATTTTTTTGAGTGTTTATTGGATTGGGAGTTAGTCCCTATGCATATTTTGACCAAGTCTTTCTGGTGTTTTATCATGAATCCTACCATCACATGTTATAGAAAAAATAGTTTAAAGAAGGTCTACAATCAATGGAGCGATATAATTTTATCCTTGGCACCTTGAAAAATCCTCTCATCCCACCCTTGATCAAATCAACCCATTGACCATTATAATTGTATCATTGATAATCAGGATGAACATGTCCTCATTAGTAGGTACAACTTAATCATTTCTAATAATCAATCTTATTCCTTTATCCATATATTTCATCACTTTACACTTTCTCATCTTTAATCTATATTCTAGGTTATATCCTTGAGTTATGATTGCTAATTATCCCTAACTGGGGCACAATCATCTTTAGCCAATCTAGGTCCTCTTAATGATTATAACTGCCTATGGGAAAATCATTATTTTAACTTTTATTTTTGATTATAACCACCTTTGGTCAAATTAGTAATATTTTTCAATCAATGCATACAATCATTTTCTCATTTGGTTTAATCTCAACCATGGGTTAATTCTACCTTTCTTCTTGATTTTTTTCAAGGGATCATCCATCAACAAATGTGATGGCCACTCCCTCGAGGGGGTATCATCATAGGCTTCCTAAACACCATTTAGAGCTTTGTTCTTTAATAATCATCTTATTTTTAGTATACAAGCCATTTCTCATTCTTTGAGAAGACATTGATATGCCTAAAATTTTGCAATGCCTTCACAAATAAGGTCAAACTGTAGACACCTAAACTAGCCACCGATAACCTCCAACCAGGCTTTTGACCGATTTCCACCTAAAGTGCAAAATTTAGCTTAAAAACACTAAAACACATTAAATGAGTTGAAATTGATATATTCAAGTGTTTATTTTGGCTAGGGTATCATTAATTAAATGGGGCAATGCAATTTATGGGCTAGCTAATTTTGATCAAATCATTTTGAGTCAAAATTCTAGTTTTGTACCTAGGTGCTCTATGTTGCTCATTTCTATCAAATTTATTGTAAAATACATGTGCTTTTGTTATTTGGTGTTGGTAACATTCTAAATGGGATGATGGATCCAATACATCTAACATTGACTTCTAATTTCAACCCAGACAAATTTTGGACCAATAACAAGGCATTATGATTAATTTGAGTAATTTGTGCACAAAGTGATTAATCATTCTTAAGAGATAATAAAACCAAATTAGAGCTTAATTAAGAATTCAATGGAAAATTGTTGAATACTAATTTTTGGAAATGAATATTTAATATCTGCATCATCAGGGGACCTCATTTCTTGGGAAGACATCCTTAGGCTATAAATGCCATAAATATCAAGATTCATGCCTCCCATGCCTCATAAATGCCCTCCATTCCTCTTAATTTATCCTTTATCCCAAATATTTATGAGCCTATTTATGGATTTTAATTACATAATTGGATTTTTATTTTGATGTTAATTTATCCTTTATCCAAAATATTTATGAGCATGTTCATAGCCTTCCCTTACATGAAATGGTCCTTGAAATCTGAAGTTTTCATGTTATCTCCATGGAAAAAATGGATATGTAGCTTTTAAACTCCATTATGAACTACTTGATGACCATCTTCAATGCCAACTCTCTTTGATTATTTGATTAAATAAGCCTTCTAGCTACTTATGGGACTTAAAAATCCATAGAACCTACAAGTAAAAGCATGAAACCTAAAAAAAAAAGGTGTATTATACCTGAATAAAATTCTCCCATCATGAAATGGGTGATTTTAATGAGAAAATTATTTCCATTCAATCAACAGAGTTGACTAGGCCCATTTTGCTCCCTTTTTCTACAGACTGGCCAATTTTATTGATTTGGTAGGGGAACTTTCAAGAAGAATTTTTAGTAACTAAATATTTGAGGATGAATAACAAGTCTCAGGATTCAAACTCCATTGATTGGATCCAATTGAACTACTCTATACTTCATTTTCCATGCTTTTTTCCACAAAAAACATGATTTTTGCCCTAATCCATACATAAAATTTGCATTTATAGAATCTTCACTAAGTGCACTTGATTTTTAAAAAAAATTAGGTATGGTTATTTGATGTCAATAAAATCAACATTTTGCAAAACTAGTTTTTTAGGGTTTGGGAGGGTTTTGAAGCCAAATGTTCTAAAAGATGATTCATGAAGTACAGATCTCCAAATATAAAAATATTTCCATTGGTTTGTATCAAATTTACCCCTCTAACACCCCTAAAAATATTGGATTCCTATGAAAAATATATGCAAAGTTATCATGTAGAGGAAATCTACTTATAGGGTTTTGCTTACATTCTGGGCTACGTACGCTCTTAATGATTTTTCATAAATTAAATCCCATAAAATGACCTCAAATTTCCATTAATTTTAATTTCATATGGGTACCCAAAACATACTAAGATTTTTTAGCCAAACTCTTCATGTAGTGAAAGATACGAGCATCTGAATAGGAGGCTTGGAACGATGTCTGGAACTACAAAAAATGAAATTATTCACCAAGATGAAAACTAATCTTCCCCTAATTATAAATTCCTTAAAACATAATTATGTTTCTATAACATTCTATAAAAAACACTTTTAAATCATCTTTTTACTTAAAAAGTCAAAAATGTCTTTTTGGCCTATATGCTTGTTTGTTTACAAAACCTTGTATGAACATGGTTTACATATTATTTATATTTTTTAAAATATTTAAATGTATTATAATTATTTAAAAACATCATCCCATTATTTTAAAACTTTAATCTAGACTTTGTAATCTCTGTGGCACCTCAAACTGCTACCTATTCCAATGGTGATCTCAAATAGACATACTGATGATTGTGACAAAATAATGAGTAATTCCACTTATTAAATTTACTTGATTTTTTTTATTATTAAACTAACTATTACCTTACACACCAAATTTCAAGTCAAAACTCCACCTGTAGATGCTAGAATCTTCAAATTTCCTTCAAATGTGCCTCCTTTTGCATGGATTGTGACATACTTGACTATATTTTCATACTTTTTGGAGCTGATATCATGGTTTTTTGAGGTTTTCAAGGTCAAAATTATTTTTAATTATCTCAATAATATTCTTAAGATATTAAAAACAACCTTTATCCCTCTTTCTAGCATGCCTTGAGCTTTAAAATAAGGCAATTAAGCCTCTCATGACTAAGTATATACTATTATAGGTGGATGTTGATTAGGTTTGAATATTTTTAGTGGTAATTATATATTAAATATATTCTTATAAAATTTTATATCAATTTAAATTTCCTACCCATCTCTTTTTATCCATTTGACTCCTTTATGCAAGGTTTTAGGCCTCTCTTATGCATAATTCTATACAATAAGCTTGTATTATCACATTATAAGCATGGAAATGCTTAATAAATTTTATATGGTATTTATAATATGAAATTTTCATTTATTTTTATATAATAATCCATCCAAACCCACAACCACTTCCTAATCAATAAATACCTTGAGTTATACCTGCAAGTAAAAGACTGTGAGGAGCTACTATGGTTGTAAGTGTTGATTATTTACCTTGATTATTCCCTTTGATGACCTTTATGAGGTTTCATGACTTCCCATGGACATTATTATGACATTAAAAAAATACATGCTCTTTTAAGTGTCTAATAAACCCTTTAATCACACTTGAAGCATTAATGACCTTTTGACTATGATATCTTCTTTGTGACTATAGATGTGTACAGATGGTGGTAAGGTGTGAAGGTGATAGGAGAATTTGAATAAATCAGAAAGTATCTTTTGATTTAATTAACTATGAATATGACCTTTCTAATCAAAAACCTTCTTGAAGTGGTTCTATTATGGAAGCTTCCCTTCAAAACCTCACTTGACCCTCTTAGATGTAGATGGCTCTTTGAGTGGTCGTAAGTCATTTAATTGAGCTTATTATAGCCTTCCCTCATACAAATTTTTTAATCTCTATAAGGATGATGACCAATTTTTAGATCAAAACCCTTTGTAGATGTTCAAAAACCCTTAGAACATAATAAAACATATAACCCTCATGATTATGGCAACCTCTTGGTGACTATATTTACTTAGATTTGTATGGACTGACAAGGGTTCAAAGCTTGGTTTTGTCCTAACAAGACTCTAAATTCATTAACATGTTCCTACTACTATTGAAACACCTCAATAATTTTAAAATACTTCTTGAAAGCTTTATCATGATGTATCAACTTTTTCTACCATGGTTGTAACATTCACTGAGGGTTTGGCTGTAGGTATACTTATGGCTTATTAGCCCTATATATGGCCTACTTGAATCTTGAAATGCCCTTTCTTTATTTTTTATTCATGTATAAGTCTCTCTCAATATCAATCTTATCCTTGCTAATCCAAACTCACTTCTTGAAGCCCATAAAATTATAAATCATATGCAATTAGGGCTCCCTTCAAGGTATAGGCCTGTAGGTGCCTTTTGATGACTGAATGTGAGTTTCATGAGGGTAAATTAGCTATAGAAATTAGATACACATAAACTTTATAGGTGAAAATCCCCTTAGTTTTTCCTTGATGACCAAACATGACTAATACATTTCCAAAACCTTAATCAAACACCTTCTTAATCATATATTTCCACCAAACATGACTGTGCATATAATGAACCCTTGTACAAACTATCGACTATAGAGTGACATCATGAAAAAGTACTTTTAGAAACCTAATCATCCAAGGTACCTCTAGTTAATAAATGACGTCTCATGATATCATTAGACTCACATCATAACTTGAATTGGATTATATTCTATAGAAGGTCTCCAAATGGTCAAAACCCTTACCTATTTGTAGATGTCTCTTTTGGTGGTTGTATGTTGCATTTTGTACCTCTTATTAATACCTTCTTGAGTCTTCACATGATTTCCTCTTTGCACTCCTCCTTAGATTTCTAATCTCAATTGGTGATCAAACCAATATCTTTGAGGCTTGAAAATTCCTAAGACTACCAAAAAATGCCTTCCTTAGAATGGCATAGGCCTTTAGGACTATTTTAGGTCTATAGGTCTCCAAATTAACTCTCTATGATGTTGGAAATTATAAGGTGCTTTATTTATTCTCATGCTATAGTGATTAGTTTTAAAACATTAATGACCTTATTCTTATGGTCAAAATCCTTTGAAGGATTACTCTTGGATACATTCATCTACTTTGGCTATAACAATGCTCCTTTAGGGTTGCCTGTAGGTAGAAACATGCCTCATTAGCCCTATATATGGCTTGAAGGTGAATTTAAATGCCTTTCTTTCATGTTCACTTTATGAATTTTTCTCACTCAATGTTATAGTTCATTTGATGATGCTTTCTTGATATAAATTGATATCCAAGCTCTCATCCATATAATTGAATACACCTATAGGCCTATAGGGTACTTATGCATGAGGTACAAATAATAACAAGTGACTTTTGTTTTAAAACCATGATGAGATTCCTCAAAAACATTATGACCTTATAGAATTTAAATAAATCATCTTGAAATGCATTCTAAGCATGATTATCAACTGAAGGTTTCCTTTTGAGAGCTATAGGTGTAGTTTTGGGGCACTGTATATTATGTCAATGAAGTACAAGGCATGAAAATTTACTTTTATTATTTAAATGTTATGTATAAACTTGAATAAACCTTAAGGACCCTATAGAAATGGTCAAAAACCCCTGATGTTATTCAAAGTATAGCCCTCTACTATAGGTGTTCATATTAGTAACATTTATATAGATTAGGTTATATATGAATCTAACTAATACTTAAACCTAGCTTGGTCTAAAACACCTTTCTTGATATTTTTTATGAAATGAACACTTATTTATAGATCATATATAGGAATCCCCATTGTCATTTCTTAGCCTATGCCTTTCATGGAAAACATAATTATATGTACTAATGTAGGTCTACTCAATGGCTGTGTTTGGTTGCTTTGTGGGTGTATGTGACTTTATGCTCATGCTTATGATGACCTCCATGGTTTTTATGTTTCTATGAAAATTATATTCTTGATAAACATAACCTTCAATAAGGTTTATCCCACCTTGACCATATATTTGGCCTTCATGATCAGTTTTTTTACTATGATGGCCCACTATAAACCTCATCTTGACTGTGTTATGATGTTCCATTGGCTTACAATCTTATTGATCATGCTTAAGGTGCCCTTTTATCAACTTCCTACTCTTTTTTATGATGAGAATAGGTGATGGAGATGATCGAGGGTGGTAGGTATAAAGGATGGTGTAAATGTGAGGGAAATTCATGAAGAGAGGGTGAAAATGGAACAAGAACACAATGCTAAGGATGTGTATGGTAGTGAGATGGAGTGGAGGTGGGAAAAAATCCCTTGGAATAATTCAAGACCATGGAAAGGAATTGCACACAAACATGAACATATTATCATCATTTTGTTTGACTTTAGAGGACATTGGAGGAGGGAAAGATATTTAAATTGAGTCATAGTTTTCTTCAAAAACCTTAAAACATGCAAAAATTCTTAAAGAATGCTAAACTAGCCTATTTGAGACACCTTGAGAGCATAGAGATGGGATAAGAAATAGATATTTTGGTTAATTTCTTGGTAAAAACTTATTTAAAACATGAAATCATGGAATAAATGGATGTCATAGACCAAGACAAGAAAACTTGAAAATACACTCTCTCCAAAATCATACAACTTCTCCTCAGAGGCATGCGAAACTATAGATTGGACTGGATATCTTAATTATCTTTATTTGACCATGAAATGTGTGAATAATAGTTTAATAATTCCATGTAGAGGTATCTTAAGTCTCTAATATTATATAACAACTTGAATTTTATTGAAAGCCTACCCAGTTGAGGAGAAACTGAAGAAAATGGGTTGCCTTTCTAGTTACAAGGCTACATAAATTAGCCTATCTTCAACTTAATGTTTAATGAGCCTGGATAATCCAATTTAGGAACCAATTAATCCATTATGAATACTATTTAATATAGTTTATTCACCCTAAAATTTAGACTTGAACTCTCTTCCATCAGACCATACCATTAGAAAACTTGTAAGTAGGTCACTTTGTGAAAACAAAGGAAACACCTAGAATGGAATGGTTTTGGGTATGTACTACCTCCAAATTCCATTAAAATAATTTTAAATATATTTCATTCCCTTTTATTGAAATTCCTTTCCTTTTATGTACAAAATACATATGAAATCCATAATTTTACTTGTAAAGTAAAGGAAAAGAGGGATTTTTGGCCTTTAAAAGAAAGACTTTCACTTTCACCACTTGAAATAGAATTATTGATAATAAATACATGTTATATAATTTTAAAAAAAAACAAATTTTTAACCTTTGGGGAAAAGGGGTCTTTTTGGCTAAGAAAACATATAAGATCACTTTTTAAAGATTTGAAACTTTAGAGAAGGATAGTATTAATGTTTTTAAATAGATTTAAAGGTTTTTTAAAATGAGTAATGACATTTTTAAAACCATTTTTGACCAAAATATACTCTTTTAGGAAATAATTCATCAGTTTGACCAGCTGTAAAGGGTTATTGATTGGAATTCTAAAAAAAATCATATTATAGGGGTAGTAATTAGGCCTTGATAGGTCAAATTACTAACAATTAGTAATATTATCCATGAAATATATGTAATAATATCATAATTTTGTTTAACTTACTCAAAATCAAGTAGAATATTTTACATATGCCTTGCATATGCCCCTAATATATCTAAAATATATCATAATATGTGTATACCTATAATAATCTACATAAACATGTAATAATATTTATCCAAAATATAAATTTTATATGAATGGATCCTAAATATATCCATATAAATGACTTAGTACCTAAGAAAATCTCATTATGTATTCCCAATTTTGAGGTTGGATATGTATCCTACAAATTACTCATCACAAAAGAATATATTTATAAACTTCATGTTATAAAAAATTAAGCTTGTAGATCAGGTGATAAAAATATTATATTTTGTTATCATAATAATATTACATCATCTGAGTAGTTATGAAACATGTATCATAAGTCATATAAGTGTCATGTCAAGATAGGTATAATAATGACATGTAGTGAATAATTAACATATCAAAAATCATAGAAAAACTCACTAATAACTATGTAAAATATTTATGATATGTATCATGGAATCACACACAATAATAATGCATGATATAGATCACAAAATTAAAATCTTAGTATACAAACCTAGATGTATCCACACAAGGCATAAAAAGTCATAAATTCATAGAGTTGTATGTAATAACATGGCTTAACACATGCATGATATCTTGTAATCATATAGATTAAGAGTGGTACAAATAAATAACCAAATATAAAAAGTGACACACAATGAAAACCTAATTTCACACAAAGTAAGAATCAAACATAAAATGATTCACATTATGAACACCCAATGTCATGTAGAGTTAAAAAATCATGCAGAAGATTCATACAATGTAACAAACAATCAAGAATCACACCATGTAACATGAATATAAACAATCATACATATAAAAAGGAAGGCTAATATAAAAAATAAATGTATGTCATCATCACATATATAAAAATATAGTATCCATAACACATCAATAAAAGTATCATGAGAAACAGAAAGGCACGTGTAATCAATGTAAATGTTCAATATGATCAATAGAATTGGTCATAAAAATATCTAACCTATGTAAATGTACCAATACTCCACTAGTGTAAGCATGATCCCAATGTAGGAAATGTAGCCTCCCAATGTAAGAATTCCATACATATGTATGTCCATGTCATTTATAACATGAATGTCCTACATTCCAATGATGTAAATCATGTCATGCATGTGCATAGAGAAACAAGATTTATAATCTACAATATGTGATAAACTATAAATAATTCATGTAAACAAGCAATACATATCATGCATATGCCTTAGTTTTTTATTTTTTTAATATTTTAATTTTTTATATTTTTGAATTTTTTTAATATTCATTATATTACATTATGGCATGTAGTAATACATGTATCTGTATCCAAAAAAAATGAAATTTTTATGTTTTATAAAAGTTTTTGATTTTTTGGTTTCTTGTATTTTTTATTTTTTTATATAATATGTAGTAATACATGTCTCTGTATAAAAAATTTAAGAAGTGATTTGATTTTTAATCTATCTTTCATGGTTATCATAAACCCTATGATCTTATGTATGTTGAGTGAATTTGGTAATTATATTACTCTATGGATTTTATTGTATAGTATGATAATATGTTTATGTTCATTTTGGAACACACAAAGAAACATGTATAAGTGGCTTAAGATGTGACTGAAGAGGTAATTCCTATTGAATTAGGATAAACCACCAATGTAATGCAGTTTAAGTGTTGGTCTTCTAGGAATTTTAATTATTTTTTATAAACTACCTACATAGAATGAACTTATATACGATGTATAATTGGTTGTGAAGTAACTTTATGAGGAAAGGCATATAGCTTAGTAGGAAACTCATATGTTATACTTGGTGCCATAATCACTATTTTTCTATGTATATAATTCATGCAAATTTGTAATTATTATGTATTGTACAAAGATTATGTGTCCAACGACATCCTAACAACATGTTGAATGCCCATATATTATGTACAAATAAACATAAAGTAGTAACTTATGTAGGGCCTACCTTAAGTGGTAGCACAATACTCCCATGAAGGTTTTGTTTATTTCAATAATATCCTTTGACTATCATTGTTGTATCTATTAAATAATTATGTCTATATCGAAGGATAGTAGGGATTGTCATAGTGCAAACATTTTCACTTGACCATTTTATACCATAAAACTATGTATAGGTTATGAATCAATGTAGGCACACATAACTAGAATCATCATCGACAATCTCACTATCATTAAATGTGATAGTAGATCTATGTACTAGTATACTCTCAAATGTGTCAATAAGACCATTCATTGGATGACCTTATTCAATCCTAGAGGCATAATATTTTAGAGAAGGATGAGAATTTTAAGTCATACACACCTATGGATTAGTGTTAGCCTCTTATGTTGCATGAATAGGAAAGGTAATATAAAATATTTTAAACTTTGAATTCACATTAGTATATGGCCTTGAATTATTAGTAGGTAAATTAAACTTAATAAAGTTATCATCTATAAAATTTTGCGTCTTACATCACAAACTAATGCATTCATTAGTTTAATGTCATGTGCTTTTATTATAATCATAATAAACATTATTTTCTAATCCCTTAGATTGAGACCTACTCATATCAACCTATTTTTGGGGAGGGAGAGATATATTATTAAAATCAAATAAATTTTATAGATTCATATGATAATGTTTTGGTAACTATAAAAATTGTATCCTTTGAGGAGTTGATAAGACAAGCCAATTATTAGGTTGTAAGATTGCATTAACTATTGTTTTTACATCATTATTACTATCATTAACTCTAGATTTTAAAGTTGGTTTATTTATAAACTTTTCAATAGAATTGGTTGGAGGGTTTGACCCATACATTAGCTTATTCATGTCAAGGAGATTAACTTCATGATCCTTGACAATATGGCATAAATCATCAAAAGAGTGAAGGTGTTTTAACATAATGTACTCTTGAAGTGGACCAAGTAATATTTTATAAAATATATCTTCAAAATCATTGTCATCCATTGTATTTTTTATATTAGAGAGCACAGATTGTAAGTAAGCACATTTTCTTTGAGAGGCTCATTGGGTCCTTGATTAAGTTTTTTAATCTAAGCATATGACATCATCTAACAAATGTTAATTGAAAATTATTTTAATAATTGATCATCCAAAGGGTTAAAATCATTAATTGATTAAAAAGGGAGGTCAAAAAACTAACACAAGGTGTATCCCTTAGGAATTCATAGAAATAATTTATTCAATAACTTATTGTAGACACCTAAAATTGGAAAATTTATGTCAATTTTAATTATCTGCATGAACATAATCCTAAATCCTAAGTTATTTGTCTAACCAATATTCTATCCACCATTTTCCATTATCCAGTTAATTAGTTCTTTTATTATCACATCCTTTCCCTAAAATTCACATCACATTGTGTTATCTAATTAATCTAAATTAATTAGCTAATATTATTCTAACGGAAAATTACAGAATGCACAACTAATATTTTCTATAAATAGTTTAATTCTAATTTCCATCTCAAGTTCACGACATCATCCTCTTTTCCCATAAGTCAATTCAATACAAAGTTTGAAGTGTGAAATCAAGGTCTCTTACACCCTAGTATATACTCAAAAATTCTCATAAGTGAATTTATTACACACTTCATCTTTCTTATTACACACTCCATATTCATCATCATGGGGATGTAGGACTGATTTTCATTTATTTATCTTCATCTTGATCCAATAGTTCTAATTCATCATCCATGGCTATAAATTAGAGGACTTATTCCTCATTTAAACATGACCAAATATTTTAGTGAATCTTTGCCAAATCCAAAGTCCATAATTCATTAATAATTAGGCATCATCAAATCAATCATGCATAACACAAGGGGAGATGTTATAATAACTTCATGACATTACCAAAGATATCAAGCTCTATATCCAAGATAATCCACACTTGAATTTTGTAAATAATGATAAATCTAGAAGGGAAGTTATAATGGTTTGATTTGTCTTTTGTTTATTTTGTTTACCTCTTTCTGGACCTTTCGTAATCTGAGCATATGTGCTTAGGATGCTATGTTTCATATTGTTTTTTTTTTCATACTAATGATAAAATAACCTCATTTGTAATAGTGTGATGTCATATGGCATTCTAAGTGGGACCCACACCCCAAAACCTCTTTTGAAATGTTAGAACATTCCTATAGTTAGGAAACTATATCAAAATTGATTTAATTTTCTCTTATTTTTTCTAATTTTATCAAATTTTCATACCCAGATTAGCAACAAAAAAGATTTAGTAATCGATAGAATTGATCCTCATAAAAAATGATATCAACTTGGTGATTATCAATTTTGATTTTGCTCTTATTATCTATTTTTTGTGATTTTTAGGTGAATAGTGATATTGACCTGTGAATCAGTGGTATCGACCTAATATTGATGAAAACATCTTTCAAAATGGTATATTTACTCTCTTCTTTCACTCAAATTGTCATTTTATGTAGATGACATAGTCATGAATCAAAATTATGGAATCAACATACAAATCAATGTTATTAACCTAAAAATTTGTGGAAACACTTTGGTAACCTTTTATATCTACTTTTACTACATTTTGGTGATATCATACTTAGAAGTGACAAATTTTATAGTCTAAATAGTGAAATCATCTATATTTTATTTTTGATTGTGTGTTTCCTAATAATAGTTATTAACCCTAAAAATCAATAGAATCACCTTGATAATTAGTGATATCACCCTAATAATCAACAAAATATCCAAAAAAAATTATTGTGTTCTTTATCTACATATCAGTAGGATTTCTCTGCTAAATGGTGGTATTTCCTTACTAAATGGTGGTTTAACTCTATTGAAATTATTTGAGGCTAAAATAAGAATCATTTAAACTTCCCCTTATTATTAAAATACCACACCTTAAACATTAATTTATTTTTTTTAGGTTTCACTCATCAAATAAGTGGTTATTATACAAACAAATACATTCTAAAAATCCAACTTTATTTTGGTGCAAAATCAACATTTTAATTTATTGTTCTATAAAATACATGTGTTTTTGTTCCTTACATTTTTGTGTTGTTTATTTATTTGTGGGTGGTTTATCATGTGTATGTTCTCCTCTTGCACACTTATGGGACCATAAGTGATCAAAAGCACATAGGTTACCATTGCCCTTTTCTAAAGTGTAACTAGACTACACTCTCCTCTTTCCCATTTGTGGGATCCTAAGGATTAAAAATAGTGAAAATTCACTTTTAAATTTGTTGAGTGAGTTATATTTCATCACCATATATGAATTTTTAGGGTGAGATGATTCACATTTCATTCCCCAATGTACATACCAACCCTAGACTCTGACATGGAATATAAATTAAGGGAAATTATCTCTAAAGCATAGTGAAATTCCCCATAAAGGGGTTCATGAAATGAATGAGTTTATCCATGATGCTAAGCTATCAAATATCACCCCCAAAGTTTAAATTTATGGCAAAACTTCACCAATATCTCACTGATGAAGTCCTTATAAAGGGGCTAAACCATCCCAAGAATTTCCTATTATTTTTCTTCCTCAATGGAATTTTGATCCCCACATATCATGACTTATATCAGGGACCATTTAAAAATCCTTGTCAAAGTTTTATATTAGGACATTTCATCTATAAATTATTTATATTATGAGGTAAACCAACCTCCCCTATGATCGCATAATATACCACTTGAATTGAGGGTTAATAGATTAACTTGTTCTTGATTGTTTTGAGGTAGATACATGGGATACACTCACATTACACACATGTTTTACCAATGAAATAATGGTTTGTATTTTATGTGTTTTATTGTTATTTTTTCATATATCCATGTTGTTTTTATACCTTACACATCAAATAAATTAAAATTATCCTAATTCATAACTTTGTCTCATCCCATTATAGATTTACACAATAAGCTGTTACTCTTCCCAAATTTCAATTTATTTTTATCCCCTTTTAACATCATTTTGTCCATTTTTAAATGGTACACTATCAATTTGAAATAAAATTTAAAATAGTTCTATTTTGAACCAAATCTAATTCTAATTCAAATCTAAATCATTCCCATTTTATAAACTAGTTAAACATTTCAAATCAAGTCAACTCTTCTATAGTTAATTGTTCCAATTCAAAATTCAATTGAAATTAAAGTCAAATTTCAATTGAATTTAAACATTAAATCAAGTCAAACATATGAAGACAAATAAATTCAAAGTCAACTAAAGTCAAATCAGGTCTACTTTGACCAAGTTTAATCAAGTCAAATATAGTCAATTTTAACCAAGTCCAAAGTTAAACATTGAAATAAATTCAAATCATGTCTATTTTAACCAAGTCACGTCAATTCCAAATCAATTTAATGTATACGTTATAATCATATTCTTGTTTTTCCATTTAATATCTTACACCTATTGATTAGGAATAATTAAATCACAATTTCCATTTTTTATTCCACCCAAGTCAAATCAAATTTAAATAACTGAAATCAAATCTAAGATTCAATAAACATAAAATCAAATCAATCCACTCTGATTGGGGCAAATCAAAATAAACATCAAATAAAATAAATCTATCCTACTTGGGGCCAATCATATAAAATCAAATCAAATCAAAACATCAAAATCAAATTAAATCAATCTACCATGCTTAGGAAAATTAAATTATATATCTAAATCAAATAAAATCCATAATACTAATTCAATCTAGGTCCATGGTGTATAAAATGGTAAATATAGAAGATCTACAAATCAATCCTAGTTCAGATAAGATAAATCATACTTACACTTCCAATTGGGGATATATTAGATAATCAGTTTCATGACTGATATGGATCCACTAGACCTATATCCATGGGACATATTACCATAATAACTTCATTAATTAGGGTTAAAAAGTCTCTAATCAAGAAAAACTACACAATAACCCTAGCTAGGTCCTATGTTTTCATATTCACTGAACTAATAACAAGTAAATTAGAGTCTAATCTAGTTCTCACCAAATCTTGTGGCATAAAGTGGTGATAATAAATAATAAAAGAAAACATGCATAGAATACATATACTCATTTCAATGTATATGAAATCTTAATGCATGGAAGAGAAGTGAAAATTCATATCTATCTACTCTTACATAGGAGGAATAAATTTTGGAATACTTACCTTCAAAGATGAAGCCACTGAGCCTTAATCTCTCCCTTGACCAAGGTGCTTCACAAGAGGTTTATGTATTATGTAAGGATGACAAAGATAAATCAGTTATAGGCTATACAAGATATCAATTCATCTAAAAGACTTCTCCATAAGACAAGCTCCATATCTCTAAAGAAAGTATGAAACCCTAAGGTTTATCTTCAAATAGAATGGTGTATGAGTAGATGTGTAATATATCTTACTTATTCCTTTTCTTCTCTTATAAATGGCAAAATTAATGTGTTTATATAGGTGAATCTAACCTTAAACCCTTTAGAAAGTTTAGACCTATAAGGTCAAACCAGTCAACCTAGTATCATAATTTACAAAAATAAACTAGGTCATGTACTAGATTGGCCAAGGGTTGACCTAGACCCTAATAAGTTTTGTCAATAAAGATACAAGGTCGATGTGGCCAATTATGTAATGTAAACTACAAAAAAGGGGTTTAGGTTAGGGAAAGGGATAATGAATATGGTAAAAGACTAGAGGAGGGTGGAAAATAGGAGGTAAAGATTAGGATAATGTTTTTAGGAGACAATTGTGTAGATATCAAGTGGTAAAAAGAGACAACAATCTTATGAAGCACCAATGGTTTGCCCACCCCTTTCCTGATATACCCCTTAGGTCATGCACTCAGAGAGATTGAGACTTGATGGGATATTTCAAGATATAAAGAATCATTAATTGATAAATTTTTAAAATATTATGTGTATACATATACCCCACTCAAATCTCATCACATGCCACATAGGTGCAACACAGGATGGTGCTTCAAGAAAAATAACATAGTAACACAAAATGTTGAAGTTGAATAAAGTATAACAAGGAAAAAATAATATGAATGAAAGGATAAAATTAAAAAACACATACCTTTACTTACCTTAGTAATATAGATAAATAAGGATACGTGATAAATGTGAATGTGTCTAATGTGAAGAACATTAGACAAACCTATAGAGATTAGCACCAAAGAGAAAAAAATTGAAATATTTGCAACATAAATATATAATAGTTGATAAGATTCTCTATGACATCAGGATTATAGAAAATTTTATGGTTTTAAAAAAGATTTAGTAGATATAGATATATGGAAAAAATAAGAAATATAATAGTAAATATTTGAAGGGTACCACTGTACATGATAGCCTTATGCTAGTGCATGTTGGATCAAGGGGTGCTCTACAATTTTGGGTCTACCATTTGGGTCTAGATCATGCATGATATGTATGAGATGTTTTCTATAGGGTGGAAGACCATGTGACTAGTGCTGTTCTTAAATGCATTGATATATGAGAGGTTCTTGATGTATTGACCAGCTAGGTTTCCCCATGTGGTTGATGATAGGTTACCCTAAGTTTCTAGATGGAGATAGAACTAGGTAGTGTATTTTGTGCCCCATGTGATAAAAATATAGTTAGTCAAATGAGGAGAAATCATGTGGAATTATTACACACATATTTCTATGATTTGGCCAAATTAGGTGATTGTTACACCAAGCCTGGTTTGAGTGTAGATCATGGGTTACTATACCTAATGGGTAGAGTTGTATCTAGTGGCATGTTTACCAAGATAGTTTTAAATATCACACCCATTATATATAATATTAATGCCTAAATTTTGGGCATAACATGTGAGAGAGTTGAGGGGGAAAGGAGGAGGAAGAGTTTTGGTTGAGAGATTAGAGATTAGGCTATAATGTGTGAGATCATAGATTCGTCAAGATGACAACCAATAGTCATAAGAGGAGAGGGCATGAATGTGGATTTAGGGGTGAATTAGGTAACATAACAAGCACCAAAGTATGAAGATTAGTGACTATCTTAGGTATAACACCAATATAGATGTCATTGGTAGGATTGAGCACAGATGAGAGTGGTTATGCAGGATGACCCAGTAGTTAGCCTATGGTAGAGATGGTCGATAGAGGCACTATTGAGGAGAGGCCTAAGATGTGTATGGGTGGTGAATTTGGGTTGTGATTTTATAGGGAGGCATCCCATGGATGAGGTGCTTAGGTTACAGGTTAATGGAGAGACTATGCTTAGTGGATGAGAAGATAGGGAGATGATGGTTGGTGACACTGGGATAGGTAATAAAAGTTTTAATTTTTTAGTCTTTGAGATATAATACTAGTTGGATAAGATTATAGGTATATAGATAGATTATGAGATGTACGTGTGATATGATATCTATCTAGGTTTTGGTTTCATAGACCCTCTGATAGAGGAGACCATATGGGGATCCTTAGTCATGGAAGTACACCATGACATTTTGGATAGGGTGATAGTGTTGCACGATCCCACCAAACTAGATGATCCTATGGTACCATCTACCCTAGCTCAGGTAGGCTAGTTTAGACTAGTATGGGAGGATACAAAGCATCCATAGAGATGTAGGGATGGATTTCATCCACCATTAAGAGTGGAAATTGAAGAGCCATAGGCTTAGTAGGTCATGGCTTAGGAGAGAGCTATACAAATGGCTATCATGATCTAGCTAGGATAGGTACATGATTAGGTGGTAAACCTATAGGGATAGGTAGTAGGTTTGAGATATTAGATAGCCTCATTATAGTTTACTATGCATAAGAGATAATCCAAGGCAACAATGGGCAGCTTGGCTAATCCATAATATAGGCATGATAGGGCCTAGCCATAGAGTTGGAGTGATGCATTTTGTATTTTTTATAAAAACACATGATATATAGATATATTTTGTTTTGACATTTGGATGTTAATATCATGATTTATATGTTGGTTGTGGTTGTTGATGCATGGATATATTTATTTCTAGCACATGTATTTTACCTTTATTGTATATGCTATAGGAAATATATGTGGAGTGTTTTATTTTATATCCTTATGTAGTACACATGCATAATTTAAAATATAAATAGGCACAGAAGATTTTGGAAAAATATAATTAATCAAAAAAAAATACATTACAAACTATTTCAAGATGGGAAATGTGTAATAACAAAATATGACTAAGTATAATAAACCAAAATGTAATAAACAAGAGGATAATTTTTTTTTTAACCATGAAAATATTGGCATCAAATTAAAACAAGTAAAATCACACTAAATCACATTGGGAAGTATGAAAACAATGTAATAAAATGGAAAGCACATGAAAGATAAATGGTAGAAAAATAAATCAATTAAGTCAAAAAATTATACTAAATAATTTTTGGAAGTATAAAAGATAATAAAAATTGGAAAAATGGACTTAAATTAATCACACTAATTCAAGTTGGGAAGTATGATAAACTTAATAAAAATGGTTGGATTCTTACATGCAATCAGAAAATAGGAAGATAAAAGTGAACGATTAATGAAGTTAGAATAAAACATACTAAATCAAGATGGGAAGCATGTCAATTATGTGTAACTCATAATAAATCATGAATTAACTCATATTTTACGCATGTAATTTTTTATGACTTGGGTATTGGAAAATTTTATGAGGAAGGCCAGGTCTTATCCATGGTCTTACACTACAACTTAAAAAGGGAACACCAATGAGGTGGAAACAATGTTAAAATGGTAAAATATGGTAAAAATGGGATGTTGGAGTGGTAATTATTGAGTTATGTTACTATTTTTGGTTTTTTGGCATAAATTTTGTCATTGATGTCAAGGTCAAGATGGATGTCATTAATGTCAAAAGTCAAAGTTGATGGCATGCATGGTGAAGTGGTATGTGAAAAAGAATATTATGACAAGATAGAATATGAAGGAAACCTATTATCTCTCTATTGAGAGATAATTTTAAGGAAAATTGGTAATTATTCTGAGTTTGATAGCATGTCAAGGTCAAGATCAAGATACAAGGTAAGCATATTTTTTACCACTAGTCTTAAGGAGCATTGTCATATAATGATTATGTATATGAAGATGGTGGTCTAGTATGATTGTTACACATAGACATGAGGGGATTTTTAAGGATTTAAAAGAATTAATATTAAATTTTTAAACAATAAATAAAGTTTCAAGGTAAAATTTCATGGGTAAGGTCTTAAGCCTAAGCATGTAATCAGACTAGTCCTAGACTTTGTATGACTAATAAGGAGTATTGAGGTGTTATCAAGACATATGAGGATGAAAATCAGTGGTAGATAATGTGAGAAAATGTTTTAAACTATGTAAATATGTGTATAAGTTATATAATCTTTCAAATGAGGTTTATTGGTTAGTTATTGGTTTAGTCTTTGCATGAAGAGAGCTAATAAGAAGGCATAGGCTTAGTAGCACGATGAGGTGAGCAGTCTAAGGATTATGATGAGATTTTTTTTAGTTTATGAGTAAGTTATGAGGTTTTAATAAATTATTATAAAGTATTGAGATCATTTCAAAACGTTTCAAGGTGTGTTCAAGGTCTAAGTGTGATTGGCAGTTCAAGACCTAATTTGTAAAAAGACATAGTGTGGAGTACTGAGGGGTCAAGTTCAATTTCCAAGGTATAAAAACTCATTAGATAATTTTAATAAGTGTGATAGGTTTTTTTAAGTGTGTTTACCAATTATTAGGTCAAATTCTAAAGGAAAAATCATGAAATTTGGTTTTGATGTTTTTTCTATACACAAAATGAGGTTTTACAGACCCTAGAAGGATTTTCTCATGCTATTTACCATGTTCAAACTTTGAATGATATCATAAGAAGTCAATAAAAGTTTTGGAAGGTTATTATCTCAAATTTAATATATTTTTTTTATATTTTAGGGTCAATCCTTTACAAATTATTGTTAAGAATAGAAATTGGTTTCTAGTGCCTTAAACCCCTAATTATGACCTGATATGGAATATATTGTTTTAAATGGATTATAATGGTTTTTATGACCTATATTTGTGATTTTAAAATGTATATTACTTTAAAAAGTAATTCCAATTGGAATTGGTCTATTAAAAGAGTGAGATGAAGCTATAGGAAACCCCTTATTTCTCAAAATTTTAATGTAGTAAGAAGGGTTGACTAGATCAAATAATGAAAATTATTAGAGGATGATGTGTAATACTTTTATTTTATTATAATGTAAGTTTTTTTTATCATTTTATATACTTTAAATATTATAAACTGGTCATGGAGGTTGGCTTATTGCTAAAAAGGTCTAGTGACGAAAACAGTGAGAAAACTAAGCAGAAATGAGAATGAGATTCGGGATGGGTTGTAGTGGATTGGGGATGGATAAAAATGAATGGTTTTATTTTTAAATAAATATAAAACATATAAATAGTGAATATATTTTTTAATAATCTTGTGTATGGTATAAATTTGATCTCAATCTAACTTGTCTAACATAATGAGGTCTGTGTACAGTGAAGCCATGAGATTGGTCTGTAAGACCAAAATTTCTATTTAAAATTTTAATATATATATATATATATTAATATTTTTTAGTAATTATTAATGATAATATAAACCTATTTTAAGTTCATAAAATGGTTCACACAAGTTTTCTAAGTCTTGGTTTCCATGACTATGTTTTAGAACATTCAAGTAGTTTTCTATGTGTTAGTGAGAATGATGTTCCCAAATCATTATGCATATATTTGAATAATATATTACATATTAATTTTTCATATATGTATAATAGTTTCATTTTAATTAATTTTTATTCATGGTAAGTTCCTATGAATGTGTGAAAATTCAAAGGTTCTTGATTGGTTTTTTGAGGTCTATTTGTAGTTCTGAGTGAGCATATAAAAGTTATTTGTTTGAGGTATTTAACCATATATGATGAAATATAATGGACATGGTGATGACCCTAATGTAATGGAGGATATATAAATTTTATTTTTTTGATATGTTTATGTGTAAAAGTTGAGTGTATATTTCAGATATTCAAAGCAGACTTTCTCATAGTGAGAAGGCCTAATTGTGAGTAGGTCTAATGATGTGGTTCAAAGAGTGAAATGAGGTAAATAGATTTGGGTAAATAAGGTTAGATTATAAGGGTTATAATTTAATAATTTTTTAATTTTTTTCATCTATTTTTTTAGGATCAATATGTTCTAAGGTGGTCAAGGTGAAACATGTGCTTTGAGAAGGCCTAATTGCATTAGGTCTCTATTAGGCCTAATGGCGATTTTAGTCCTTATGAGTGATCACCAACATATGTAGTGGGTGTTAAACTTATGAAACATTTTTTTTGATTTATTCCAATTTTTATCCATGTATTTAAAAAAAATTGGCTGACCAAGGTTGGTGAAAGCAAGTATAAATAGAAGGTCTAATAGGCCTAATTGACTAGTTAGAATATAGAGGGTATGAAATAATGAAATAAGAGTTTGGAAAATAGGTATAGGGTTTTAATACCATAAAATATTTTTTTTTAATATTTCATTAATTTATAAAAGTGATTCTATAGGTGATGATCAAGGTCATATAACCTAAATCTACTAAGAAGAGGGCTAATTAAATGAAGATGTTTAATAGGTTGTTTGAGAGAGATAGAAGAGTGTAAAGAGAAAAAGGAGGTAATAATAATTATTTGATTTATAAATATGTGTCCAAATTTTATCATATATTCCAATTATCTGAGTTGGCTCTCAGTTACCTAAGGGGTTGGTGCTTCCTTGCAAGTTGATGTTTGTTAAAGGACTAGTTAAGTTGGTGCTTGACTAGTGAGGGGTTGGTTCCTCACTAAATATTGATCCATTTATTATATGAATATATTCCAAGATATGTTTCAATGGTTTTTATCCCTCATGATGGTTTTCCACAAATATCTTATGTTCATATGTTGTATTCTTATGTCAATGCTTATTTATGCATTAGTTGATGTGTGTGTTTGAATGAATTCTGAATGAATGATAAGTGGAATTGAATTAATGTTTAAAGTGAAATAATTATCCCACCCTCTCATTATTTATAATTAAAATAATAATTTAAAATTTTGGTAATTTTTGAAGAAGGCCTGCTCCTTTCCAAGGTCTTACACTCTAATTCATAAATGGAATCCATAGGAGGAGTGATCAATGAATAAAATAATTTTACTCAAGGGGAAATATTAGGGTTATAGGGAGTGAAAAAATTAATTTAATAATCATAACATATACATTCAATGAGAAAACCTTAGGAAACATGAGGCACATAAAGGACATAAAAAGACTAGTGACCATCACTATACAAAGGATACCTATTCAATATAGGCACAAATATATGTAGGCAAATAAGTATGGTACTAATCTCAACTCATGTTGGTTGTTTTTAAAAATAAAATTAAATGGACCTACCTTCCCACAATGTGTTCTCTATTCCTAAGGACCCCTTATAGAGCCATTGGTCTACTATGAAGATTGGCTACTTGCATGAGAAATTAGGTAGCACTAAAAGATTTTTTAATTCTCCTTTTCCAATCTACTAGTCTACCTCACCCCAATGGACCTTGACTATATCATGATTCCAATTATGGAGTTTGATATTATATTATAAAAAGGAGATGTTATTAAAACCACATCTTTTATTATGATTTGATTTTTTAAAAGTTTGAATGTTTCCTTTTAGATCATTGCCTTTTGTTAAATGATTTGGTTTTTGAATGTTTATAAATTTTAATATTCCTCCTCCATATGGTTTTATAATGACCATTCATGAGAGATAAATTATACACACTAATGAGCTTTAGGCTTAGGCTAAAGTAAGCTAAGTATCCAAAGACATGATTGACTAGAACACTTAGGCTAAATTATGAACTAGCATGTTATCTCAAGTCTCAACCATGTGTATGCTTAGTTTGCAAAAGAAAGAAGGGGAATAAAGGGATATCTAAGGTGGACCAGTAAATGAGATTATAATGATTTGAAGTTTTTTTCTAATTGACCATATGGTAAATAAGGAATGACTAAAGGGAGTAATGTTTTTATAACCAAGGCACAATAACAATTATTTGTGTTTATAAAGATAAGATAATAAACGATCATGCAAAATAACAAGTTAACCATAGAAAAGGAACTCCTAAAGAATAATTATGTAATCATGAAAAATAATTCATAAGAGAACATAAGTAAAATAATGATATCATAAGTAAATGTAGCATGAAGCAAAATTCATCATATAAGATTGATAAAAATTTGACACAATGTCAAATGATATAAGATAGATAAATGTAAAGTTGGAACAAATGTCCAATCCAAATTAAGAAAGAAAATAAAAAACACCATGTTTGTGTTCATAAATATTTATATATTTGTCTACATACATTATCCATAACATCTGATAAGTCTTTATGAAGCTTAACTCAGACCACATCCAAAGTCTCATCAATCTTCATAGAAAGTTGGTAAAATACTTCATGTCAAATCTCTTCGACAAAAAATGTAGGAGTGATTGAAGGATCATGCTGATGAGGATTATCATGCAATGGATTATTAGGATAAGGAATGGGAATGGAATTTATGGGAGATGAAGGGGTCACTAGTAGAGAATGGGCCACAAGTGAAGGAGGATCCACAGGGGAGGGAATCATGGGTGGAGAAGGGACCATAGGTGGTCGAGAAATGGGGGAAGAAGGGGGAGCCTTATTATGAGAGAGACCTATGGGAGGAAAGGTAGTAGGTGAAATAATGGTCATGAGGTGATCCTTGAGATGATACTAAAGGATATGACAACAATCAGTGTGACAAGTACCACATTGGTGCCAAAGACAATATACCTCACCATATTTGGGAAGATATTTAGGTAATGCTTTCGAGGGAGGTATAACCTTATCTATGGGTTGAGGATTAGTGGGATGAAAAGTGTCGATATATTGTTGTATCTTAGGATAATGCATAGATGAATGATTATTTGTGTCATGTAAGTAATTGATATACATGTTATTAGAATTTTTAGGTGTACTAATAAAGGGAGCAGAAATGAAATCTAGGGAAGTTTGGTGTAATGAATGATCTCTATTATAATGACCAATAACTTTATGAATATCACAATATGGATGATTGGTCCATTTGGAAAGCAAAGGAGAAAGCTATGGTAAAGGGAGAAAACCATCACCAAGAGAAGTTAGGGCTAGTGGAGAGACTAGGTGAGGATTGAATTAAGGACTAATAGGTTCTAAAATAGGAAGAGACTCATCTAGTGAGGTAGTGGGAATAGGATCCAAACTAGGATTAGTCTATGGAAGGGTAGTATGCATAAATTTTTTAAGGATTATCACAAGCAGCTTAGGGGTAAGACAAATAGAGGGCTCATATTATCTATCAAAGTGATAGGGACCAGTCATAGCATGATCCATAAGCATACTCATACAAGGCTCTTCATAAAATTGAGTTGAGTGTAACATATCTACCCTAAAAACAAGAGAAAAAATGATAAAATTAGGAATTATATAAGATTGAAAGCTAGGAGATATATTAAAATACTAAATCAAAGATGAATGATAGAAAATATTTTTAGCATCCCAGGCCTAAATAAGACCTATTAAGAATGGATCATCTAAGGTATAACCATCATCATAGTTAGTTGTATGAAGATCGATGGCATAGGTAGGGATGACCTTATAATTTGATGTGGTGTAGTGGATTGAGTGCTAAGTCTTATTTAGGACAATGGGTATATCATCACTAAGTGTTTGATTGGAATGTGGTTTCAGATAAGGGAGAAGCTAGGAAATTAGATGAGGTGAGAGATCCAAGGTTTTGACCTTGAGAGTGATCTCATTAAGCTCATCATTATTTGAATATATGAGGTTAGGTGGTATATTCAAAATGAGTTTAGGGTGACCATTGTAACCTTGGGTGGAGTTAATAGGAAATTTAAACCATTGAGGAATCTTATAGATTACTCCATTGTGAGAAAATTTTACACATTGATGAGTGGAAGAGGCAACTACTCTCATTTGATGAGTCCATGTCCTACCAAGAAAAATATTATATGATATATGAAATTTGAATATCATCACCTTCACTCAAATGGTGATAAAAATCCACACACAACCTAAGCAAGGAATTTGCCTTCAATCATAGCCTAAACACATGTTGCATGTGGACTTAATATTACATTTATAATAGCCAATGGTTTTAATAAAATTAATATACACAACACAAGTTCCTAAACCCTCATCAATCAAGGCATGCTTGACTTGGATATCACCAATTTGGATACTGATAAAAAGAGTAAGATCATCTACGTGAAACAAAATCTCATCAAGGATCATAGAAGCAATGCGGAATTTGAGGGAAAGAAATGTGTCCATTATTTCATCAACATGTATGGACATATATTTTAACTATTATAAAATGTTATATCTTGATCCAGATAAGGTGGATTTTCATCTTGCTAGGGGAGGATAAGGGATGTTAATTTTGACAAAGAGCTACATAATATGATTACAGTGATGTTGAGAGGTCTACATAAGTTTTATAAATGGGATTTGAGATGGGATATTAGTGAGTTTCATGATAGGATCCCATTCATCCTAACCCATAAGAGGATTGTAGGAAAAAGATGCATAGTGTTGAATGAGGTCCTCAAAAGGAGGAGCTAATGTGCATGTGAATTTATGTTGATAATATTCAAAAGAGTTACTAGAAGGACAAGTTTGTTGATTATATTGAGAATAAGGGGTAGTTGATGCATGCTTGGTTTGAGATAAGTTGTAAGAAGTGTAGATAGAAGTTTGAGTATCATTGGTGATGGGTAAAGAGGTTACAGTAGTGGTATTAATGGTATGATAATTTTTATATAAGGTATGTGCTATAATTGGTTCATCAAAAGATATAAGGTCTTTTTCCCCCAACTTTGTTAAGTGAGTTAGGGAATAAGCTTAGATAACATGAACATTTTGAGATAATTGAGGAGTGCAAATGGGATGAGGATCAATGAAGGAAACCACCCTTCTCATATTAGTCATATTTACCACATTATCTTCATAAGTTAGGTTAATAATACTATCAACATTATTGGTGAAAGGCGTAGGATTATCATTGTTATCTTGGTGATTTGGAAGATGATATTTATAGATGGAAAAATTATCATTAGCTTGGTTCAAAGATTGAGATTTAGTTTGTCTTTTATGGGCTTTGAAGGTAATGTTATAGGCTTATTGAGATTTATAAATTATATATTCATGGTCAAAATTAGGACCAAAAAATAAATTCATAGCCAAATTATCAAGTAGCTTACAAGTCTCATGAAAATGACCCCAACTAGCATGAAACCAACAAAATTTATTGGGATCATAATAGAATTTCAAGGGACAAATGGGATCAAGTTCTTATATAAGAGGCCTTGGTAGACACTTTTGTAATTATGATAAGGATAAAGTTTTATGAACATTGATGTTATTTTTTGAAGATAAATGAATATTAGTGTTGTGGTTAGGAGGTAAAGATTGCTCTAAAACCTGGTTGGGAACATTAGATTGAATAGTATGAATGGTATCATAATATTTGGTGGCACCATTATTTTTATCATGATGATTCTTTTTTTTTAATTAACATGTGAATACCCATTGAAGGTTGGGATGGATTGAATTGATATATGAGGAAATATTGGTGCTTTTCTTAGTCAATGACCTCTTCCAAAGTTAATGGTGAGAGAGTTTAGACCCAATATTTTAACTTAGGATAAATATAATTGGTAAATATATGAAAGAGGTTATCATCTACCATATTATGTTCACATTTATTAGATAAGGTCTTTCATCATTTGATGAAAGCTTATGTAGTTTAGTCTTAAGTTGCTTATAATTAATAAAATAAGACAAATTATTTTTAAGATCACTAGTTTGGAACTCTTAGACTAGATCATTGACTAAATCTTCCAAACTAGTGAGGAAATGAGATTTGAGTTGGTTATACCAATCTAAAGCATCACACATGAGATTAGGATCAGTTGACCCATTATAAGTAACTGTATGGGTAATGCTTCCTATATTGATGCTAGCAATTTGAGATTTAAGAGGCTCATTTTGAAGGTACTTGATTATTTTGTTAACAAGGAGAGGTTGAGGGATTATATTACTATGGGAAACCCAAATAGGATGTGGGGGAACATTTTGGCTATGCATTCCCCATGGAACCTATTAAGGGTGATTTTGGAGATGGATAAGATGATTTTGCATTTATATCATTTGGTTCTCATTGTTAGCTTGGGAAACATTCATTTTATTAAGAGTTTGTAATAGAAGTTGATGGGTTTTAGTGATGTTATTAACAGTGTGTGAAGTATGAGTATTAGTGACTTAGGTACCATTATGGGTGTTAGTAGTAGCTTGAGAATATTTTTTTGTAAATGAGGCACTAGTAGAATGATTTTATTTTGTGGCAAAATATGTACTAGTAGAGAGATGAGAAGAAGTAGCACTAGAGGCGTGATTACCATAGGTATCAAATGACACACTAATGTAAGAATTGATAAGAGTGGGTCTTAGAAGAGGCCCACTAGATGTAGAAACAACCATGCTATTATATATACTAAGCATGGAGGTGGAGGAAATCAAAGAGGTAAATGTCATGGTATGAGAAGGGGTTAAGAGATGGAAGAGGTTGAGAAGCAAAAAAATTAGTGTCCCCAAATTCATGTGAGAATGTGGGAGAAGGTGAATGGGGATCCTTAACTTGACCACTTATCATGAGATGGTAAATAGTAAAAAGAGTTTTTCCTTGATGTTGAGGAAACTCATTGATGAAGAAGAGCACATATGGGTTATACTCTAATTTAGGTTGATATTCTAATGAGAAGATAGAGTTATGAACTAAAGAGGAATAATGAGGGGTCTCACATTTTGTATAATGAGTGGCTAAATTCACATTACATTCATCTAAGGTAGGAGCCACAAGATGCTTATGGGATAACCTATTAGGGTTGGTAAAAGTCATCATATTTGTTGAATTCAACTAAGTTTTGTTTTTAAATAAGAAGTTCATGATGAGGGAAAAAAATTAAGGAATATGAATCTAATGTAAAATCAAAGAGATGAGAAGGATACATAGTCAACTAGGTTGACTATGTTCTATAATCCAAGAGGTATATAAGGGTATAAATTTAGATAGGTTGATTTCTTACTCTAAATAGGGTATGGAACTATGTTGATAAGGATACAGGGTTGACCAAATTAAATTAGTATTGTAAACAAGATATGAAACTAAGTTGATAAGGATACATGGTTGACCAAGTTGACTTAGTATGATAACTTGACTGGTAGAAATGGGTACAGAGTCGTATGGGTTGACTTTGTATTATATAAAAGGAAGAAAGTAGGCTAATGAGGATACATGGTCAACCAAATCAACTTAGTATTATAAGCTGACTGATAGAAAACATAATCTCTAAAAGACTATACCAGATAGAATGATAGTGTGATAAAATAGGGGAAAATTTTGTGATATAATTGAAGTAAGAAATAGAATCACACACACAAATAATTAGATCAATGTGAGTGATCCAATTGGGGCACAGAACACAAAACCTTGCACTAATGTTAGCCAATACAATTCTTTGTAATACAACATATAATGATTAGTGAAAAAGTAATTAACTAAAAATTAAGTGATAAATAAGTGGTCATACTGTGTGTTATTAGATTATTATAAAGTATTGTTTTATGTGTGATAGGGAAGTGGGATAAAAATATGGAATTAAAAAACAATCTATTTATGGTTTCATGATGTTTAGGATAAAAGGGAGCTATGTTGTCAATGGTACTAGTTTGGTATTGGTGCCTAACCCCTCACTTTACAATATCATAATGATAAGGGTGTCAATTGCTTTCCCAATATATACCATTAACCACATATTTATACTTAGACAAAAAACCAAGTCAGCTTCCCCTTTCGTGATGAAATCAAAGTAGGTAGGCCTTGGGAAGACAAATGTTAAATGCATTTTGAATATTATGTGATTTTGTAGTATGTGCAAAAATAAAAAAATAGTGTAACTAAATGGTATTTTTAAAGACCACCTAATTAGACTATGTGAGATACTCTAAGCATGCAAACAATTGAAAATTAAAGTGTGAATTAATTACTTGGAAATAGTTGTTATTTCCTAGATTAAGAATGGTACAGAGTCAATTTAGATGACATTGTATGCAAATAATATAGATTAAAGTCAATTGGGTCATTACTATCCTACATAAGGAAGAGTCTTTAAGATCAGAGTTGACCAGGTTAACTTAGTTTATTATAGGGATACAATTTTAAATATTGTTAACTTGGAAAAATTAGAATCAAAATGAAATACTGAAATGATAGAGAGAGAGAGAGAGAGAAAGATAAGAACCTTGGTGGGTTGGAATGTGATTAGGATTTAAAATTTTATGTTGTAGTGACTTGAATGTTGCTTTCAAAATTTGAAAACTAATTCAACTAGTTCAACCTAATTTTGTAAAACTCTATGTGTTGAAGAAGGATAAGATGACTAGGTCAACCTATTTGACTTATTTTATTGATCTAGATGCTGATTAAAAGACTAAGTTGACTTGTTTGACCTAGTTTGTTAATATGGATACTGATTGAAATATTAGGTCATCTTGTTTGACCTAGTTTGTTGATATAGATGTTGACTGAAAGACTAAGTTGATTTGTTTGATTAGATTGTTAATTTAGATTTTAATTGAAAGACTAGATTGACATGTTCAACTTAGTTTGTTGATTTGGATGATGGCAAAGTGAATAATATGATAGATTCAACCTATTTGACCTTTAATTCTTATTTAGGGCTGAATAAAAGTATCATGTTGACCTATTTGATCTAGTAACCTATATCTGATGAAGACCTACACAGAAATAACATAATTATTTTGATACAATCATGTGTTAAACCTATGAATAGAAAGTTATAACTATACCAAATGGTTCAATACAATATCATAAATATATAAAATTAATAAGATGATAGAAATAAAAGTGTCAAAAAAAATTGTAAGGGTTAGATTCATGTTGGTTTCACTACAATGTATGCAATGAGAAATGTATCAGATCTAAAAATCAATCCTAGATCAAAGAAGATAAATCCTACTTACACCTCTGATAAGGGATACATTAAATAATCAAGGTCATGACCAATATGGATTCAATAGACATAGCCAAGGGATGAATTACCACAATAAATTCACTAGGGATGGTTCTAAAGCTGCCAATCAAGAAAAACTACACAATAACCCTAATTAGTTTATATGCTTTGATATTCACTAAACTAATAAGTAAATTAAAGTCTAATATAGTGCTCACCAAATCTTGTGGCACAAAGTGGGGGTAATAACTAATAGAATTAAACATGCATATAAGATATATACTCATGTCAATATATACAAAATCTTAATGCATGGAAGAGAAGTAAAAATGCATATCTATCTACTCTTACAAAGGAGGAACAAATTTATGAATACTTACCCTCAAAGATGAACCCATCTAACCTCAATTTCTCCCTTGGCCAAGGTGTTTCATAAAAGGTTGTTGTGGTATGTGAGGATGAAAAGGATAAATCAAATATAAGATACACAACCTATCAACACATCTAAAAAACTTCTCCATAAGATAAGATTCGTATCTCTAAATAAAATATGAAACCCTAAGTTTGATCCCCAAGTAGAATGGTGGATGAGTAAATGTACAATATATCTTACTTCTTCTTCTCTTCTCTTATAAATGGAAAAATGAATTTGTTTATATAGGTGGATATAACCCTAAACCCTTCTAAAAGTTTAGTTTGACAAGGTTGACTTAGTCGACCTAGTATCATAATTGACAAAAACAAATTGGGCCATGGACTAGGTCATTTAGGGGCTAACCTAGACCCTAATAAGTTTTTTTAATAAGGATACAAGGTTTATGTGGCCTATTATGTAATGTAAACTACCAAAAAGGGGTTTAGGCTATGGAAATGGGATAATGAAGATGTTAAAATACTAGAGGAGGGTGTAAAATAGGATGAAAAACTTATGGGGATGTTTATAGGAGATAAGTGTGTAGATAACAAGTGTCAAAAAGAGACAATAATCTTGTGAAGTACCAATGGTTTACCCACCCCTTTCTTGATGTACCCCTTAGGGCATATACTTAGAGAGATTGAAACTTGATGGATTCCTTCAAGATAGAAAGCATCAATAGTTGATAAGTTTTAAAATATTATGTGTATACACATGAAATCTAAATAATATCAAGATAGAGTCCAATTTGAACATTACATAGTAGAAAACAAATATGATTTTTTTTTCAACTCATAGAAATAGGTGCTTGAATTTTTATAGATTATGATCTAAAAACTTAAGCTCCATTATAATAAATAAAAGTCTAACCTTTTCACATCAATGTCAATCAGGTATATTTTCCATTAGTCTTGATCATCACATCCCCATTCATACTAAAAAATGGGAACCTATTTTTACACCCTTGTCTAATACCGATTTGACCCTTAAACCATAATAATCACATCCAAATATAAACTAGGTCTTAAACTTATTAATGAACCCTTAGAAAAAATATTTTACCAACTGGTCACAAAAAACATGATTGCATATCCACACACCAAGCATTTTGATGAAAACCATCCAAAGCCTAAGTGGTATTAACAAGATAAATATTGTGCATATCACAAGATTCAAGTCCACTCTTAATTTATGTGATATACTTAGGATTTACATCTAAGTTTTTATTGATCATGGAGATATCAAAATAGAACCAATTGTTTCTACATCTGAGGATCACCAAATAACAATATGCCAAGATACCTTCCAAGATCATGATCAAATTTATCTACTTATATGTCAAGATCAAGATAATCAACCCATATTTGATGTTTTTATTAAATCACCCATCCTTCATGAGTCAATTTTTGATGAATCACCCTTCAACCATCCTCCCATCTTTATTAGACTCATTTATATGAGTTTCCTTATAGTCCATATGTATTTGATGAGCCCTCCTTCTATAAACACATCTTCTAAGAACCCATAATTAAATATTACTCCATATTTCATCCATTAAAAACATCCCCCATTTTATTTAATCCATTCATCCTAAAGCATTCATTTACAAGCAAAAAGTGAAAAAGTCACTTACTAGAAACACAATCCAATAGACCCTTCTTATGGACACATCTAAATTAGATTCCACATTAGTAACCCAATTATAATTAGAAACATAATTAGAATTAAAATCAGTATCACCTTTACTCCAATTACCATCATAATCAACATCATATTTAGAATCAACATCATGATTAGGTTCCATAATATAACCAACATAAAAATGAATATCTTATGACATTAGCTACGTGTTTCTAGTAGATCTATTTAAATACATCAGTGACCCTTCCATGGTTTTTTAGGAAGTTTCATTCAACATAAAAGCATGTTTCCCTAGTATCCTCTATGTGGATTGTGTATCCTTTAATCCTTTCATTGATATTACCCATCATTTTCACATCAACCATCCTATTCCTTATCTTGGAGTATAATTTCCCATACCCAATGTTAGGAGTGATAGAATCATGAATCATTGGATTTTTTATATGGTGACATTAGTTATATAATTTATGGGTATAAAAAGTAGCATTTAAAATAAAAAATCAAATTTACCCAAAATATTTGAACCCCCAAAATATTTTGATCCTATTGAGATAATTTTTAGAAGTATTTGAACCCCCAAAATCCAAATTCATGTTATAATTAGAACATATAAAGTTAACAATAATGTGTTTTAATATTAATCTCAATTTCCTTTGTCCCACAATAAATATACATCCCTTCATGATCACATCCTTCATCCAAATCCATCATCCCCTATCAAATTAGATCTTTTATATAATGTTTATCCTATTTCACCCTCCCTAGAAGCACTCTCTTTCATAGAGTATATGAATACACATTGTTTATAGATTTTTATTATTCATAATCAACAACTAAAAAATATCAAAATAGCATTAGTGTAGTCCACATACACAATGGGATGCTGACAGAGAAGCTCTCTATAATAGGTATGGGCTAGAGATCAAAATGGGTTAGTGTTATGTGTCTCATAATCCTCTATTGAGTTGAGATGCTAAAAAATCAATAAAAAATAACAAAAATCAAAATATCAAGAGAAATAATTTATACAATGGTGAAAACCATGCTTATGATGCCATGTGTAAAAACCCCTCAAGGTTAAACTAGAATTAGGATAATTTTTTAAAATTAACTCATTAATTAATTATCTTTGCTAAATCTAAGTACTAATGATCTTTAATTAAATTCATCATTAAGTAAACTTTATTTTTAACCATTAGGTTCATAATATGATTATTTTAGATAATGATCACTATACATAAATATTATTTTTCTTCCATAAGTAACACATAGAATATTACTAATATACCCAATTTAACAATCAACCATTGCTAGACTAATTTCAGAACATGTACAAGTATAAAAAACTAATTGTTATAAATATAAAATTATTTTCAAATAATACAAATACACAATATTAAATATCTAAATATTATATTATAAATATATAGTGTTCCATATATCATACGAGTCTAGATGAACTCGTTAATATCTAAAAATAATTATGAGTAAATCCTCTATTAGTTGACTAATAGAAGGGGGAGAGAGTATCATCCAAGTCTTTTTCCACACCAACCATGTACCATTAATCCCCTACACAATCTATCAACAAGGGAATGGCCCTCCCTTCATAGATGGATAGATAATGATGGTGCGAAAATTGAGAATGTCAACTAGAACTTGTGTGTAGTAAGATAACTATCACATGCAACATATCATAAATAAATATGTTCTAAATGATATCATAAAAAAATGAAAAATAAATAAAACATGTGAATTTATAATGTTTAAACCATTAGCATTACTTTGGACAAAGTTTTAATGTAGTTTTCTAGATCTCAAGATCATTTAATTTCACACACACAACTCAATTAGATTTCTTCAAATCTATTTGTTAGTGACACTAAGTTCATGAATTCCATCTCACCTACTTGTTTAGTGTCATTAATATCATATGCATAAAATTATAATAATTTTTAAAATCTAAATACTTTAGAATACATATAGATTACCATAAAGAATTCCATAACATATAAAAACACATAAAATTCACATAGTCACATATGTTTCCATCATATGCATATTAACCATTACTAAACAACTAATCTAATAATATTCATAGTCATTTTATTTAAGGATTTAATTCACTTTAATATCATAACAACAATAATAATCCATTATTTATTCATTAAAATAATGGTTTCAATTTTAGAACTTTTAGTTATGTTTGGTTTAACCATAAAATATTATTCATGCACATACATAATTCCTTTTTTTCCTTGAAATAACCATATAATAGTCCATTACATATCATAAAACCCTTATAAATTCTCATATCTCAAATAGTTTTTTTCATGTTATAATTTCCCAGCCATCTCTTTTTTTTAATTTTAATACTCATACAATATCCACTTCCCTTAATACCATGATATTAGTATATATATAGAGTACACCCAATAGGATTATTTTTCTAGGTAAGACTCATGTGCATTTGTGTATGTGTGTGTGTGTATGTGTGTGTGTGTGTGTGTGTGTGTGTGTGTGTGTGTGTGTGTGTGTGTGTGTGTGTGTGTGTGTGTGTGTGTGTGTGTGTGTGTGTGTGTGTGTGTGTGTGTGTGTGTGTGTGTGTGTGTGTGTGTGTGTGTGTGTGTGTGTGTGTGTGTGTGTGTGTGTGTGTGTGTGTGTGTGTGTGTGTGAGTGATTATTTATGGAATTAATCCATCAACCGTATATATATGGTCAATGCATTAATTCCATATAGATCGGTATATATAAATATATACACACACACACACACACACAACTTACATAGTTTTATTTTAATGTTCTATACAGGTAATTCACCTAAATTAATATTTGAAAAATAAGTGTCCAAAATACTTATAGACATCCAATTACAAATTAAATATTCCCATTTAATGGTCTAACAAGAAAACAGTTACCAAATTTCTCTACAAGATTTAACATGTCTCACAAATGCCTTATAACACTTAATGGCTCGAATCATGTCAAAATAATATTCCCACATCTAATTTGATCCTCTTACTACTTATATAATCATAAAATATTAATTCAATAAGTCATTTTTTATTAAAAAAATAAAATAGTCATAAAACCAATAAGAAAATATTTGAAATATATCCTGAATGTTCATAGCCACCCAAACTCATTCAAGTATGGAGGTCTATGCTAATCAAATAGAATCAACTTAATACTATTCAAATTCCTATAATAGCAAACGTAAATAATTCAAATTTTTTGAAAACCCTAAATTTTTGATAAAATTTAGCCTAGTATAATCATTACCAATCCCAAATGTTTAAATAGCTCAAAAATATTTTCATAAAAAGTAAATTTCTACCAATATAGCTATAAAACCCTAATTATAACTTTTTCTTGGATTCATAATGTGCACAATTGATCAAAGTTAGGGGTTGGATTTATTTTACTCAGCCTAGTGGATAGGTTGAACCCATCCTCAGGGTTGTTTACAACTAACCCCCCTTATTATTATTATTATTATTATTATTATTATTATTATTATTATTATTATTATTATTATTATTATTATTATTATTATTGTTCTATATATATACATATATATATATATATATATATATATATATTAAAATTATTTTGTAAATAATTCAAAAATCATTCAAAGATTGATTAAAATCTTAATCAATCTCAACATTTCCTAAAACACCTGAAATCATTATTTCAAACTCAAAAAGAGAACAATGGATATACATTCATAAACAAAGGTTTATTTAAATAAAGATAGAATTGAACTCCTCATATTATCACAAAAATAACTATAAATGCAAAATATAACTGAATAGTTCTAAATAAACTTATCATCCACCAAATACAACTTGTCATAACTAGGTTTGAAATCTCCCTTATAACTAATTCCAAATAAAAACCCTAGCCTTATCATAATATCACAATAATCTTCAAGCAACACATGTATTTAGGAAATCGGTGGGGTTATATGTACTTGATCTTATGGATGGTCCATACCCATATTTAGGGTTGATTACAAATATAACCTATATATATTGTAAATATTTTTAAAATTCAAATACCCATTTCATAAAAATTAATGACATATACTAGAACATTCTATAAATATTTCAAAATGATAAGACCATGAATTTAATTCAACAAAACCTACCTAAGTACATAGTGTAGGTTGTTCAAATTCAATTTTTGTCTTCCTATAAATCTCCTTATTCATCATATGCTCCTCCAAAACTATCTTCCTTGTATATATCTCCAACTACTCAAGTTATGCATTCTAAAACCAACTAATGAGCCCCATAAAACTAGGTCTTTAATTAATGAAACTCAAGTTCTGTAATTATTCTCTGTAATTTTGACATGGAGGCTAGTCATAAACCCACTCATAGTCAAGTTGCTTCAATAGACAAATGAAATCATAACAAACCATGTAGTTCAAAAAGGTCTCCATTTTGATTCCAAAATAATTATTTTGAAAAGTCTAAAATCCAAGGAGTTTGAATCCCTAGATTCCCAATAATAGATCAAAATACATAATCATTTTAACAAAATGGTTATTGCATTTGACTTTTAACAAAACAATTATGCCCTTTTAATTAAACTATGACCTTTATTAAATCAAACATGGGTCTCAATTTATCCTATCAACATCTTCATATACCAATGTGATTTTTATTACTAAATCAAACATTTTAATAAATATTGATTAAAGCATGCCACACATTTGACCCCTATGGTGTTCAACATTTAAATCAATAAAGCATTTCAATCAATGTAAAGATAACATAATATGACAGTCATACAACATCAACCCAAGAAGGTACCATTACACAAAACATTTCATTTTTGACTCTACACACTAATAGGAACATAAAAGAATATTAGTGCAAAAGTTTTGATAATTTAATTACATAAATTGTAACCAATAAAACACTAGAATTATGCAAACTTGTATAAACCACTACATGCAAATATTTAACTAATATGTGATGCAATCAATGAAATATTGAAACAAATATATCTAAATAGTAAATATATTCTATCATGGTGTGTTCAAGGTTTTAGTCTCATTATATCACCCTCCACTCATCTCCGTTTGCTCCATCCTCTCTAATGATACCCTTCCTTAGTCATAGTTCTGAGGGTGGAATCCATCCTGCATCCACTTTAGTGCAATAAATAGTAGCTAGACCATATCATAAAATAATCCATAATAAACTATTGTAATTAAACAAACTAAATAATCATGATTGTAATGTATCACAACAAAATATTAATAACTAAACAAAAAGTTAATGATCATGATGATAAGTAATATATAACTATCTAAAAATTAGTATATTACAAATCCATCTACCTAACACAATAATTTAACCAATCATTAACCATAAAATTTAGAGATTAATAGATTAATGAGTCTAAAGGAGAATTAGGATACAACATCCTTCCTTGTAAAGTTGGTCATCACCTTGATGACACTTATTTCAATAAAAGTTTTGAAATAAAAAAATACTTAGCAAATAATAAACACAATATCTAGCAAAATACTAACCAAATAAATGTGTAAATAACTTATAAAACTCTTCATAATATTCCCAAGTGACATTGTCTTCAAAATATTGGTCCCACTGGATGTTCCACTATGACACTTCTCTATTACACAAACTAAGTTTATGGGTGTTAATTATTTTAACTAGTTCTAATGTGACCAGCCTAACATCTAGAACTTACAAATCATTCCAATCTAATACATGAAAAGTATTAGTAACATACTTTTAAAAATAGGACACAAGAAAAACATTATGCATGAGTACTAAATTTGGTGGTAAATTAAGCCTATATGCCACAATATTGAAAACTTATAAGACCTCAAAGGGTCCCAAATATCTAGGAGATAACTTGGCTGATTTTCAAATTTAATTGATATTTTATGTGGTTTAACGTATAGAAACCCATCAGGATGCACATGTTCACCCTTAACTCATTGACACTCTAAACACCATGAAATAAAATATGTTTTATCTTTATTAGTTACCTTATATAAGTATAATTGTTTTATATCTACCAATAATTTAGTAACTCTTAGATGACCTGGGTAAGGAACATTGTGTAGTACCTTGAGTACTACACTCCTTAAATTCTCCTTATTTGGTACATAAATCTTTCCTATGTACCTTATCAAACCATCGTTCTTCAACTTGAATCCATCATACTTAGGATCTTGAGTATTATTAGATAATGTCATCTTTATCTATTCATAAAATTCATCTCCTAGATAGAATGTAGCTACCTGGTCACAAAAGGTACTCTTAATGGTAGCCAATGTTGTTATATACCTTCTACAAATACGAGAATTTGTAACCCTATTTTCTTTTCCCTTAATGTAGTTAATATAAAAATTATAATCTAATAGTAACTCTAACCATCACCTCTAACACATATTGAGGTTAGGTTGGGTGAAGATATACTTAAGCCCCAAGTTATCAGCCTTGAGCTCAAATTATTTTTGCAACAAATAATGCCTCTAAAATTTTAAGGCATAAACTATTTCAGCCAATTCCAGATCATGTGAGGCATAATTTGCCTCATATGAATTCAAATTTTTAGACTCATAATCTATAATAAAACATTCTATAATAAAACATTCTTGCATGAGAAATCTTCCAATACCATCTATTAAAGAATCAATTATTACTGAGAATCAGCCATTTGGATCAGGAACTCTCAACACTAGTTCTAAGGTAAGTCTTCTTTTCATTTCTTGAAAAACTTCTTCACACTTTCCTAACCACATAAATCTCTAATTTTTCCATTGAATCAAGGTAATAGGGTTTTCTATCTTGGAAACATTTGTCACAAATTTCCTATAATATCTAGCCAAACCCATAGAACTCCTAACTTCATGAACATTTTTGGGTGTTGGCCACTCTATAATAGATTTAATCTTTGAAAGATCCAAGGATATTCCTTCATCTCATATAATTTTCCCAAGGTATTGTACCTTTTTCTAAAATAAGGCACACTTTAACAACTTCCCAAAAATATTATGTTTCCACAACCATTATAGAACCAACTTCAAATATTATAGATGTTCCTCCTTAGATTGTGAATAGATGAGGATATCATCTAGAGATACCAAAATAAAATGATCTAGATAATACCTAGACATACTATTCATGAGATTCATGAATGATAAAGGCACATTCATTATCCTAAAAGGAATAATTATGAACTCATAATGTCTATAATGAGTCCTAAGAGATATTTTTGGAATGTCTTCCTCTTGAATCCTTAACTAATAATATCTTGATCGAAGATCAATCTTCAATAAAACTGAAGATCCACACATTTGATCAAAAATATCATCAATTCAATGCAAAGGGTACCTTTTTTTAGCATTACCTTATTCAACATCCTATAATCAATACACAAATGAAGGGTTTCATTCTCATTTTTAATAAAAATAACTAGTGTACCCTATGGTGACATACTTGGTTGAATCAACTCTGTAGACAACAAATCTTACAGTTATGTGTTTAACTCTATAAATTAAGTTTTTTCATTATATAGGGGGATTTAAACTATAGTTCATACCCTAGATTGATAACAATTTAGACTCTCTCTTAGGGGGTAATCTCGATAATTCTTTGGGAAAAAACATCCAAAAAATCATGAAGAAAAGTAAAATACTAAATTGAAGGTTCCTTTGATTCTTCCATCTCATTTATTTTAACAATAAATGCTTCACACCATTTTATATATGATTTATTTAACTAAATTACAAAAATCAATCTATGTTTTAGCTCTTTTTTTTCTCCTTGAATTTGGGTTTAGTTTCCTAAATCATATAAACACTACCTTTTTAGAAAAACAATCCACCTTAGCTATATGTTGAGCTAACTAGTTTACTCTCAAGATCACATCATATGACCCTAGTGGTGCTACAAATAAATCCACTACCATAGTGAATCTGGGTAGTTTGATCTCAGCTTTAACCAAATATTTCTTAACCTTGACCTTAGATTCATTCTCATATCTATTTGACCATGCATTTGCCATAATTCTAGATTTTCTAGATAACTTGTTAATAATTTTAGGAGAAATAAAACATTTAGTAGCTCTTGTGTAAATCAAAATTAAAATTTGATGGCCAGATAAAGTACCTGATAACTCAATAAGATAATCCTAAAATTTATCTTGATAATTGTCAATAGCTTCATGAATTCTCTATTAAAAATATCCTTGTTGCGAAGAGGAACCTATATTTTTACCATCTAATTTTACCTAACTACACTCCCTATCATAATGATCACCTCCATAAATGAAGCATCCACTAGGTGGTCCTTTCCTATCAATTTTTTTATTTCCTTTAAAACCTCCCTTAAAACCATTTCCTAATTTCATGTTCGCTGAATCATTGATAAAATTTGAATTCTGATTCTTGAGTTGATTTTTTAGAGTTTCCACTCCTTTTCAAAGTCTTTTTTTTAAAGTCATTTTAGGACCTCCAAATTTTTTCTTGAATTTCTCTCTAACTTGAGAAAGTGATTTTAGTTTCTTATCTTGCTTTACTACCTTTTTAAAGACTTGATCCATAATACATGGCCCATACACATCCACCTTGTATCCAATATAGGGTTTTAATCCCATAATGAATATTTTGATGTAAAACCTCTCATCTACTTGATATTGAGGAACATATTTAAGGATCTTGATGAATTACTCCTAATATTCATTCATTGAAATGTCTCCCTAATTTAGATTTTGAAAATCTATCAGCTTCTAGTCAAAATAGATTTGGGATAACCATCATGATCTAAATAAGGTCACAAACTATTCCCACATGGTGGTAGTAGAATTGAGATTCATCTCCAACTTATTTTTTCACCACATTATTACTTCACCTACCAACTAATAACCTCCCCAAACTAATTTTTGGACTTTATAGTAATTTGGTATCTTGAAATACTTCTCCATTTCATTTATCCATGCTTCTACTCCATCTCCCAAAATGGTTCCATCAAGCTTGGGTGGATTAACTTACTTCATGTCTCATGCAAGCTCTACATCTACATGTGCTCTTGCATCTTATGGCACCTCCTCTTGCTTAGGTTCTTGAGGAATTTCTTTCTTATTAGGATGATCTTCAAGTTTATCTTGATTATTTTCATCTACATGGACATGAACTTCCTATTCAAGGGTAGCTATTCAATTCCTAGTCTCATTTATAGCTATGAGAATCGGATTAAGATTTACAGTTTGTTTAGTGGCAGATTGATTTGGGTCAACTAGAGGGTTAGTATTATTGACATTGGATGTTCTCTCACCATCTAGTATTTGACATGATATTCTTATTTATAATAATATAAGAATAATAATATCTTAATAGACTCATTAAGTCTAAGAGTTTGAGCCTCAACTATGATACCACAATGTAACAACACATTAGGGTTAATCTAGAATTAAGATATTTTTTTTATAACTAACTCATTAATAAATTATATTTGCTAAATATAAGTACTAAATATATTTAACTAAATGCATCATTAAGTAAAATATTCTTTTAACCATTAGGTTAATCATATGATTCATTTAGTTAATGATCATTACATAAATATTGATTTACTTCCATAAGTAAAACATAAAATAATAGTAGAATACCCAAATTAACAATCAATCATTGTTAGAGTAATTTTAGAATAGGGACAAGTATAAAAAACCAATTACTATAATTATAAAATTACCATAAAATAATACAAATACATAATATTACATATTTGAATATCAGGTTACAAATATATAGTGTTCCACGGAACATATGAGTCTAAATGAACTCATTAATATCCAAAGTAATTATGAGTAAACCCTCTATTGGTTGACTATTTTAATGGAGGGAGAGTATCATCCAGGTGATTTTTCACACCAACCATGGACCATTGATCTACTACACAATATATCAATAAGGTAATGTCCGTCTATTCATGGATGGGTAGATAATGATGGTGTGAAAATTGAGAATGTCAACTAGAAACCATGTGTTATAAGATAACTATCACATACAACATATCATAAATAAATATTTTCTAACATGATATCATGCAATACATGAAAAATAAATCAAACAAGTGAATTAACAATGTTTAAACCATAAACATTACATTGGACAAAGTTTTAATATAATTTTCCAAATCTCAAGATCAGTTAATTTCACACACACAACTCAATTAGATTTCCTCAAATATATCTATTAGCGATACTAAGTAAGTTCATGAAGTCCACCTCACTTACTTTCTTAGTGTCATTAATATCAAATGCATAAAAGCATCACAATACTTAAAAGATAAAGATTTTAGAATACATATAGATTCCCATAAAGAATGCCTCAAAATAAAAAAACACATGGAAATCATATAGTCACATAGTTTCCTATCATACACATATTAAATGGTATTAAACAACTATTCTGATAATATTCATAGCTGCTTTCTTTAAGTAGATAAGTCATATTAACATCAAAACAATAGTAATAATCCATTATTTCTTCATTAAAATAATGGTTTCATACTTAAAAATCAAAATTTAAGCTATGTTTATTTTAGCCATAAAATACTATGCATGCACATGAAAAATTCCCTTTGCCCATGAAATAACCATATAATAGTTCATTACATATAAAAAAGCCCTTATAAATTGTCATGTCTCAAATAATTCTTTTCATGTTATAATTTCCTAGCCATATCTTTATTTTTTTAAGTTTGATACTCATACAATATCTACTTCTTGTTAATACCATGATACTAGTATATATACAGAGTACACCCAATAGGAGTATATTTCCAAGTAAGACTCATGTGCATATATATATATGAGTATACAATCATATTAATACATCATACAAATATAGCTTAATTTTAATATATATGTATATATATATATATATATATATATATATATATATATATATATATATATATAACTTACACAATTTGAGTTTAATGTTCCATATAGATAATTCACCCAAATTAATAGGTTTAAAATAAGTATTCAAAACACTTATAGACATCCAATCACAAATTAAATGTTCCCATTTAACTGTCCAACAAGAACATAATTACCAAACGTCTTTACATGATCTGACATGTCTCACAAATACCTTATAATAGTTATAGGCTAGACTCATGTCAACATAATATTCCCATATCTATGTTGATCCTCCTACTATTAATATAATCAAAAAATATTAATTTAAGAAGTCACTTTTTTTGACAAAATTATAGTCATAAAACCAATATGAAAATATTTGAAATATATCTTGAATGTTCATAACCACCCAAACTCATTCAAGTACAGAGGTCTATGCTAATCAAGTAGACTCAACTTAATCCTATTCACATTCCTATAATAGTAAATACAAATAGTTCAAAAACCCAAACTTATTGATAAATAGCTTCAGTGAAATATAACCATTATTGGTCTTAGATGTTTACACAGTTCAAAAGGTTTTTAACAAAAAGTAAGTTTTTACCAATACAATCATAAAACCCTAGGTATAACTTATTCTTGGTTTAAAAATGTTCATAGTAGATAAATGGTAGGGGTTGGATTTATTTGTACTCAAACTTGTAGATGGGACAAACCCATCCCCATGGTTATTTACAAATAACCACCCCCCCCCCCACTTATTTTATTATATCTATTAAAATTGTTTTTAAAATAATTTAGAATTAATTCAAAGATTTGTTAAAATCATAACCAATCTTAACATTTCTTAAAACACCTAAAATTGGCATTTTAAACTCAAAAACAGTACAATGGATACACATTCATGAACAGAGGTTCATTTAACAAAATATAGAATTAACTTCCTTGTATTATCACCAAAATAACTACAAAGGCAAAATATAATTGAATAGTTCCAAATAATTTTATCATTCACAAACTACAACTTTTTATAACTAAGTTTGAAATTTTCCTTATAACTAAGCCCAAATGAAAACCCTGGCCTTATCAAAATATCACAATAATCTTCAAGCATGTCATTGTTTAGGAATTGTTAGGTTTATATGTGTTCAACCCTATGGATGGATTGTACCCATCCCTAGGGTTGATTACACATATACCTTGTATCTACTACATACATACCATACATACATGTATGTATGTATATGTATATGTATGGTATGTATGTATCTATATACAAGGTATATGTGTAATCGACCTTAGGGATGGGTATAACCCATACATAGGGTCAAGTACATATAACCCTACCCATTTTCATATTTATATGTATGTATGTATGTATGTGTGTGTGTATACACAAGGTACATGTGTAATCAACCTTGGGGATGGGTATGGCATATTCATAGGGTTGAGTACACATAAACCTACCCATTTCCATATATTTCAAAATAAAAATGTCAGTATCTATTATTCTATATTTGAAAGAAGATACAACCAATAGGTGCTTACAAGAGGAAAATATAAAGATGAGTACATCCTCAAGGAAAGGTAATGACCCAGAACCAATTTAAAAATATTTTTTTGGATACCAAAGAGCCTTGACTAGAAAATATCTACATAAGAGTACAATGTCCAATAGAAAAATCATAAGCTTTATACAGAAACCCAAATAGGTGTAAATCCAAACACTTTAGTTGAGTATTATTTCCCTCTCAGTGTGTGTTCCATCACCATTCTATATTTTTATGTATAACTTACCATTGTTTAGGTTATAATATCCCTTTGACAATCCATATAATTTATAATTGTGTTCCTAGTAGATGCAAGTGAAGGTGTGTGGATGAAAATGAGTTGCAATGTCTAAGGCCCTATCAACTAGGCACTTGAGGATGATGTGCTTACAACATGCCCTCTCACTCATCTAGTCACAAGTAACCTTTGAGTTAGAGTACACCATGAGGGAAGTGAGCCCAATGTCCCTATAAATAGTGAGGGAAAAAATAATAGCTTGAAGTTTAGTGAAATTATTTATTTGGTTCCCCATGCCCTATTGAAAGGTGATCTCCCTGTCCTAGAAATAGATGATGCCCCTAGCTCCACAAAGTCCTGGGTTTCCATGAGAAGATGCATCACAAAATTAGTACGGATGATTAAAATCCATAATGATAAGAGTAATGTTACACCTTTATGGTTTGTGTATGGATGGCATGGACACCATTGAATACTTGAACTTGTATAGAGCCAAGAAAAGGGTAGGCCATCGATCTTTAAATATTGCTTCATTGAGTGATAACCATATACTCTAACATAGTCAATGTGGAAAGGAGTGAAAAAAATAAATGAGTCCCCTATGTTATTTTCATCTATTCCAAGCCTCAATAATACTATCTCCCATCCACATTGGGCATGCACTATGTGTAGGCACTGCATCCCAGACAGCCTTGGAGAAATTGTAAGAGATGAAGAGATCATCCACAGTTTTAGAATTTTCCCTGAATAAAGAGAAAATTTTTTAACCTAACCATCCCATGTACCCTAAATTATTGTATGTGAGTATTCTGTTATGCAATGATAGGTAAAATTAGAGTTTGGTATTTGGATTAGCTCATATCTGCCAGAAGACCTTCCATTCTAGAGGATTATTTTCAACTTGTCACTGTGGTTTGAGGGCCTGATACCCAAGTTTGGAAGTGTATATGACTCCCTCTTAATTAAATTCCCATCATAATGTTTTCATCATATTTTTAAGGATAACATTATTTTTTATGAGACACACTCAATAATTCTCCCACAAAGAAGCATCAAATTTGGGTAGTCCAAGGAAGGTCATCGATTTCGACCTAGATTGCCAACTTTCTAACATTGATGAGTCATAAGCATCAGCAAGGGAATTTATATTAAGTCACTGTAATTATAATTTTAGTGTTTTGTATAATTGTAACCCAAAAGTATGCCGATGATAGAGTCCAATCCAATTCAAATATCAGAACCATCTCCTGGGTCTTAAGTTAATGAAGACTCGATGAGGTAGAAGCTTTAAATGATGTATTTTTAGAAAAGAGATGCTACAGTATGATGTTTTGATCACATACAAATCTAATCCATGAGAAAGAGTAGATATATATTCTTTTAAATTATTATTTTTTGCTATAGACAAGGATTTGTAATAATTTTCTAAGCTCTCTTAGCTATTAACACTTTAAAAAAAAGTGTCAAGTCCTTAATGCCCCATCCTCCATATATCATGGCTAAGTGATGCATATCCATTTAACAAGAGGGATGCCCTTGTTAATTTTGTTTTAGACCATAAAAAATGTAATCATTGTTTCAAAATGTTGTTTATAATCATACGAGGAATATATGCCAATGACATCTAGTAAACTAGAATACCTTCAAGAGTAATTTAGATTAGCATCAATATACCTACCATAGAAATCCATCAATTTCACCAAAGGAAAATTAATAATTTTAGTTTATCCATGAGCCATTTCCAATCCACAAGATGGTAATCATATGACTTGAGATAGAACTCCAAATATTTAATGCATAGATCATATCCATGTATGGGGAAAGGTAACATTGTATGGAGTGTGTCCCAAATAGATAGAGAAAGATTTAAGTAATACAAAGTAGATTTTAGAATATTAAATTTCATCCCTTTAGTATCTATTAATAAGTTTAAAATATGGTCTAGACACTACTTCTTGAAGAGTGTCATTCCCAAAGATGAGAATATCATCCACAGACAGGATGTGGGTAAGATAAGTATCCAAATCAATTTTAACTCTCGATAAGTTTCCAACATCATGTGAAATGTGAAATGTGTCAAATAAGAGCCTTAGAAATAACTAAGAAGAGTAGGGGGAAATTGGATAGCCTTGACATAAACCATAGGATGTGGAGAAGAAGGAAGAAGTAGCTCCATTGATTAAAATAGCATTAGAGATGGATTGGTAGGAATCCTCAATCCAATTTATAAAGTATGGATCAAACCCAACCTGAGTAAGAATGAGTTTAATATAGAGCTAATTTGAGTGATCAAAATCTTTGTAAAGGCCCAATTTTAGTAGGAAAGTAAAACATGCTTTTATCTTTATAGAGTGCAGGGCCTCCTAGGCTATACCAATTGCATCATGTATGTGTCTATTATCCAAAAAACCAAATTATTCAAGGGAAATATGCTTAGACAAAATTGGTTTTAGGTGGTCAATAATGATACTTGAGATATTCTTGTATATGCAATTTCACAAAGAGATGGGGTGATATTTCTCAAAGGATGATATGTTTTCATCTTTTAGGATGTTTGCAATGAAATTAAATGATAAGGGGGAATATATTTTACCAAAATTATGAGACTCTTCCATTGATATGAATATGTCATGTGCAATCTAATCTCAAAAACCTATGAAAAATTGAATCATCCATCCATCTAGACCCAGTGCCTTTCCCACCTAAAAAGTGTGTAATATTTTTTGCAATTCATCCATAATGATCAAACCAAGGAGAATATTATTTTGTTGAGCACTAACCCATCTATCAAATAATGTAGACACCACCATATGTCCTAAATATTATTTCAGGCAGCTCCATATAAATATATTTGTAGTGTGACATAACCACCATTGAAATAGAAGTAATATCTAAACAATATAGCCCATTTTGATCCCTGATATTCCAAAGAGTGTTTTTATCCCTCCTTGCTATTTCCTGATGATGGAAAATTTTATTATTGTCATCCCCTTCATTTATCTAGTTGACCTTGCTCTTCGTACAACACTTAGCTTCATGCCAAGCTAGTAGTCTCACTTTTTCAGCCTCTAATATGCTAATTTCTTGCAAGATATTAGCTCTAAAATGATTGACATAGAATGAATCTATGAGTTTTTTAATCTTTTCTTCCATTGTATTAAGATCTCTCTCACTTCCAAGAAATATTTTTTTGGCCCAAACCTTAACATCTGCCTTTACTTTAAGTAAATTCCTTTGAACCCAAACCATATCAAGCTCACCCATATTAGGAGAAAAATTAATCTATCTCCTTTATCAAATCCTTGAAATCCTCATATTGTAGATAGTGGGGATTAAACTTAAAAGGAGTGGGTGGTTTGTTTGATCCCAATGTCAAGTCAATGTAGATGGGATAATGATCAGAGGAATGTTGTTTCAATGTAGTAGATTTGTATGCATTGATGTGAAGGATGAGATCTTCTTTGATCAAAAATATATCTAACCTCTTCAAGATACCTAGTAAACCAAACCTATGATTATTCCAAGTAGGTTCAAGCTTGTTGGGTGCTACATCTACCAAACTGTGTTGTTCCATAAAGTTTAGGAAAAATTCAACCAATGGATCCTATCTGGTAGAATTACCCCACACCTCAGAATGATGTGTAGTCAGATTTATATCCCTACCAAGAAGTAAATGTGGATTTTCCAAAATGCCAGAGTCCTCCATCCTTAACCAAAAGATCTTCCTATTATGATAAGGTACATAAACATTTAAGATGTCCAAATCTAGACTAAGTTCCAAAGAGAATAAATTTCCATGTAATTAATGTACCTAGGTTGTAGTTGTTCTCAATATCATGGTTTCATTCCAATCGATAGGCAAACCTCCTAATTGTCAATAGAGCTAACTATCAAGAAGGTCTAATTTGGAAAACATTTTTAAAGGTGTTTATGAGCATCCACATGTAATCACATAGTTTTTTAGATCATTAAAACATAGGGATTATGTATAAGAACAAGCCTTTTGAGGGATCATTATTTGGAGGCCATCCCAATACCTATGATTTTATGAGATTTAATGATCATTTAGGAAATAACTCAAGGGATGCATTGCTAAGGGCCTAGGAAATAGTGAGTTATTTGCCTGAAAGGACATCATGTTCTAAAATATTTTATGATTTGTAGAGATGAGTAGGTCTACCTCTATTTGACTTCTACTATTTAACCAAAGATAGATATAATATACCATTAATAAGGGGAGTAAATGTATAGTTTTGTATTACTCTAGATTGTGATCTAGTCATATATATGTGCTCCACATAACTGAAATAGGATGACCATGTAGGAGAGTGGCTCATCTCTAAGGAAAATTTCCCATATGCTACTTATAGTTCATTATATTACTTTAAAGTAGTGTTAAATAGCATCTAATCCACATCCATACCAAGAGATGTATGCTGAGAACTCCCCATGTGTAGATAGCTCTAACTCAGATGGATCAAATCCATTGTACTATCATTGGAAGGGTTTATTGATTTATCTATAGCTAAGGTCCTATGTGATATTGGCTTTGATCCATTATATGGATCCACTACCAAGAGGTAATTAAAACTAATAGATAAGGAGGAGGTTGATAGAGAGTTACCTTGTGAGTCATCTAGTTTGTGAATTTGCTTTCATCCATTAGTATGCCTTGATGTATGATGGAGGTTGGATTGTAAGGTGTCCATTTGAGTAAGATTGATAGAGAATTCTATGGGCACATTGACAACATATCCATTTAGCTTGGGCTTAGATTTAGTAATCCCAGGTGCACTAGTAGATGTAGTGTGGTCTAGGATAATGAAGGTATTCATATTATTCTATGGTATGTTGATCTTCTCTTTTGTGTTGTTCCTTTACCGGTATGAGATGATAGTATCCTTGTGCTTACATATGGTCATACATTAGGATTTGAGATGACCATAATTTTGACATTAAGAGAATATGAATGGGATATTCTTATAATCCAATATTTTTTTGATGTGTGTATCCCTTGTAATGATCTCTAATACATTTGGTAAACCATTTTAAATATCCAACTCCACATAATTGTTGGCTATACTAGTGTTATAACAATTATCTATGTCAGCTCCTATTTTTAGAAATTTCCCTAGGGTATTCTTAATAATATTGAATATTTTAATATCCCATAGTTTGATGGGAAAACCAAGCATTTTTACACAAATTAATAAGGTGCATAGTCACTCTAAATATGGGTCAAAGCTTGCATGCCATCTAAAATTGGAAATGGCTATATTACCTAAAAAATAGGGTTCACCTTGTTCAATCATATTATGGTCGTCATTTGAGTTGAAAATGAAGGTAATATATTCCCTAACACCTCTTTGTGTATAATTAATGTAACCTAGGATTGGGTTTCACGTGTTTTAAATCCAATAGAGTAGATCTAGCTCCTTAAACTTTCTACCAAGTAAGCACCCAATGAGATTTTGTTTCATGTCAAATATAACCTTATCTTTAAATATGGTTGGGTTGATGATAACCTACAATGAGGAGGTATTTATCTTCACACATTTATACTTTCTTTTCCTATGATGATTTCTTGTAAGTGGATAAATGAAGGTTTGCACCATGGATGGGTGTGTGTGAAAGAGTCATTCTTGCAAAGAAGTACTTATATGGTCCTCTTCATTAATATATGGTATCTCATAATGAGATTTATGATTGTGTTCAAGATTTATCAGTGTATAATGAAGGATCTAATCATATTCTAATCCCAATCAGTGATTTTAGAAGCCTCAATGTGTTTGTTTGAGGGTCATTATCTGTGAGTCTTACTTATCTACACCTAGAGGGTCCTACAAAAGATCAAGTGAGTTTTATATGTATTTTTATTATGTTTTTACCCTAGTAACTTGTTCATGCCCTTATAATTTTCCATCAATCCCCTATGGATCATCCACACTCTCCATTTTTCCTTTTCCCTTAACTCCTAAATATATGTATATATGTATGTATGCATGTATGTATGTATATGTATATGTTTATATGTGTGTGTGTGTGTATAAACACACACATATACATATACATATACATATATATATATATATACATACATATACATATATATATATATATACACATACATACATACATATATATATATATATATATATATATATATATATATATATATGTATGTATGTATGTATGTATGTATATGTATATGTGTGTGTACATATATAATATTTTCAAAATATAAATACCCATTTCATACAAATTAACAAAATATACTAGAACATTCTATAAACATTTCAAAATGATAAGACCATGAATTTAATTCAACAAACCCTAGCTGAGTACATAATCTAGATTGTTCAAATCCAATTTATTTTCCCAAAAACTTTCGTTTACCATTGTATCCTCCTCCAAAACCATCTACCTTCCATATATCTCTAACTTATTAAGTTATTCATTCGAAACACAATGAACAACCCCCACAAAATGGGGTGTTTAATTATTAAAACTCTAGTTATGTAATAATTTTTTGCAATATTGGCATGGTGGTTGGCCATAACCCCAATCACAGTTAAGTTCCTTCAATAAAAAAAATTCATAACAAAACCATGAAATTTAAAAAACTCCCCATTTTGATTCTAAAATCATTTCTTCAAAAAGTCTAGAATCCAAGTAGTTTGAAGCCCTATATTCCTAAGAATATGCCAAACTACATAATCAATTTAGCATTATGGTTATTTCCTTTGACTTTTAAAAAATTAATTAGACCTTTTTATTTAAACTATGACTTTTATTAAATCAAACATGGGTCTCAACTTAGCCTATCAACTTTTTCATATACCAATATGCCTTTTGATTACTAAATCAAACAATTTAATAATTATTGATTAAAACATGCCACCCCTATGGTGTTCAAAATTTCAATTGATAGATAATTTCAATCAATACAAAGATAATAAAATATGATAGTCATAAAATATCAACCCAACAAGGTACCATTACACAAAACATTTCATTTTTGACTCTACACACTAGCAATAAAATATAAGAATATTAGTGCAAAAGTTTTGATAATTTAATTACGTTAATTATAACCAACAAAACACCAAAGTTATGGAAACTCATCTAAACTATAGTATGAAAAGATTTAATTAATATTCAACATAATTAATGAAATATTAAAACAAACATAACCAAAGAGTAATTATAGTCTACTGTGGTGTGTACAGGGTTTTAGTCTCGTTCTCTCATCCCTAGCTCATCTCCATCTACTCCATATTATCTAATGATACCTTCCCTTAGTCATATTCTAGAGGGTGGAATATATCCTACATCGACATCAGTACAATAAATAGTAGTTATACCATACCAATAAATAATCAATAATAAACAACTTTAAGTAAATAAACTAAATAATCATGATCATAATGTACCATAATAAAATATGAATAGCTAACAAACAAGTTAACGATAATGATGATAAGGGATATCAACATATTACAAATCTAGCTACCTAACATAATAATTTAACCAATCACTAACCACAAAATTTAGGGATTAATAAATTAATGGGTCTAGAGGAGAATCAGGAAGTAATACCTTGGGGAAGTACCATGATCAAAATAATGTTTTTTATTTCATGTGTAAATAATACATTATTTTTAAGTACCTAAATAGTTTGGGGCTTCCCCATCCAATTCATATTCAACCATCCATGTCTTTATCCATCCCCTTCAAGCCATTTTGGTCACCCAATATTATCCAAATCCTTGTCCTTGTCCATCTTTTTATTCATCCTATCATGTTCATTCTCTATAAATGTCTTTACATTGATAAGGAAGTAAAATTAATTTTGAGTCCATTTTTGGGAACTATCTTTTTATATCATACAAATAGTACTTCAATGACTAGACACTTGGTTCCCACATGTCATGATCCTTGGATATCCCTACTCCATTCTTATTCATCATCCCCTCTAATCATCCATTATCATCCAACATTATCTTAAACCCTTCACATCATGGTCCTAGAATAGGTTTTCCATTTTCTAGTGACCCTTTGTACATACATTCTATTTCCCCTTTGTATATCCTTCTTAAAAATAGTCCTATATATACTTATTCCAAAAAATACAAATGCATCATAAAATTAAAAAAATATTAGAAATTAGATAATGCCTAAAATCTCCAAAATATATATAAAGCCAAAAAATCCAAAAACATTTGTCTTGTCCTAAATCTTATTAATTATCCTTGATTAATCCTTAATCAAATCATTTCAATGGCCATTGGATGTGTCCTTGCCATGTTTGGGGAAACTAAAATCCTCCATCTAGTTCCTTTTCACAAATTTCAACCTATTTAGTTCAAATCAAAGCATCTAGCTTCCCAATCCATCCCCTTACATGTATAATTTCTTGGGGGAACCATCCATCTATCAATATCATTATAATTTACACATTGATTTTGACTTGATTAAAAATAAGATGTTTTTTTAACTAGTTTGTGTGTGTTTTCTTTCTTACTTATTTATTTGCATTTCATATTTCACCTTGACTTAGTCCATATGCATTTGTAAAGTGTCATTGTGGTTTCCACATATCATGGTATCTCATTCCATGTGATTTCACTAGATTCCATCCATTTACATATGACAATAATGCCATCTTTATTTTTAAATATCATGGTGTGTTTGTGTCATTTGTTCATTGCATTAGGGATCAGTCCTTATGCATCTTGTATCCAAGACATCATTATATTTTATATCATGGTGCATAATTTTATGTGCTACATAAACCATCATGTTCTTGAGGATTATATATAATATTTCACTAAAGTGGAAGTTTATTCCCTTATAAAATCATCCTTTTAAATCCAATCATCCCATCCCTCTTTAACATTTTTATATGTTAGATAAACATCTATTTGTCATAATTTTTCATCACATTCCTCCCTTTGAGATAAATACATCAACCTAATATCTATTTGGACTAAGTAGGTAGCACTCAATCACATGAAGCTTTTGAGGTCTACCTGGACACCATTATCACCTATATTCACCATAGTATTCTTGTGTACATCATCATTTTCTTCTAACTAACTATTTAAAAACATCCTCGTGGCCTAGTGTGTAAACATGAATTTATCAAGTTCCCTATTCCTCCATAATTTATTAAATTATATTATAATCTAATCACATTATTCTTAAATCATTATAACATCATTCTTGAATCATTATCACTTCATTCTTCAATCATTACTTTCAACTTTGGAGAATCCATATGTGCCTAGTTTTTTGTGACTTCTTCATTTTTTGAAAAGTCATAATACCATTCACACATATGTTTATGCCAACTTATCAACTTCATGTCATCCATAAACACTATCATCTCATCCTTAATCCATGTTATAGGTTAAATAATTAATCTATGTTTTCCAATCAATCATTCAGTTTATTCAAATTCATTAATCTACAATGTTTGTGGTAATTCCATCAATAAATCATCCAATCCAACCTCATAACTCTCACCTTATTTGGGAAAATCAAAGTGTGCAACTCATTACCTTGAGATGTTTCATTTCAAATTGTCAAATCATTCTATCATTACCAATAATTAAATCATGTAAGCACTATATAGAGTGGGTTAATTTTATTCACATGTTAATTTCATCCATTTTCATCATATCCTAAATCAAATTATTTTTATAGATACCATCTACATCATTCATCCATGCATGTCCTCTCGAGTGGGCATCATCCATCACAACATTTCTTCCATCACCATCTAATTTTTTTATCCACCTTTTTCAGATTTTTATTTCTTTAAAAATATGTTACTCCACCCATTGTGTCTCACAATACCTTCTCAACTAGTTGTAAAATGTAGAAACCTAAAATCAGACACTTTGTGTCAATTTTAACTATCTACACCAACATCATCCTAAGTCCTAATTTATTCTTCTAACCAGTATTCTATGCACCATTCACCCCTAGTTAGTTATTTAGTTCTTCCATTATCACATCATTTCCCATAAATTCACATCACATTGCATTAGTTAATTAATATAAATTAATTATCTAATCTTCCTCTAATGGAAAATTATGTAATGCACAATTAATATATTTTATAGATCATTTAGTTCTATTTTTTATCTCAAGTTCATGACATCATCCATTGTGACATCATCCTCTTCTTCCATAAGGTAAGCCAATACAAAATTATAAGTGTGAAAGCAAGGTCTCTTACACGCTATAAAATTGTGATAAGTGTATTTATTACACATCCTCTTACACACTTCATCTTTCTTCTTACACACTCCATCTTCCTCATCATGGAGATGTAGGATAAATTTTCATTCATTGATCTTAATTTTGATCCAATAGTCCTCATTCATCATCAAAGTTTATAATTTGATGGCTTCCTCCTCATTCAAACATGACCAAATAATGCATAAAAACTATGCCAAATCTTAATTTTATTATTCTTTAATAATCAAGCATCATCAAATCAATCACGCATATCACAAGGGTATATATCATCATAATATATTTATGACATTGTCAAAGACATTAAGATCTATATCTAGGCTAATCCATACTTGAATTTTTAAAATAAAGATAAATCCAAAATGGAAAATATACTGTTTTGATTCATCTTTCATTTATTTTTTTATTTCTTTATTAACCTTGTCCATTTAAAGGACATGTGCCTAGGATGTTATGTTTCATATTGTTTTTTTCATATTAATGAGAAACTAACCTATTTTTTAATTATTTGATCACACTTATTATTAGACACATAATCAAAATATGTTGTTTGGAAGGATTGGAGGTTTTCCTAGATCACCTGTATTATCATATAATGTAATCTTAGGTGACAAAATGTTTTTAGGTAAGGGAAAAGTTGAGATCTTGGAGGCTAGTGGATTATGTTATAATAAATGAGAATAAATGGAATTTAATACTCAATAAGAAGTTTTTCCAATTAAGAAAAACTTAATTTAAATATTAATAACATTTTTCAAAAGGCTTTGAGCATTATGCATAGAAAACTATGTAGTATTGGATGGTGTTACATGAGTACCAACCCTAAAAGTCATAAATGTATGTTTTTTAGGGAGATTTGTAGTAATATGAGGATAAAATTATGTTTCCCCTACACCATGGGTAATCATCACATGTGTAGCCATATGTACAGACATAGGAATATTGTCAGTATTAGTAATCAGAAAGCCTATTATAAATCTAGTACCTCTAAATGGTATATTAGTATAATTGAATATCTCATGTTTTTATTTAGATGTGATAACCTTTTCATTATTTTTAATTTCATCTCTAGTTACAAGAAAAAATTCAAGTGTGGAATCATATGAAGATATTAAGTTAATTTATGTATATCAGCATCATCAAGTATACCATACACATTAATTATTTCTTCCATTACTGTTATATTTTAATTATGTGAATTATATTAGGAAATGGAAAATCATATTTTAAAGCCCCAAAAAAAATTTGAAACCTTGAGATGGTATAAGGAAAATAAAAAATAACATGTTTTTAATGCTCAGTAAAAAACCTAAATTTTGAAGGATTGAAACCTTAAGAGAGAGATACCACCTATGAAGATAAATTTAAAATTAAATGTAAATATACAAAATTAAAATGCTGGGATAGTTTATTAAAACCTTAAGAGAAACTAAAAAATCCAAAACATTGAGTCTAATCATATTTTCAATGTTTGTGTGTGTGTGTGTGTGTGTGTGTGTGTGTGTGTGTGTGTGTGTGTGTGTGTGTGTGTGTGTGTGTGTGTGTGTGTGTGTGTGTGTGTGTGTGTGTGTGTGTGTGTGTGTGTGTATACGTGTGTGTGTGCATGCATGTGCACATGTAGGTGTGTGTGAAGTATATATATTTATAAGATCAAAGAACTTATTTATTATAATTTAAAATTTATGGAAATGACCTAGAATATAAGTTAGTTTTTTTAGGATCTATTTTGGTCTTTAATAGTGTATAATCTTCAAAAAGGATTTGCATGGGCTCTATATTTTACTCAGATTAGGAAATAGATTATGAAACTCATTGGGATAAGTCTAATGCTACTTGGATTCCTATGGTGTTCTAATTAATATATGCTCAATTGGATTCATATGGTGGATATGCATACATCAATAGTTTGGATCATTGTGCTTGCATCAAAAAATATCTCCTACGTATTCAAATTTCTTTAGACCTATGTAAATAGTGATATTTTACTTATTTTTTATTCAAAACCCTAGATTAACCCTTGAAACTTGCTTGAACATTAAAAAGGATTAAATAATCTAGTTTGATCTAAGCCCAACCATGCCCCACTATGTGACTAAGAACTACTTATATTCTAATTCACTTAATGGGGTTCAAATTGCACATAATTATACCACCTACTTGAATGTGTGAAATCAATGTAATTATAGCATGCTATGCAATCTGGTGTATAGATTTAAACACTTTAAAACATTTGATTTTGACCTTAAAATGGTATTCAGACTTGTATTAGGTCCTTCTCCTTTGATTTTTTTAATATTTGGAAGTTTTATGGTAGTTCCTTTCAATGTATAAAAGAATAATAAATGTACTCTTGATCAATTATATATAAGAATCATATTATGCATAGTATAATTATATAGCTAAATATTTGGGTAATTTCCCTCCAAACTGACATAAAATACATATTATCAAACCCATAGGAAGAATTTGAATTTGGTAAAATAGTCATTAAATAACATATATAAGAGTCCAGCAAAAGCAGATAACTCTGGTAACTAGATCCGTCATACTATGGTTGTAGGTGTCTAAAAAGCAAGAAACAATGATATGAGGTAAGGAAACAATCTGAGTAAGATAATAATTTATTTAGGCAAGGACTAGGTAAATCACTTTTATCAATAATGGAAATTCAGTAAATCTTGTCCCATAGTGTTTATAATGAATTTGAATTAATATTACAATTAACCTATTTCAAATAAATAGAATATAATAATTTACGGTGTTGTAAATAAATTTTTAAATAGAAAACTAAAGGTAAATGAAATAAATAAATGAAACAAAACAATTAAATGAAACACTAAGTTATGCAATTGAGATAATAACTTAGCTTTCTAGCCTTTTGACTAAATGTGTTGACTAAAATAGTTTACAAACTAGAAAATAGGATCAAACCTAGAATCCTCCCAGAAGATGGATCTAAGCTTACATATGGACAAGAATTCTAAATAGGCCAATAGAAACCATCAATTTTGTCCTTTTTATTTGGTTTTTTATTTTTATAAAAATCATAACTTTAGGGCATAGTCACATGCAGTGACAACTGAAAACCAAATTATGTGTGTCGAGTTCATCTTCTAAGATGTGTGAGAGATTTGTATATAACATTTTTAAGTTGAAACCCTAAAAAGGTGTGTAATTATTTAATAACCTATGAGCATGGGTTAGAGATTTTTAAATGAGCTAAGTTAGCCCTTATCATCCCCAAAATGATTGAACTTTGCCTACATATCCCATACTTTGAAGAAGTAAATCAAGCCCAATTTAGGTCTCCCACTTAAGTGATTTGTGAAATTGTGTTCCTTTGACTATATTAATTCATTTATAATTTAATTAAATAATTAATCATGTGGTATTAAGGATTAATAAAACTAGTTTCAAACTTAGTTGAGGACTACTTGAAGTACTTATAGCTTTATTTGGATATAATATGGAACTTTTGATCAATGTACACTTGTGTCAATAAGCCTTGTAGATTGGAATTTTTAGTTGTGTAATAAGTTATTTTAATGTGTATTTATAGTAATCTCATCAATATGACAACATCTAGGAAGACTAAAAATAATTAGTATGACCTTAGGGAGGGTTTCATTTTAAAATTTGAATTTTGGTGGTAAACATACATAATCATTAGATAAATACATGATCGATAATTATTATTGTCCTTATCTAGAATTTTTGTCCCATAAGGAAATGTGTTGGGTTTTGGGTCTATAATTATGTCTACATATGCATAATGGTTTTTTATAAATCATAAAATTTCTAAGTGAAATAGATGATAGTGACAACATTGCATAGTTCCTCTTTTAGGCTTAGGATAAAATAGTAAAATAAGTACCAATTAAATACACAAGTTAATTAAGGATAAAAATGGGTAAAATAGATATGATCAAGTAATTGTCACCAAATTTAGGTTACTACATCCCCCCCAATCTAAAACTTAACTTAATAGATTAAGGTAAATTTATACCTTAGTGTGTAAGACACATATTATATTTGATCTACATACTTCAATTGTGTAAAGCATTGTATAGTTTGTAAAACCTTTCAAAAACATATGAAGTGGTTCTTCTGTTCCTTTGAAAACTAAGATTTGAAATATTGAATTTGAACATTTGAAACTTTTATTGAACTTTTGATAATTTTTAATTTGAAATGAATTTTTCTAAATTTAAATTTTTTTGTATTTAGATAATTTAAAAACTAAAATGAGAGTATGGAATAAATGCACTTGTATATGTGACAAAAATGTTTATTTTGTGACTTTACTTGGTGATGATGCTTTCTTGAATAATTGGAGAATTAGTAACTCCTATAAAACACTTGGAAAAGATGATTCCTTAGCTAAACCATTGGATAAAATTGGGGATAACCAAATCCCAACTTGAATTTGTTCTTTTTAAATGAAAATAACACCCATTGAAGGATGTTGAACCTCAATTTATTTTTTCTAATATTTTTAACCCCAAGATGTGAAATAGGTTGTAATTTTAATGTATTTTCACATATAATATTGGAGTTATCAATGAACTCCAAGTCATTCACCTTGAAAATAAACTAAATCAACCATTACAGATGGTATGTATATTCAAATTCAACATTTAGGTGCATTATGGTACATTCTAGTTTTGAAATTATGATCACAAAAGAATAGAGTACATCTATGCTCCTAAATGTCTGTAGCTAGAATAATGTGGCATAAAACTATATTATGCTTCTATTGTAATTATAGAATATGAAATTTTATGTGAATGTTCATTGTAAACTTTTTTTGAAACTTCGAAACTGTGTGAATTTTCTATTTTTAAACTAAATAGGAGTGTATATGAAATGGCATATGCCCTCATAATATGTGCTAATACCTTAATTTTATAACTTTGAATTGTGATTATGCTAAAAATTATTTTTCTTTTTGAAAATGGCTTATCTGATGCATGATAAGCCCATTGAAATGCCACCATTTTGAGGTGGTGGGATTTCTCTTGAAAATTCACACATCTTAAAATAGAATTTAAATTGAAACATGTGTATTAAATATGTTATCAGTAAAAATTGTAGCATATTGAAAAGTTTGTTAACATAGTAATATTGTAATTTTTCATAGAATTTAATAGGCAATCCTATAAAATATATAAATAAATATCATATAATTAGTATGTTAGGATGTTAATATGTTATGATTTTATGATATATACATGACACTTATCAAACTCATCAAACTCAATAAGAACACAAATTATAAGCACAAATTATAGGAAACAAACATAAAGGGGCCAAGGGACAAGAGTAAGGACATGTTCAAATATCATAAATAACATGCATAGACATGAGGAATGTCAAAAAAAGAATCATGTTCAAATATCACACACATATAGGAACAAGGGATAGATAAAGTACATGTTCAAATGTTACAAACAACACATAATATATCATATAGGTGCATAAATCAAATACTCTCACATAACGGATAAGGGTCAAAACAACATAAATCCAAAGTTATAATCTATTATGTACAAGTAATTAGCATCAATGAAACATAAAATTAGCAAAGCTAGTCTAAGGTATATATATGAAATGTGATCATTTATATAAAATAACATGTTCATGTACACCAAGTAAGATAAATATCAACAAGACACTTTGTAACTAAAATGAAATATCAATAGTGTAGGGGTTATATAATTATAATACTTACATATTATCACATGTGAATAAGATACCCCTAGCTTAATAAGGCCAATGGGTAGAGAAAATTATAACATATTAATCTTTAAAAATGTTTATATTTCATGCACAATACTTCGTAGATACCCATAAAATGCATTAATGATATATAATTACAATTTATCTACTAATCATAAGAAAATATGTAAAATAGACTATTAATTATGCTCAAGTCCTAATTTTAAACTTTTGATAATATTTGAATGTTTTTGCAATTTTTAGAATATATAAATATGTTTATATTTTTAGAATATATGGAAATTAGTAACAGTAGACATTGAATATGGAAGAAGGAGACAAAATTTGATAGTTCATAATAACTATCAATGAATGAGATGTACTATCAAAGATTTTAATGGCCATATATAATAAACTTGCCCCTTGTGGAATGTGAAATAGAATTATTATAAATATGTGGGAGAGGGAAATATATGTAAATAACTGATTTTACCATCTCATTTCATCAAGTGTACACCTATCTAAATATGTCATATGTATTTACAATAGATCTTGAAAAATAAATATTTTATATGTAAAAAATTTAAATTTCATATTTATATTATGTAAGATATCTTAAAATTGAAAATTTTGTTTTCACTTGCATAACATGCCATAACTCCTCTATAATAATGGTTCCCTTCTTTTTTATTTTATTTTTGGTCTCACTTGTACTCATGGGTCTATTGGTATCATCTCTCTCAAGTAACTCTAAGGGTTAATCTCAATGTGCATGCCAAGCCAACTATAAAAACTCACTATGTTTTGATGACCAAGCATGTGCAAGAAAGTTTCTTCTAAGGCACTTGGTGTAAAAGCAAAGTCTTAAAGATTTAACTTACCTTTGAAAGTATTATTTTCTAATCTCTATCAAGTTCATCTAAGGGGTTATATTAGTGTGTGTGACAAACTAACTCCAAAAACACACTCTATTATCATGAATAGGTATGTGTGATAAAGTTGCATGTAAGACACTTGGTATAAAAAAAGGATTTTTGATAACTTGGTTTGCAGTCCCAGTTAGGTCTACTATAGATGCATTTGAACATTATTGGTTTTGAGACCTATTAAAACTTTAAAATCTTGAATATTATTTTTTATTACTTTAATTTTTCACCCTTTGAGGAGATTTTTAATCTCTCCTCATCTAATTGGCACAATGAAAACACCTTTAGGCTTGTGGGTAGCCTAAGGATGAGGTGAATCTCTAGATAGGGCTAGCTTCCTTGATGTACCACTTTGGATCATAACTACACCTAAAATATGGGAGGGGGGAAGGGGGAGAGATAAATAAGATAAAACTATTCTAAGGGAGGTAATACACCAAATATATTTATGACTTCCAACCATATGCATGTTACACTTGAAACCAAGAGACCAACCAAACATAGACTTCTCCAATCTACATCTTCTCACATCAATATTAAATTATGAGGTTATGGATAAATGTGTAAGGCTAGGAAGACTAGATAAGAGGAATTTAATGACACTATTTAAAATACTAACTCACTCAATCCTTGACATCTCTTATAGTACTTCACATGCCCTGTAAGAAGAAGCTTTCCAACTACAAATAGATGATAAAATGAAGCAATCATGCTAAGGAATCCATAGTCTTCACTTATGAAAAATAAAACATTTAAAATGAAAAAAATAATAAAAATAATATATGAGGTAAAAATTATTATTCATATTTATCAAAAGGTATGAAAATGAGAAGGGTTTTGTCATACTCAGGTGGAGCATAAGTTACAATGGTCAAAATGGCTAGTTCTTATAAAACTTGAGAGAGAGAGAATAAAAGATAAGTCCAAGGGTCACAAGTACACTTGTAAAGATGATAAAAAAATTTAATTATGAATTAAAATAGGTATTTAATGAACCATGAAATGTTATAAAGAATAAGTGTCCATCCAAGTCATCAAACTCTTGCAAAGTGGCATGAAATTCCCTTAACTAGCTCAAAAAAACTACCTTCATGATTTGAGATTATTTAATGCCACATAAATAAATAATAATATTTAAAATTATTGGAATTAATTTAAATTATTTAATACATGCGTCTCCATGTATTATTTTTAGGCCTGGTCATTTGGAATCATATAGAAAGGAGCCATCATCATCTACAATCCAAAAAACACTTCTTCCATGCACCCTGCACACTTGGCTTCCAAAAATGCATCAATTTTCCATAAAATTATAAGTTAATGAGTTTATTAAAAGTATAAATACCATCCATGTCCTTATAATAATAAATAATATCTTAAATTCATCTCACTTGAAGTTTTTCACCCTTGTCACTAGCCTATCCACTAGGCCAATTTTGACTGGTTGAGATGAGAGCTATTTTTTTCATACATATAAGTATTTTAAAATAATAAAATGGATATAGGGAGTTATAAAATTTATATATATTTCTCCCAAAATTTATTTCATCCTTAGATTCCTTCTAGAACCTATAAAACACAAAAAATGGTCAAAATACCCTATTTTGCACCTTGTTCAGATAAGTCCATATAACCAAAAAGCATTGGGATTATATTTAGGGGGTCCTTTGAAATTTAAAACAATCATCCTATTAAAAATTATCCATTATAGTATCTTTATAACTCCATTTATCCAAGTTGGTCCTTGTAAGGCTTTAGCAAGGGTTTTGACTAGTTTGACCTCTGAAGGTTCATTCATAAATTTTTGACATTGGAGTTATACAAAAATTCCACTAATGTGATTTTTAGGACCCTAAATAACTTTAAAAAAATCCTTTGGCCTCCATTAAAATAATCAAGAAAGAAATGAGCATTTGAAATCACCTTATCAAGCCCTTTTTTCCTATTTTCATAGGCCTAATGTTACTCTCAAGCCATAATTGGATCTCCTGATGTTTTATATGCAAGGTTAAGGATTTTAAACATATTATGTGGAATTTTTAACATAATATAATAGGTAAAATTCATTTCTAAGGCTAAAAATGTGAATGATGTCCTCTTTTGGCACTAGGCCTAAACCTTGCTTAATAGGCCTGAGTTGGTTCAAGACCCAAAATGACCTTATCATGATTTAATCTACATCCAAATAGCTCAAAAACATAAAATTACATCCCAAAAACATGATACAACAATTTTAAACTCATTTCTAAGGCCAAAAGTGAATTTGGTCTCTTATTTGGTATTTTGGCTTAACCCCACCTAAGTAGGTTTGGCTACAAAATTCATGTTGTATGCCTCCCTATTTATATCCATACTCTTATGATTGGTATATTATTATTTTATATGTTTTCTTCATCTCTTCATAACTCATTTTAATATCTTATCCACTTTTTAAGACTCCTTTCATCTCCTTTTCCTAAAATGTAGGGTTTGCACCTAAGGGAAAGTGCCCTCTGTCTAAGAAAAAATAGAGGGCACTTCCCCTATTTGTCTAGGAAAAAAAAATATTTGATGAGTTTTTATAGGTTTTAGTTACCCTATATAAAAAATATTATCTCTTGATCATTTCTTATGACCTCCCAAAAGCTCAAAAACCAAAAATAGACTACTAGGCAAAGGCATTATGTGCAAGCTTCTCAAGTGGATTATATTTTCCATGGTTAAAACCCTTTACCATATTCTAAATTCACTATGATATATCCATAATAATATTAAATTAATTGTGAAATTTTTCTAATATCCAAAAATCACTTCAACTTTCTTAAACCTTCTTCTCACACTTGACCAGTCAAGACTGAGTTTCCTTTCTGATTGTGTTTTGGCTTAATAACTCCTAACTATAGGTTACCTTACATAGTTTTAGATTGAACTCAATGTTTATAGGAATATTTATATCTCTTAATATAATTTTAAATTGTATTTTACCTTTCATTTCATCCTTATTCACTTCAACATCAATAAACCTACTCACTATCTATCCCAGTCATCTTTAGTTGACTGTATGAGAGCTTTTTAGGGTCCTATGGGTATACTTGTACATTTTATAGGCCTTGAAGAAAATAATTCAACACTAATTTAAAATATACATGTTCATATACCTTTTAATTAACTTATTTATTTCAAACTTGAGCTAGATCATCACCTAGGACTATATCCTAACTCAGTATCTACCTACAGTCAACTGTAGGTGTTCATTACAAATGAAGGATATCTGAAGGTGTGAATGAGACAAAAACCCAAAAAATATAACCTGTCATTCTTGGTTTATATTATTAAAATTTTCATACCATGATATATGTTACATATTCACCTAGTTAATTATAAGGAAAGCACTCTTTCAAACCACCACTTTTGGTTAGTTGTAGGTGGCTAACTAGGCTTGTGTATGGACTGAAAGTGGTCTAAGAAGAAAAAAAAATCATATCCTCCTTAAAATTTTATATTAGATAATTATTACCCATATTAACCATTTAAAACATTCAAACATGTTGAAAAGGCTATTGTGCAACTTTGGATGAAAATAGGTTCCTTTTAGACTCAAAACTATAGATTGTCCTCAAAATTACCATCCTCCATTAACTATATACCCTTAAAAATTTTAAATGTGATTGTCTTATGTATGGGTTTAAATAAAATACAATATTAAGAATAAAATTCATTGACAACATTGTAACAAGATGTCAACAAAACCTTGAAGAACTTTGTTTTGTAATTTTAGAGACAAAAGCCCTGAAATAGTCATCTTGTTTTTTAGAAGTGATTCTCAACTTGTCTATCAATTTATCAATTAAAATAAGTATTACATGATGTGAAAACCATACCATAAAATCAATAAGTTTCAAAACTTTCCAATACTCTTTGTTCAAAGACCCTCATATCTCTGTTGATGTCACCTGAAGGTGTTTATTCTAGTGTGTAGGTAGCAAAGTGCAATTATGGATAGTGAGCATTATTTTGAATCTCAAATTAATTTTAAAATTATCTTAAATATTAACTATACTCTTTGAATTATAAAGGATATTTTTAATCTCCAAAACTTGGTTTTCAGCCTACTTTATCTTATGAGGATGCCTGTAGGTGTATTCTCATATATGTAGGCAGTGAGTTGGAACCATGTATTCAAGGAAGCTACCTTCTATTCCAAAATATCTCCTCTTATTATGATAATATTAAAAATAAATGTGATTCTAAGACTAAAAAAAGTCTTCACACTTCATTTTTGACATTGAACTCTCCATGAGAGCACCTCTAGGTGCACATTTAGTTGTAGTAGGTAGATTATGAGTATGTGTGGTGTATGACTTTAATTCATGGAATGTTGATTTGGAGGATAAGATTTAAATGTGAGTGTATTAAAATTACTTTTAAAACATTATTATGAACCAAAAACACCTTCTTAAACCATTACCAAAGCAAGAAGGTACTACAAATAGTAGAAACCTGCCAACCACATAAAATGATGCTTCTCTTGCAACCTTGATGTATTTGACCTATCCAAAAAAAATTAAACATTAAAATAAGATTTTTAATAATATTAAAATATATCCCAAATCCCTTGGATTCAACATCACCAATTGGTTCATACAAACTTGCCAAAAATGGAGCAAAACCTATAGGGTACATAGATTAGTAGGTAGAAAAACATTGTCAACTTCAAGAGAATGTTGCATGAATCACAAGCCATAATTATTAAAAATATTTATATTTAAATTAATTTATATTATTTTAATTTCACCTCACCAATGTGTTTGGTCTGAAACCTCCCCTGTTGTCCATACCAAGTACAAACTTGAAGACTACTTTTGTTTGCCAAGAAGGGTGAAAAAAGAGCATAATGGTTTTGGGCCAAAAATGGAAATTAAAAAGTGTGTCACGAACTAATATGGATCTAATGAATTTTAATATTCATATTAAAAAAATTTCCCACATAGCACACTTCCCCATGAACTATACAAGTGTTGAACTCACCTTTTTTCTGAAGAAAACTACCTTTTTTGAAAAACCTACCACCTTTTATTTATGATAGTTGATTAATACCTCTTATAACACATTTAATGTTACATCATATTTTTTAATATTCAAAATTCCTAATAAATCTATACAAGTCATTAAATGCACCTTTTTTGACCTCCAAATGACCAAAATGACTAAAGGGACAAAAATGACTAAGAACCACGGCTAGTATAACATCAAATGGCCTTAATTGAATTATAAAATTCCTTTTTACATATTTATTATACACCTAAAACATATAAAAACTAATTTATTACCTAGGGGTTCCCCAATTTGACCTAAAAGTCAAATTTGGTCAACAAATTGGTAACTCATATAGGTAGTATGCCTGGTACACTAACTAGACTAATAGCCTTATCAGTCCATTGGGATTAGGGAGTCATATGAAGTATAAGAAAAAAAACTTACCATAGTATTTTATCAAGACAAGACCACTTAATTACCTCAACCACACAAAGTAAGGACACATGGAAAAGAAGACAACAAACTAACAAGACACATACACACACACACACACACACACACACACACACACACACACACACACACACACATGTACTTAAGGCACTTAGGGGAATTATAAAATAACTATTATGCACAACTAAAAACTAATCATACCTACAAAGGAAAGTTTCTTGAATCTCCTTCTTCATGAGAATAATCATAATGCCAAGCATGTTTCTCCTTGAAATGGATGTTTTATAGATAAAACCTATTCCTTGGCACTTCACTTGACCTAATCTCAAGTAAATAATCTTAAAATAGGTCTCAAATGTAGATATATTCTTCTTGGCCTTGTTCACAAACTTCATATTGCTTCGCACTCTTCATCTCATGATCAACTACTATCTTCTTGACAGGCATGGCTTCAAGAGGATTGATTTCTTGTTATTTATAATATTGGGGCCAATAGGAGCTTGTTCCATCCTTCAATATCTGATATGCTTCTCCCAACTGATTGAGAGGATGATAGCCTATCTTTATTACTTTAAACTTGTCATCATCAAATACATATGCCTCTTGAAAAGATTCTTTTCCTTTGCATACTTACTTGAGTTCTAAGGTTGCCTTTTCCACCTTTGAATAGATCATAATTTCCTTGAAAAGGAGTATAACCTACCCCAATGACTACAAATAAATAATCCCAAGGTTGATTATAAAAATTTTCTTGCTCATCTATGACATTTTGGACAATGTCATCTTGCTCACCATCACTTGCAATTAGCTCCATAAAATTTGAATACCCCTTGAGAGACTCAAACCCATTTCAAATATTTTAAATATTTTGTCACAATTCCTCATTGTCCTTTTTATCATCATCATGAAGGGGAATAATAAGATAATTTCCTTCCTCCTCTTCCTTAGAATCCAAAATGACTTCATCCAAGATTCCCTTTTCAACATAATAAAAGCATTCTTCACTATCAAATAAACAAGGAGACTAAACACAAGGGTTCACCACTTATTCAACACTTATGACCTTTTGAGGACTCTCAAATTGTGTCTCATTTTTCAAAATCTGATCTTTATTCTTAAGTGCTACAATATCTTCCATCTCCATCTTTTTTATTCCAAGACTAGGCATTTTGAAGTCATGTGACTTAGTCTAATGAGGCTACCAAGGAGTTAGGATTTCTTCAAATAAGAATTTTGAGTTTTTTTTAATCAAATTCTCCTCCTTATGTTCCCATACCATAGTTACATCAATAAAAATGGTGATGGAATGAGGACAAGATGAACTAGTTGGTGGAGGTGGTACATAAAACTCAAAATCAGATTGAGAGTGAAGTGTAGGGGATTCTTTTGAAATCTTTTGAGGAAGGGGAGGTAGACCTTGGGATAAAATGGATTGGTTATCTTCCTTCCACTTGAAAATCACTTCACTCAAATATAATTTAGCTTGATCATTCTCTTCTGGGAGGTTAGATGGGGCTTGTTTAGGCATAGGATCTTCTTTTGGGTCTAAACCTTCCATCACACCTTGACTTAGCAACTTCATATTTGACTCTAATTCTTTAATTTTCTTGGGTAGGTTCTCTTAGAAAATAATTTCTTGAATTACATAGGAATAATCATGAGCATAAGTAATACATGATGGATTACATGTAACATAATAAGATTCTTGAGGAAGGGTTGGAAGGACTTGCAAAGGATCAACTTCATTCTAAACTTCACACTCCTTAAAAATGCTTCTATCCTCTTTCTTTCCCCATGATTCCACTATCTTACTCCATCTTAGGATGTTAGGATTAAATTATTTTCTTGAGGAAGGGTGGGATGGTTTTGTATAGGATCAAGCTCCTCCTCAATTTCACACTCTTTATTAAGACTTTTCTCCTCTTTCTTTCCCCATGACTCCACTATCTTATTCCAGCTTAGAATATTAATATTATAAGTCTCTTTTTGAGGTGGTGAGGGTGAAATATGAGAGGTAAATGAGGTATTAAATTCTAATTAATTTACTTCTAACATGGACTGATTCATATGCATATTATCCAACTCAATCTGCATATCAAGATTAGCTTTAAAAACAAGGTTTCTCTTTTCAACTCTCTGTTCTAACTGATTGGGAAAAGGATAACTTTAATATCCTTGATTGGGGTCATGAGTAGGGATAAAATATGGCTGATATGAAACTTTATGAAGTGGATATCAAGGTTGATAGGTTTGGTGGGGTTGCCTTCCATGAACTCTTAGCCTATCATCTAAGGAAGAAACTAGGCCACACACATCAAGCATCTCACTTGTGAGCCTTTGCCAATTGGCTCTCTCAATAGGTACCCACTCTCTTTTGAAAAAATATAATGCATATATCACCTTATTAATAATATGACTAGGAACCGCTTGACCACATCCCCTTAGAGTATTAAGCTCCAACATATACCTCTCATAGCTCAAGAGTGTTTGCTTGAAGGTGAAAATGGATTGACTTGAGAAGTGGCTAGGTTGACTAGGAGAAAGATATGGAGAAGGTTGATAGGTTTGGTACACTTAATGAATGGGATGATATAATTCATGTTATAAATGGTACAATTCATGATAGGGATAATTAATAACTTTTTCGTATTGATAGGGAATGACACAAGCTTGAAATGTATTACCAACTTGTGTAAAACAATGTTCAACACCAAAATTATACATGAAACCTCATTTAAAGAAATAACATAAAGTTAAATGTTACCAAAAATCTTAAAAGTATAACATGGGATAATTGACCAGCTAATATATCTTTGGAGTCACCGTTGATGCTTGGATAGATGACTCAAAAGGCTGATGTGTTGAAGGACAACATCGAAAATCCTTCAACCTCTTGGACTAATAGTCCTACAGGGCATGAAGAAAAATATTTTCATTTGGATTTTCACCCTTTGAGGAGATACCTAATCTCTCCTCATCCAAGTGGAACAACGGAAACACCTCTAGGCTTGTGGGTAGCCTAAGGATGAGTTAAATCTCTAGATAGGGTTAGCTCTCTTGATGTACCACTTTATATCACAAATACATCTAAACTTTGTGGGGGAGGAATGGGGATAGATAAATGAAATAAGACTATTATAAGGAATGTGATTCACTAAATATATTGATTAATTCCAACTAGATGCATGTTGCACTTGAAACCAAGAGACCAACCATACATACACTTCTCTAATCTACATATTCTCACATCAGTATTACATTATGAGGTTATGGATGAATGTGTAAGGATAGGAAGACTATAAAAGAGGCATTGAATGGAAATAATTGAAATTATAACTCAATCAATCCTTTAAATTTATTATAACACTTCACATGCTCTATAAGAAGAAACTTTCCAACTACAAATAGATGATAGAATTAAATTATCATGCTAAGGAATATATAGTCTTCACTTATCAAAATAAAACATTCTAAATGAACACACTAATAATAGTCATGTAATAGGTAAAAATTAGTAACATTATTGATAAAAATTTATGTAAATTAGTAGGTCTTCATCATACTTAGGTGGAGCATAAGTTTCAATGGCTAAAATTGCTAGTTCTTATAGAACTTGAGAGAAAGAAGAAAAGAGAAGTCCAAGGGTCTCAAGGAAACTTTTAAAAATGATAAAATAATTTAATTTTGCATGATAATATTATATAGGATTAACCATTAAAGGTTATAAGAAACAAGTTTCCATCCAAGTCATCAAAATCTTGTAAAGTGGCATGAAATTCCCTTTACTAGCTCAAAAAAATTGCCTTCATGATTTAAGCTTATTAAGTGCCTCATAATTTACTAGGAATAGTTCCAATGATTGTAACGAAGGGATAAACTTTCATACATGTGTTTTCATGAATATTTTATAAGCTTGATGATCTACAATCATATGGAAAGTAGTCATCATCATCATCTATAGTTCAAAAAACTCTTCCTCCATGTACCCTACACACTTGGATTCCAAAAAGGCATAATTTTTACATTAAAATCCATGGGATGTAGTGGATGAAAATTTTAAAGACACCACATGGCCTTATAATAATCAAAGATACCTTAAATTCATCTCACTTAAAGTTTTCCACCCTTCTCACTAGCTTATCCACTAGGCTAGTTTTGACTGTCTGAGATGAGAGCTATTGTTTGCATACTTATAAGTATTTTAAAAGCATGAAATGGATATAATGAGTTATAAAAATTCTATATCTTTCCTCCAAACTTGATTTAATCCTCAAAATTCTTTAAAAACCTAAAAAAAACAAAAATGGTCAAAAATACCCTATTTTTACAAGTTCATATAGCCAAAAAACATTAGTATTATGTTTAGGGAGTAATTTTCAAGTTATAATCATCATACTAGTAAAACTAGTCCATTAGAGTAGATTTATAACTCTATTTTCCAAACTGGTCCTTGTAAGGGTTTAGAAAGGGTTTTAAGCACTTTGACCTCTTAAGTTTCATTTATAAAGTTTTGACATTAGATTTGAATAAAAATTCCACTAATGTTATGTTTAGGACCCTCAATAACTTTAATAAATTCCTCAGGCCTCCATTCAAATAATCAAGAGATAAATGAGCATTTGAAATCACCTTATCAAGCCCTTTCTTCTTATTTTCATAGGTCTAATGTTTCTCTCAAGCCAAAATTGGCTCTCTTGATGTTTTCTATACAAGGTTAAGGATTTTAGACATATAAGGTGACCCTTTCAACATAATCTAATAGGTTTAAATTCATGTTTAAGGTTAAAAGTGTGAATGACCTCTTTTGGCACTAGGCCTAAACCTTGATTAATAGGCCTAAGTTGGTTCAAGACCAAAAATTACCTTCTCATGATTTAATATACATAAAAATAGCTCAAACACATAAAATTACATCCCAAAAACATTATCCAACAAGTTAAAATGCATGTATAAGGCCAAAAGTGGCATTGGTCTCTTATTTGGTCTTTTGGCTTAACTTTCCCCAAGTAGGTTTGGATGCAACTTTCATGTTCTAGGCCTCCCTATTTAGATAAATAATACTATGATTGGTTTATTATTATTTTTTAGGTGTCTTTCATCTCCACATAACTCATTGAGAGGTCTTATCCACTTCTAAAGAGTCCTTTCATCTCCATTTTCAAAACTACAGGGTTTGCACCTAAGGGAAAGTGCCCTCTATCTGAGATAAAATAGAGGGAACTTACCCTATTTTTATAATAAAAAAATTATTGTATGATTTTTTATATTTTTTTATGATAATTTGGACAAAATATTATCTCATGTTCATCCCATATGACCTCTAAAAAGATCAAAAATAAAAAATAAGCTACTAGTCAAAGGCATTGTGTGCAAGATTCTCAAGTGGACTATATTTTGCATGGTTATAACCCTTTACCATATTATAAATTCAATATTAAATCTACATAATACTATTAAAATAATTATTAATGTGTTTTTATCTCAAAAAATCACTTCAACTTTCCTAACCCTTCTTCTCACACTTGACCAGTCAAGATTGAGTTTCCTTTATGACTATGTTTTGCCTTAACGACTCATTCCTATAGGTTTCCTTACGTATTTTTATCTTAAAATAAATCTTTATATTCCTATTTTTATCTCTTAATATCATTTTAAATCATACTATACCTTTCAAGTCATCCATATGCACTTCCACATCAAGAAACCTGCTCATTGTCTGTCCCAATCACCTTCAGCTAACTGTGTGAGAGATTTTTAGGGTCTTGTGGGTATACTTGTACAGTTTATAGACCTTGAATACAATGATTCAACCCTAATTTAAACTCTCCATGGTCATCTACCTTTAACTTAACTTGTTTATTTCAAACTTGAGCTAGATCATCACTTAGGACTATAGGTGTTCATTACAAATGAAAGATATCTGAAGGTGTGAATGAGACCAAAACCAAACACTCTAACATCTCCTTCTTAGTTTATATAAGATAAATTTTAATAAAATGTTATATTTTACTTATTCACCTAGGTTAACTATAAGGAAATCACTCTTTCAAACCTCCACTTTTGTCTAGCTATAGGTTGCTAACTAGGCCTGTGTATGGACTGAAAGTGGTTTAGGAAGCAAAAGAAAATGAATATCCTCCTTAAAATGGTATATTTTATCATGATTAATCCTATAAATCATTGGAAACATTAAAACATGGTGAAAAGTCTATTGTGAAACTTTGGATGAAAATAGGTTCCTTTTAGACTCAAACATGTAGATGATAATGCCTAAATTCAATGTTTTATAGGCAATTTTAGGCCTCAAAATTACCATCCTCCATTAGCTATCTTCCCTTAAAAAATTTCAAGGTAATTTTCATATGTAGGGGTTTTAAAAAAAACACAATAATAATAAGAAAATGCATTGACAACATTGGAACAAGATGTCAATAAAACCTTAAAGAACTCTATTTTCAAATTGTAGAGATAAAAGGCCTAAAATAGTCATCTTATTTTTTGGAAGTGATTCTCAACTTATCTATCAAATTTTAAATTAAAATAAGTCTTCCATGATGTTACAAACATACCATGAACTCAATAAGTTTCAAACCTTTCCAATCCTCTATATTCAAAGACCCTCATATTTCTGTTGATGTCACATGAAGGTGTGTATTCTAGTGTGCAGGCAACAAAGTACAATTATGGACAATGAGCATTGTTTTGAATCTCAAATGAGTTTTAAAATTATCTTAAGGATGAAACTATACTCTAAATTTTAACTGATCTTATTCATCTCTAAAACTTGGTTTTCAACTTACTTGATCCTATGAGGATGCATGTAGGTATATTCTCATATATGCAGGGAGTGAGTTGGAACCATGTATTCAAGTAAGTTGCCTTCTATGAAAAAATATATAATATTATGATGATAACATGAAACCTCAAGTTTATTTTAAAAATTAAAAAATTTATTCACAGTTCATTTTCAACATTGAACTCTCCATGAGAGCACTTGTAGGTGCATATTTAGCTATAGCAGGTAGACTATGAGTATGTGTGGTGTATGACTACAATTTATGGAATGTTGATTTTTAGGATAATAATTAAAGGTTAGGTTATCTATATTACTTTTAAAACGTGATGATGAACCAAAATACACCTTATTAAACCATTAACAAAGTGTGAAGGTACTATAAATAGTAGAACTTGCCAACCACATAGAATGATGCTTCTCTTGAAACCTTGATGTAATTGACCTATCCAAACACTTTAAAACATGAAAATAATAGTGGGAATAATATTATAATATATCCCACATCCCCTTGATTCAACATCACCAACTGGTTCATATGGACTTTCCAAAAATGGAGCAAAACCTATAGGGTACATAGATTAGCAAGCAAAAAAACGCATTCAACTTCAAGAGCATGGTTCATTAAGCAAAAGCCATAATTATTAAAATAATTTATATGGAAATGAATTTATCTAAGTTTAATTTTACCTTCTCAAGGCGTTTGGTCTAAAATATCGCTTGTTATTTGTACCAAGTATAAACCGGAGGATTGTTTTTATTTGCCAAGAAGGGTGAAAAAGGAGTATAATAGTTTTGGGCCAAAAATGGAATTTCAAAATCATGTAAATAATTTATATAGATTTAAGGAATATTAAGAGTCATATTAAAACCTTCTCCCACATGGTACACTTCCCCATGATCTGTACAAATGCCAAACTCATCTTTTTCTCAAGAAAACTACCTTTTTTTCCCGAAAAACCTACCACCTTTCAGTTATGATAGTTGATTAAGACCTCTAAAGACACATTTCATGTGACATCATATTTTTTTAATCTTCAAACTTCCCAACAGATCCATACAAGTCATTAAATTCTCCATTTTGACCTCCAAATGACCCAAAATGACTAAAGGGACTAAAATAACTAAGGACCAAGGCTATTATAACATCAAATGACCTTAATTGACCTATGAAACACCTTGTGACATATGTATTAGATCCCTAAAACATATAAAATCCAATTTTTAACCTAGGGGTACCCTAATTTAACCTAAAAGTCAAATTTGGTCAACAATATTCATTGGTTAAATTTTTTGTTTCCTTTCTATTCAAACCTTTTTCCCCAAATAGGGTTTTTCTCTCATTTTGTTTAAGTGCCCCAGACTTAATCAGACTTATAAGTATGATTGGGTCTAGGTTTTGTTAAATTTCTTTTCCTTCATTATAATCATGATTAGTTCTCTACATGGGTTTGTGGGTTTTATTTATTCATGATGTAGTGACATTTGGACTTAAAACTCTAATAGGGACAATCCATTTTCATTGAACATTGCATAATGGTAGGTGAGGATCAAATATCAATTAATTATATCATGATTTTCATCCTCAATTAATTATTATAGTTGGGCCCACATACCTAAATAGTTCTATAGATCCTTACAGATTTGTATTCAATGGTAATCGAGGCCTAGACCCTAATTAGGTCTATGGCCCCATTGGTCAAAAAACATATTTTTATGTGGGATTAGAACCCTACTTAAATATGAAGGCTCTTCATTGGTAAATCAAAGTGTCATGCAAGCTTTCAAGCCCAATTAACATGAAATCTCATCAAACAAAATTTTCCAATTTTAATCGAGGGTCCCAAGCCCAATTAGGTCTAAGGACCCCCTCAAACTAAATCCTTTGACAATCAAAATTATGAGACCCAATTGGTCTAGATAATTTCTAAAGCATCCTCCTAATTTTATTTAGGCTTTTGAAGCCCCGTTAGAACTAGGCATTCAAATTTTTAAAAAGTGACTTCTTTTTACTTAGGCAAAGCTTGAATAGGTATTGGAGGCCATTTTTTAACATGTTTTGGTTTTTTTAGCATCATTTCCACATATTTGCTCCATTTTATAATTTGTTTGTGGTACTAAAAATTTATTTTTATCTCAAACATTGTAGTTTTTTTTAATTTTATAAATTTTGTAATTTAAAAGTTGTCATGTTTCTCATCTCTACTTTGTTTAAAGGGCTTTTAATTAAAAATATTAACTTATTTTTTGTTTTTTTTTATAGCCAAAAGGAAATATAACATAGAAAAATATAGGTAAGTAGTTGCTGGATGGAATTTATGGATCTCAACTATATTTTTTAAGGAAAATACCTCCACTTTGTGATGAATATTTACTATATATGCCCACATTAAAGACTTATTCGGGGCTAGCTCATTTTTTATCCATTAGATACATTATGGACTGATCACTATTTTTCATGTATTTTTTTCATTTTGATATGTAATCTCTCCCTATTTTTCTTGGTATTGGTGTTATGTTCTCAATATTTTAATCAAATGATGAATGTAAACCTTATTTTTTATATTCAAGTGAATATTATTGTGGATATTTATTTTCATTTCCTATGCATGCATATGGTGGAAGTGTTATTCTTATTCCTATATTTTCATTGCCTTACTTTGGAATTTATATTCATTTTTTGTTTCATGAATGTTGGCCAAACAAGATATTAGTTTATGGGTGCATTTTATTAAATAGATCAACATTGGATCCATATTAACAAATTTTTCCTCCTTTCCCTCTTTATTTTATCATTTTTATCCATTTGTTGGCTAGGATTAGACTATTACTTTAATACAATATATTATTACACATGTAATTTGATTTCTATAATTTTTTCCATTATCATCAATACTATCAAAATTTTGTGTAATGTGTTAGCATCAGTTCTTAGAAAACCCATCACGACATGCTAATAAGGGATAGTTGTGTGAAAAATAATATATTAAGTAACAGGGGAACTCATTTATAAGCTTTAAATTAATCTAAGCATGACATATAACATTATTTTTATATATAATTAACTCAAAATATTAAGTGTTTTCATAATGAATAGATTAAAATAAAATAAAATAGATAGAGGAAAGGAACATAAGGAAACATAAAGGAAAATAACTTATAAAGTTCTTTATTGATCTCAATATTTTGGAACCCTTTTTAAATATAATGGAGAGTGGTATTTATATAACCCTTAAAATAATTTATTTATTCACATTCCAAACTTTTGATACAACCTATAATAAGACTCTTAATATTTTAAAGACTTTTGATATACAATGAGAGTTCATACATAATAAAATAATGTACTACATACAAAATTGTGTGATATGTACACTTATCACACAACTATAAAATATGATTTTGTAGCCTTTTTTGACTACCAAAATTTTTATTGAATTAAATATTTATCTTATCCTAAGACAGACATAGGAATTGTGCCTCGTACTAGATCTGATGGAGTTGTTTGATGAGAAAGATCAAATTAAAAACATTATTCATAGCTATTGCTCAAGGTGTTAGTTATCAGTTTTCACCTCTTGCACACTACTTATCTACCCTTTCAAGTTTTAAATTAAGCATCATACCAATATAACACCCTTGAGGATTAACAATATATTTTCATAACTATGTGGACACCCTTTCTAGGTTTTCAACCAACCTACCGATGTGATGCAGGGGCATCAAGAAATGATGTCAAATTAGTCGTAAATAGATGTCTTGAGTCCTATAGAATTCCTTATAAGTCATGAGATTCAAAAAATTAGTCTCTTAGTATGTCTAATAGTCCTTTTGGCTTTTCTCGCCAAAATGGATATTTGAAAATTTGTATATGTTATAGCATGTTAGGAGTCTTTTGTGAGGTCATTAAGGAGTGTCATGTTAGTGAATGTTGGTTTAGGGTCCTAAGTGAGTATAAGAGGGTTTATAAGGGTGTTTTAATTACAATCATGAATAAGGTGTCAAAAACCAAGAAAAGTGAATATAAAGGTCTTTTGAAGGTGGTTTCTAATGAGTTAGTTACCAAGGCAATTTCTTATGTATATAACAAGTTTTTGTTTGATGTAAAAGTTAGATCCTGTAGAATGAATTAGGAAGTAGATATTAGGTATTTACTAAGAGGTTATAAATAATATGAGAGGTATTAATATTAATAAAATGAAATAAACTAGAGTGTTAGAACCTCTGAACCTATCCATGAGATAGAGTAATGAATGTATATATGCAAAAAATAAATGGAATTTACATGTGTAAAGTTTATATGCCTCTGTATTCTTATATGAATGTTTTTTATGACTATAATTAAATTTTATTAAATGATTAATTTATTGGTAATATAGTATTTGAGTTTTGTCAAGAAAGTGTTTGTAGGATTGTCAAAATAATGCATGGAGTATGTGGCAAGACTGTGACAAGATTTACATTGCACTTGAGTAGTTAGTAAACAAAAAAATCATATTAAGGATGTTTTCATGTAGTTGAAATTGATTTTGAGTAGGATTTCTAGTTGTTTTATACATCTAAAAACTATTTTTTTTCCAAAAATGGGATAAGGGTTCAAATTGATAACTCTGTGGAGTGTCATGTTCAGCAATTATAGTCAGATAGCCTATGCATGACCTTCATAATGATCATAAACTTGAATGGAAATAATGGAAGCATGGATATGGTGTTAAAATATTTCATGAAATATTTAAATACCTTGGAGAAAAAATTTATCTCTACAAGTAAGTCAATATAGGTTTAAACCATGTATTATGGAGTTACAATTAGACTACGTTAGGAGAAAATCTCTTTGAATGACTGATTGACAAAAGGCAAGGAGTTGATATTGAGTTGATTAAATTAGGAGATATGATGTGTGTTATTATAATCATTATTAAATGTATATACACCATTTGGTGATTAGGGATGCTTTGAAAACTTTATTTCCTATTGAAACTAGGCAACCTATGTTATGAATAAACTGAGATATTCATGCTTTGAGCTAGATTAAGGGTTATGTCAATTAATTTAAAGTTGGTAAAAGTTTTAAATAATATACATAGAACATATATAGTAATTTGCGTAACTTTAAATGAATAAAGACTCGGTCAAATCAATTTTTTGTGCTCTCAAGCTTCAATAGACTGTGCAAACCCTATGTTTAGGGTAAAAGAGTAAAAGAATGATATCTAATGACTCCACTAGTGAAATTGATTTAAAAATGATAGTTTGATGTGATAATACATGAATAATGATATTTTTATGGTTTTAAGATAGTAAAGGGTCCATACGTATGGTGATAGAGGATTGATTTGTAAATAGGGCTAAAAAAATGCCTAAGGAGTTAATTAAAGAAAAGAAAGTACCTAAAAATAGTGAAGATGAATGAGATAAATTATGAAATTTCATAGAAACCTAAAAAAGAATAAATGGTGTCATAATATATGGTTATATTCCTAATAATCATAATTACCAGTCTGTATTATAGTAAAAACTCAAAAAAAAGGCTACAAGAGTAAGGGAAGAGAAGGGTAGAGTTGTATAAAAAGATTGAGAAAAAAATTAGGAATTGAGTCCAAATTTAAGTTAGTAGAATATGATTCAAGTAATCCTATAAAATTCTCATAATTATATCAAGTCAAAAAATGGGAAGAGGTGACAGTTTGGAATTATCACAGGCTTAGAGAATGGACCTCCAAAAGAGTATAATGGATAAGATGGATGAAAGTCAGTGAGAGGCAGTAAAGAGTGAAATATATATAAGAGAGGGTAATGTATAGAGATTTTTAATTTAGTGAGGAAGTATTAAAATGATTATAATCATCTTTAATAATATTTATGTCAAGACAAATAGAAATGTTACCAAAGGAAGGAATTTTGAGGACTTTTGATGTATATATATTTTATTGCAGATATCAAAGTCTAACTATATACAAAGTATAGATGAAGGGATCTACATCATTTGGTATCAGAATAGGATATAATTTGTATAATAATAGTAATAAGGTCATCAAACTAAATTTTAAAGTTTCATTTTGTTTTTATTTGATGTTTTTGATGCATTGATGAGATGTGTTGAAGTGTGAGTGCAAGATAAGGTTGAGTGTGGTAGTAGGCATTGATCCAGTTAGGATTGTGAAGAAGAGTGATAGAGATATTGATAAATATCAAAAAATATATCATATGTGTTATTTATGAGAGAGAATAGAGTTTTATTGGAAGGATAAGAAGAGAGACCCAGTGAGATCATGAAAGATTGAGATAAACCCAGTAAAAGGTCAATATGTGGCAAGTGAGTGAAGGATTTTTAGAGAGAGGTATAGGTGAATATGAGACAAAATAATTGATAAACATATTCAATGAGATAAGGAAAGAGATATAAAATATGGAAATAGGGAAAAGTGGATGAAATCTACCACACATATTAGAAGAAGAGAGAGATGGAGAACGAGATACAAGAGATGAGGCAGTAGATGAATAAGTTTCCTGACATGATAGAGTAGATAAGAGAAATAGGATTCCCATATACTAGATGGGTGATGACGAGGAATCCACTCAATTCTATAATCAAAATATTTGTGAAAAAAAGAAGAATGTGGGTTGTGAGAAAGTAAAGAGAACAAAAGAGATTATTTTACAAGCAACTCAACATAGAGGTGCATAAGCTTTGTTTGAGTGGGTAGCATAGAGAAAAAATGGGTGAGAATCACATTGAATATAATTTGATGAATTTTAGTGAGTATAAATAAGGTGGTTAAAACTAGTTGTGTGATGAAAATGATGAATAAGGAAGAGATCAGTTTGAAAACCTTATTGAAGACTTGGATAAAGGAATACAACCCCATAAAGAAGGTATGAATTCTAATTTTTTATTTGTCTATGAAAGTAGTGAGAAATTAGAGATATAAATGTCATCCTTAGAGAGATAATTGAATGATGAAGTGATAGAAAATGATGAGATGGTAAAGGTTACAATAGTTGAGGAGTTTGTGAATGAAGATAAAGAGTAAGAGGAAGCCTTAGTTGCAACTGTACAATAAAATGAAACAACTAGACATGGAATTGGCATTGTTTTAATTGAAATAATGATAATGATATCATGTAAATATAATATTTTAGGTATAAATATATTTTAATCAGTATTTGTGGGCATCTACAGCTTACATGACAAAGTAAAGAGGAAGGAGTGAGTGCACATGGAGTGCAAGTTGATTATGTAAGCAAACAAGGACATGAGATAAGAAGAATAGTGTTTGATCGAGGAAATCATGAAATAAAAAGTGAGTAGATGAAGCATGAAGGATAATTATCATAAAAATATAAGGATGATCCAAGGGAGAATAATTGGAAGACAAGAAAGAATAACATAGCAATCTAGTGGAGTTTAATTTCTATCTCCTCTAGGAGTATGATGCGAGGGCATCAATTAATGATGTAAAATTAGTCATAAATAGATATATTGAGTCATATATCATGCCTTAAAAGGCATTAAATTCAATAAATTAGTATTTTAGTGTGTCTAGGTAGTCCTTTTGGCTTTTCCTACCAAAACAGACATTTGAAAATTTGAATATATTGTAGCATGTTAGGAGTCTTTTGTGAGGTCATTAAGGAGTGTCATGTTAGTGAATGTTGGTTTAGGGTCCTAATTTATTATAAGAGGGTTTATAAATTTAATTTATGTAAAATCATGAATAAGGTGTCAAAAACTAAGAAAATTGAATATAAAGGTCTTTTGAAGGTGGTTATTAATGAGTTAGTTACCAAGGCAGTTTCGTGTGTATATAACAAGTTTTGGTTTGATGTAAAAGTTGGATCTCATAGAAGGAATTAGGAAGTAGGTAGTAGGTAGTTATTATTAGGTTATAAATAAGAGCATATTTATGAAGAATAAAATGAAATAAAATAGAATGTTAGAACCTCTATACATGTCTATGAGATAGAGTGATAAACATATATATGCAAGAAATCAATGAAATTTGCATGTGTAGAGTTTATATACCTCTATATTTTTATATTAATGTTGTTCATGAATGTAATGAAATATTATTCAAGCCTTAATTTATTTTTAAAATAGTACTTTAATTTTGTCAAAAAAGTTTTTGTAGGATTGTTAAAATAATGAATGGAGTATGTGACAAGACTGTGATAAGATTTACATTTCACTTGAGTAGTTGGTAAACAAAAAAATAATGTAAAGGATGTTTTCATGTAGTGGAAATTTATTCCAAGTAATAAAAATATTATTCTATTTATTTTATACATTTTTAAACTATGATTGTTTCCAAAAAGGGGGTAAGGGTTCAAATTGATAAGTCTGTGGAGTGTCATGTTCAGCAGTTACAGTCAGATAGCTTGTGCATGATCTTCATAATGATCATAAAATTCAATGTACATTATGTAAGCATGGATATGGTTTTTAAATATGTCATTAAAAATTTAAATACCTTAGAGAAACAAAATCATCTCTATAAGTAAATCAATATATGTTTAAACCCTCTATTATTGAGTTATAGTCAGACTATGTTAGGTGAAACTTTATTTGAATGATTAATTGACAAAAATAAAGGAGTTGATATGGAATTTATTTAATAAGGAGAGATTATTTATGTGAGTATAATAATTGGTAAATTTATATAAACCATTGAGTGAGTAGGGATGCTTTGAAAACCCTATTTCTTATTGAAACCAGACAACTTATGTTATGAATAAATTGAGATATTCATGCTTTGAGTCAGATTAAGGGTTATGTCAACTAAGTTGAAGCTATGAAAAGTAATACATAAGAGTTATAGACCATAGATAATAATTTGGGTATCTTTAAATAAAAAAATACTTTATCAAATCAATTGTGTGCCCTCTAAGGCTTCAACAAACTGTGCAACCCCTATGTTTAGGGTAAAAGAGTAAAAGAATGATATCTAATGACTCCACTAGTGAAATCAATTGAAAAATGATATTTTTATAGATATAATAATGATTAATAATAATTTTATGATTTTAATATAGTAAAGGTTCCATACGTATGGTGACAGAGGATTGATTTGCAAACAGGGCTAAAAAAGGACTAAAGGGCTAATTGAAGAGAAGGAAGCACCTAGAAAATGGTGAAGATGAATGAGATAGATTATGAAATTTCATAGAGACATAAAAAGGGATAAATGGTGTCATAATATATGTATATATTATAAATAATCACAAGTACTAGTTTTTTCTATAGTTAAAACTCAAAAAATGCTATAAGAGTAAGGGAAGAGAAGGGTAGAGTTGTATAAAAGGATTGAGAAATGAATTAGGAATTGAGTCCAAAGTGAAGTCAATAGAATATGATTAAAGGAAGATTATACAAAGATAAAAAGTATATCAAGGTAGAAAATGGGAAGAGTTCAAAGCATCATAGGCTTAAAGAATGGACCTCCAAACGAGGATAATGGACAAGATGGATGAAAGTCAGTGAGAGGCAGCAAAGATTGAAATATGTAGAAGAGAGGGTAATGTATATATGTATTTAAGGTAGCGAGAATGTATTAAAAGAATTATAATCATATTGAATAATATTGATGTCAAAATAAATATAAAAGTTTCCAAAGAAGTGAAATTTGTGGAATTTTGGTGTATATATATTTTATTACAGATATCAAAGTCTGATTATATGTAAAGTATAGACGAAGGGCTCTACATCACCATGATCCTAATGTTTTAAGCCTTCCTATTGAAAATATATTCAAATTTTCAAAATTTAATTATGTATAATACCTACAAGTAAGGTGATAGCATTTAATACATTAAAGGAGCTACAAGAGGATATAAATATGCTTTACATTTTTTTTATGAAGTCATAGCTATGGATTTTGGTGTTGGAAGTGGTTGTTGAGTTTGAATCACTATCTATGTAACTACAACAATATTTTTATATTTAAGAAATGAATTATGAATCATAAATGATCTTTGAAATAAAACTATCCAAATGGGACAAGCCATTTTTAAACATTGTCCAAACAGTTATATATTATTGGACCATAGTGATCCTAGTGTGTATTGGTACTTAGCATTTGAACAGACTTTAAATGTACCCATTTTTGGTGATTGTGAGTAGATCCCTAATGATAGATACTTTTCTTTGAATTTCTTGTGCTATCTCTTCTAATTTATTTTCATACTTTTGTGTATGAATATTGATAAATGTGTTGAAAAATATTTCATTTTTTACATGTTTGCATATTTTTCATGACATTGTCTATTGATTTAAGTGAGTGCTTGAGTAAATTTTATAGTGCATCAAAATTAGTAGATTAATATTCCATTACATGTTTGACCTTGTCATCCTTATAAAATTCTAGATTGGCCTCATTCTATGTCATGGTATCCTATTTATTCAATCGATCATGTCTCAGGATATGTTATAAACTTTATGTGTACTAGTGTCAAGGATTAGCTCATACTCCTTGACGAGTTAAAAAATAGCCTTTATTTCAACCTTGATATTTTATATTTATGAATAAAAGTGTGGTATATTCTACATAATAAGCTATTCTTTTATTAGACACAATAAAAGGGTTGTGAACTTATTATCCTCACATATGACTAGGTCACCCACAATTTGAGTGACCAAGGTATAACACGTAGAATCTATTAGTTTTTTGAGATTTGGTGAGGCATAGGTGGAGTTATATATTTTCCTCCCTTAGCTTCCATGATTATTTCTCTAGTGTGAAATCCTTCTATGTGATAGACTACTAGAAAGTATCTACTCCAATTTATTTTTAAAATGGTAGTTGGGGAACATTAATTAATATTTCTTGTATTATTGTAGAAAAATATAAAGTATAAGTTACAATCATCATAGGTACATTTATGATTTCCACCATTGGGAGATAAAAGGTTGAGTGACATGTTGAGGGTATATGGAGATCACATATCCATTGGCTATATATTTGAGGCTTGTGTTAGGATACCAACTTGTGTACACACCCTAAGTGGAATCCAAGCCTTGTAATTTAGAAAATGGTTATTGGTCCTTGGGTATCCCCACTTTTTATATGGATTTTTCTTCTTGACTTGTAGTGATTTATTTATTTATTTTGTGTTTTTATTCTATCTTGGCTTTAGTTTTTTTCCTCTAATTTGGCTTTGACATCTACCTCTAGCACCTTATCATTGGCCTCTTACTCATAGGCCTACTTCTTTGCTTATTCTTCTTGCCTATGTGGGGATTATTTTAATTTATCCTCTTTTGCCTTAGTTTATTCATCAACCTTAGCTTTCTTCTTATATGTTGTTTTTTCATCTTGATTTTCCCATTCGAATTCCTTCTTAATAGCTTATTTTACTTACTACTTATTTTCTCCTCTTGTGTTAATTTTTTCATTAACTATTTGGCCTTTGCTTATTCCTTATTCTTATTTACAATAACTTATTAATCCTTTTTTAATTTTTGACTTTACTTCCATATCTTTTTTATTTTTTCCCTTCTCTTACTACTTTCTCTATTCCTTATTTTCATTAGCTTTACATTTATCCTCTTCCTTTCTCTTCCTTCTCTCTACATTGTGAGTCTTCCTCACAACCTATTTATGCATGTTTTATTCCTTTAATTTTTCTTCAATTATTTACTCTTGGGATGCAATGTCTTCTCATTCATCTGGCTACTCAAGCTCAACTTAATCTTGAGCTATGATGTACTTTTTTTCTTGTGAAGTGGAAGATAAAGGAAATAAATTCACCACCATGTGTTTTTTTACAAAATAATTTTATCTATGAGGTGGCACTAGTGATTTATTCAAACTTTTATAGGCTCAAGTTATCTCTTATTTTTGTGGTGCTAGAGCTTAAACTTAATGTGGTTAATCTTCATCATCTATCATAAGAACAATAAAAGAAACCCTACAATTTTTATTTATGGGAAAAATCTCATCATAGTATGGGTCCTTTACTTGCACACCAAAACTAGTTATGGGCTCTCTTACTATGTTGAGGTTGTATGCATTACTGATGATCCTACACATGAATCCAAATTAAAGATTTTAGTTTGTCTACATTTGTGTTTTGCCTTCTTTTGGTGAGGGTTTTATGCATACCATAGTCATAATGAGGTAGCCTCTAACATTTTAGGATCTCAATGGAGATAAACTCCACTCTAGGGCATGAGTTATAGGTATGTGGTTTATTTCAACTTGTTGATGGAATAGAGGGTAGGGCATGTAGGTTGTTGACAAGGTTTTTAGATGGAGGTGTGGTTCTTAATAAGGGTAGTGAATCTCTACATGATTTCAACGGGTGGATAGTTGTTAATATAGAGTTGGTAGATCTCAAAATAAAATTTAAAAAAAGGAGTTAAGGGTAAGGTAGAAAATAAAGATTATATGTTTTTCAAGAACTACTCCTCTAGATAGTTTTTAATAGACAAGTTCTCTCAAAACCTATGCCTGTTACTAGTAACATTTGTAAATGCATAATCAGACATGGTTAAGAAGTTTCAGGACATAAAGATGCAAGAAATTCATAAGCCTTAGACAAAGGTTGATCTTTTTAGGGTAGTTATTACACACCCTTAATTAGGATATTATGGCTTAGGTTAGTGAAGTATTTGAGGTATTTATTTCACACACATAGAAAACTAAATCCAAAAAAGCACTCATGCATAATCAAAATTATGAATCAATTCAAAATTCACTATTTCAACCAATACATTTACTAATCCTTCATTATTTATTATACACATATATATTAATATATCAATCAAAAAAATCAAGAATCTATTCACAAATTTTGCACACTAAAGATTATTGAAACATATAACCAAAGAAAGTAAAAACTAATTACAAAAATATTGGAAAGAAAATACACAAACACATTTACTATTGATCAAAATTGATGTTGCTCCTATATTCAAAAATTCTCTAACCAAAATCCAAGTTGGATTATAATTGTTTATATAGATGTGGGGAAGGGGTCGCTTCATCCTCCAAGTTCATACAAGGTCATTACATGTGATAGTTAAAACATGAATTTTAAATATGGTCTAAAAATGTATAAGAGTCTACTTATAGTTATCCATTTTAAATAGCTTTTGTCAAAAATATGTAATGTGTGCATGTATATAAATATAGTGGTAATTTTTAACAATTATAGCTTTAACTATACACAAACTAGAAATAAATTCACCATTTATTAAAACTACACATAGCTCTTCTTATAGTTTGTTAGAAAAACCCATTGATCTTTCTAATTATCCACCTTAAAATAGAACTTATATATGTACAACTTTCTAATGTTGAATTTACCTTTGAGATGCCATGTAACTTCAACCTTCTCTTATTTTATTTTTAGGTGTTTACTGCTTACTTGTATGCATGTTTATATTTTTGGTTTTAACTATGAGTCCTAATGTTTGTCAATAAATATAGCATAGTCAAAATATATAAGTGGTCTATCCATAATGCCCAACTAGCTTTTGAAATATGACCTATGTTAACACTTGATTGAGTCTAGGATCTTTGAAAATTCCATGTTGATCTCACACCATCGATGATTTTGTACTGGTTTAATGTGGTTCATTGGATTTTAGTGCTTTGACTTATTTACTCTTACAAGATTGACACTTGTCACATCATTTTTTACTTCACTTTATATGTGTGCCACTTGGAAGCTACTCAAGGCTAATGAGTTCTATGTATTGGGCTCCCTACTTCTTTTTGTGGGTCATTAGATCTATATAATAGGCTTTCATGATGGTGGCACTTATCACTCTCATAAATATTTTACATTTCAACTCTCTCTTACATCATTCTATCAAATGGGCCCGAGTAGACATGTAATGTAGGATCTTGATTTGAATCAAAATGGGTACTTTATGATGTTAAATTTGACATTTGTGCAACCATAAAATGACATCCTCATGACCATCGAATGATGTCCACATGACTATCAAATTTAATTTCATAAATTATCCATTACCAAGGTTAGATTTGACATACACACAATCATCAAATGATGTCCTTGTGACTATCAAATGATGTCTATGTGACTATCAAATTTAATCTCAAAAGTTAAACACATTACTCATGTTAAATTTGATATTCACACGACTATCAAATGACATCCTCATGACCTTAAAATCACATCTATGTGATTTTCAAATTTAATATCATTAATTTTACATGTGTCATTTCCTCAAGATTCCCTTCTCCTACAAGTAAAAACAAAAAAAAGACATAACATAGTACTTTTAGAAAATATGTATAAATGACCTTGCATGAAAAAAATTTAGCCTAAGGTTTTAGCATTAATAAAATTCAATTTTGTCCTTGGCTAAAATATTAATTTAAGCTAAAAACATAATGAAATGCTCTCTAGGCAAAGGTGCCACTTAGTAGTCTGGTATTTGTTTCAGGGCAATTGTTGTAGGAGAATTATTGTAGGCTTTCTATGGGGGAATTATTTCCAACAATTCTCTCAAAGACTCAATTCACTTAGAAAAAATGTCCAAAGGCGTTTCTTGAAGGGATGGTCACACAAGGGCCAAAGGGTATGATTTTTCAAAAAAAAATCTGAAGGAATTGGTAGAAGGACACAAGGCCCAAGACAAAAGTCCTAAAGGAATTGGTTGAAGGGCTAGGTCTCTCAAATAAAATGTCCAAAGGAAGGGGTCAAAGGGAAAAATCTCTTGGATAAAATTTATAAAATAATTAGACAAAGGATAATGTCTCAGGGAAAAGGTCCTAAGTGGCAAGTCTTTAAGGGGAAAGGGTCTAGGATAAAATTTGAAAGGGTAAGTGGTCACTTCCAAAATCTTGAAGGGTTTTTTTCAAAATGTCTGAAGGGTTAATTCAGGAAGTCCGATGAGCATGTGCCCTTGGGATAATTATTTAGAGACTTTTTCATCTAATAAAATTTCCTAAAAAAGTTCCAACGAAATGTCCTGGGGTAAAAAAGTCTCAAAGGATAGGCTCATAGGGAAAAAATGTTCGAGAGTCCCAAAGGGCATGTTCAAAAGGGTTGAAGGGTCTACTTCATGGAAAAAATGCCCAAAGGGTCTACTTCATAGCATACATTTCAATGGGAAAGGGATTTTACAAAAGTCTCAAAGGGTAACCATAAAATTCCCAAAGGGAAATTTTAAAAGGTTGAAAGGTATATTCAAAAATTTTTAAGGACATTTGCCCTTGACAAAACTTCCAAAGGGTAAGTCAGAGGTAAAGGATCATTTTAAAAAAATTGAAAAAATTCCATCAAGGGAATTTTTTTAAATAAAATTCTTATAAAAATTATCCTAAAGACACAATTCTCTCAAATAAAATGTCTGAAGTAATTTAATTGTCTTAGATAAAGTGTCTTAGATAAAACTTTTGAAGGAAAAGGTAAAGGTGTATGACAAAAGTATCAAAGGATAGGTATGGAGGGGCTGAAGGGTAATTTTAAAAGGTCTAAATGAATTATTTCAATAAAAATGGCTGTAATAAAAATGCCAAAGGACACATTGCACAAAGTCCAAAGGGTAGGTTGGCAAGGCAAAAAAGGGCATTTCAAAAGTCCCAAAGGGCAATTTCAAAATGTTAAATGGTCATCCTATCTGGTAATAATCTGAAGGGTATACTTAATAGGCCATTTATCCATGACAAAATCCCTAAAGGATATACCTTGTAAAGTCCAAAGGGAAATCTCAAAAAAATTGAAGGGTAAGTTCCATAGAGGGGTTGAAGGGTAATTCTATTACAAAAAATTTATCGAGAAGTTTGTCCACAAGAATAAGTCTGATTTAGGGAAATTGTTTTAAAAAAATTAATGTATATAAAATGCTATGAAGAGAAAAATATATTGGATAAAATGTTTGAGACATAATAAACCCAAAAACCAATTCATGTGGAACAAAAATTTTGAAGAGAAAAGCTCAAAAACATAAGTCTAAAAACACAAATTGCATAAGCCTCAAAATAATAAGTCCCAAGAAAAGTTAGTCCATGAAAACATAAGTCTACCATTAGCTCAAAGTAAAAACCTTAAAAGATCAAAATATTTAGTCTATGGAAACACAATATCGATGTCATCTTGCCAAAGTATAAAATTCCAAATCATGATCTTTTCCCAAAATTTACACAAACATATAGAATATGGGGCTCAAAATCAAGACCATAGTCTTAAAAAAAGTGGGTCCCATTTTCCTTATGGGAAAAGGGGGGTGTGTTAGGTATAATAATGACAACTTATAGGAGGAATAATCCTAAGTACTCAAGAACCCAAAACTCTAGTTTGTAATCATAAATCAATCATGAAGTGTGCCATAAAAGAATACTTAAATTAGAAACATGAAAGAGACTCCTAAGTTAAATTCACACACATACTTGCTTTCTAATTTATTGGATCTATGTGTGTCAAAATATTTAGTTTATTTAACCCCTGCTATGATGAGTTTTTTAAAGGCTTTGATGGGGCTATAGGTTTCATTCCAGTATCTATTAAAACTCAAAAACAAAGGAAGCTTAGGCAATGCTCTATTACTAGCCAAGCATCCATATCCTTGATAAAGATACATTGGGATCCTTATCTTCTCTTTCCATTATTTTTTTGATCATGATGCATGGTACATTGAACTTATTTCATCATGTAGGACTTTTGATTTTCTTTAAATTTTATTTTCATCTTTTGAATCCATTGGTTCTTTCTTTTGTTTTTTTTATTTTTTTCTTCTTTTGTTCTTGAATGAAAAAGAGAAGAGTTGGAACCCTAGTGAGCTAGTATAATTATAAAATAGATCATTACTAGAATGTCCATACCAGCTATAACTATTCCTAGAATTATCATTTCTAACAGGTATTCAATGTGATAAGTGCATTTGATCCAATAAAATAAGAAAAAAATTCTAAATTTGTATGAATTTCTCTAAGAAAAACTTCCACATGCCTGGTAAAAGTATTAAATTATGACACCATTTACAATAATCCATGATTACCTCCCTTCATCCTAAAGACTCAAAAACACAGAAAAACACCTAATCTGTAAACTAGTCCCAAAGTGTTAAGATTTTAATTTTCACTTTTCCACAAGTCATAAGCTCAATTGGTTTTAGATTTTAACCTAGTTATATTCAGGACAAACACAATTCCAATCATAAAAAAAATTAAAGAACAACTAATCTAAGAAATAAATAAACTAAACTAAGAAAGCATTGAAATCTGATCTAGAAAACAAAATACTAAAAACAAGAAAGATTAATCTAGAAAGAAGGAAACTAGTCTATTAAAGAAATAAATCTAATATATGAAAGCAGAGAACTATTCTAGGAAAGTTGTAATTCTAATCTAATCTTGCAACTACATTCATTTATACCTCACTACTCAATAATATAAGTAGATGATACAACCCTAAAGTAGTGTTGTAGGAGCTATCTATTGATTAAATATGTAATCTCATTACCTTATAGGTCCTTCAGATGAAATGCATTATTTTCCCATGATCTTTGAAATCTAGTATGGTCTAATCCAGAGTGGAAAAAACTTGTCATTTTGTCCTTTCTTCTCATGGGCTTTATTCCAAAGTGTCACTAGATTAAAAAACTTGAATGCTTTGACTTTTTCTCTCTTATCAAACCACCTCTTGACCACATCCTAGTGTTTATTTAATGTTTTTAATTATTCAATCCTTAAATATTCCATTTTTATTATGTCCAACAACCTTGATTCTACTTTATCACTCAGTTCTATGTAGTCCTACATAAATTTATAAATGGGTAGATTCAACATAATTGGGAACATAGGCTTACATCCATACACCACTAGGTAGGGTGAAGATTTAAAGGCATTCTTATATCTATTCTAGTCTACCCAAAGAGCATACTTCAATAAACTATGTTAGTCCTGAGGCTTGTCTCTAGCTAACTTTTTAATTGCATAAATCAAATTTTTGTTCATGGATTCTACCAGTCCATTTACATAAGGGTAATGGTTATAAGTTGATCTGCTAATGATATGATTATCATGTGCCCACTCATCAAATTCTATAGATATAAAATCTAGTTCATTATCACAAACCAAAGAAATGGACATAACAAATTTAGTTGTTATGCGTTCCTCAAAAATTGAATCACATCTTGCACTCTATAGTTATTTATGGTTATGGCTTCAATCCATTTAGTGCAATAATATATAGCAATAAGAAAAAAATTATTACTTACTGAGGAATTTGGGTTGATGACACTAATGAAGTGTAAACCTCATTAGATTAATGGAATTGCTTCAATGACTAGATATAAAGGTATTTCTACATGTACTTCTCTCTTGGATAAATCTTGGCATTCATGGCATGTTATCACATGAGTGTGAGCATATTTAAAAATTGTTGACTAGTAGTAGCCCATTCTTAATATCGTATGGGTTTTGGTATTCCTAGAAGGATGACCAATGCCTATATTTTGATGCAAGTTTTCTAATATTTCTTTAGCTTCCTTTGTAGATACACACCTAAGATAAATACCTTCATAATTTATTTAGCTTCTAGATCTCTCAAATATGGACTATAGGTGATTTATGTGGTCTTCCCAATGCTTTAAAAATATAGTAAGATCATCCATATAGATGAATATGCATTTTCCTATCAATCCTTTGAAAGCATGATCCATGGCACATTGAAAGATCACTCTTATGTTTATTAGGTCGAATAACATTCTTTTATATATATAAGTTCCCCACTTCATAGTGAACATCATCTTTATTTTGTCCTTATATTTCACTAATACCTTATTATAGCTTAAAAACCCATCCAAGAAGGACATCATTTCAGAACCACTTGCTATTTGTATCACCTCATCTAGAAAAGGCAAGGGATAATTATCCTTTTTAGAAGCCTTATTTAGATTTTTGAAGTCCACACATAATCTAATGTCACCATTATCCTTTATTATTGGGACCAAATTGGCCACCTAGGTAAAATGTCAGACCGGGAAGATGATTTTAGCATTTAAAAGATTCTCCACTTTTCTTTGATTAAGAGGTTCCAAAATAGGATTGACTAGTCTTTGCCTCTGTTTGAATGGTTTATTATTTGGATTCAATGGAATCATGTGAGTGATGACCTAAGGGTCATAAAATTTTATATCTCCATATGTCCAAGCAATGATGTCCCTATATCAAGCAATTAAATCCTTTACCTGTTGCCTCTCTTCTGAGGTGAAACTAAGACTAATATTCACATAGCCTAGGCTATGTTCATCTCCTAGATTTTCTATTTTTAAATATAATTAATTTACCTTCATCTATCTTAGCTTTTGTGCTTGAGTATCTATGTCAAATAGTCTTTCCAAGGAGACCAAGTCAACTAGAATTCAATTTTCTTTGACCTAAAGAATGCCTTATTTATCTGATTCTTCTTGATAGAGGTGATTAATGTCCTTGTTATTGATGATTTGGTATTTTAAATCCCCTAAATTGGTTAAAAACTAAATAATTTAGTGGTCATCATCAATGACCTATAAATGTTTTACATTATCTAGAACAAAAGGGAAAGTTACTAATTCAATTGAGAACTTATTTACCTTATATTCTTGTAGCATCTCTAGATTAGTAGTAGTAGTAACTAATGGCTTAGTGGTGTAATTTTTTTCTCTAAGAAGTGATACAATTTTGAAAGCTTCAAAGCCTTCAATCAGGTCCCACACTCTATGTTTATACCTCTTTGAATAAGATAGCTTGTATTGATATTTATTTATGACTTGATTGACCACTAGCTCTAAGTCACCAAGTACTGATATTTGCTTAACATTATTTTTTAGTGTAAATTATAATCCTAAAACTAAATCCCCATACTCATCTCTATTTTTAGTGCATGGAAATTAAAATCTATATGCTACCAATATTTTTTACATCATGGATCAATCAGCTTGATTCCTACACTTGATCCTTACTTGGATCTAGCACCATCAAAGCACAAAGTCCATAGTTGATTATAACCTTTAGGTTTTATATTTTGTACTTGATTTTGAGTAGTAAAAATATAAATATCAAGGATAGGTGTCTCATACTTTACCTCTTCATTCTTGACATTATACTCCATAATGGGATACTTCATTCTCAACTCTCTGTCAATTCTGATTTGATTCATAACTCCTCTCCATGGAATCCATATTTGAGAAAAGTTTGTAGAGAGATATCCATTAAGTTTTTTGGACTAATCCTTGCTTTGAAGTAGACTATAACCTTTAAGTATGTCTACCAATTAAATATCAATGGTCATTTATACTCTTGGCTCAGATGCCACTTGAATGTGCAGATTGTTCAATTCTCTAACCACTAAGACCATTATCTTAACTTGTTATGAAACTATCATCTTTCAAGGGCTTGGTGTTAAACCAAGCTTTTGACATATGGATGTTGGCATGATAGTTATAAATGCTCTAGAATCAACTAAATAGTTATGAATGTTTTTACTAAATATTTAAATATTCATCAAAAAGTGTGGAACCTATAGCTTTCTCTTATAGATGACATTGGTGTTAGATGTTTTTTCTCTATCTATATATGCTTTCGCTTTCTCAATAAGCATATTTTCAATAATGGAATTATAGAGTATCTCCTTCTATTTAGTGATTTGAGATAACTCATGAAGAGTTATATTTATCTTGATCTTCTTCATATCCTCAACAATATTGTATCCTACTTTGCTTGGTTCTTCCTTACTTTGTTGTTGAACATTCCCCTTTGGAGGGGGTGGATTATTTCCTGCTTTGGGATTAAGAGGAATCATCATGGTTTTTGGAGGATTGAATGTTGTGAGTGCTTGTTTATTCCTTAGATTGTATGCACCTTTATGGAACTAATAGAAAGCATGAACTTCATCCATGTTATCCTCCATCTCATTATCATCTTCACTTAGAAAGGGAAACTCATGAGTTTCAAAGAACATAGTAGTGTTGGAAGAGATAGGATATAGATGATGCTCAGGTAGATTATGCATTTGATCTTATCTAACCACCTCTATTTGAAATATTTCAAATGATACACAAAATTAAATGTAGTTAAGATCACCATACCCTAAATTATTGTGAATTTTGCACCAATTGGGAAAAATCATCTCTACTATGTTGATTTTAAGAAGTTTTTAGGTTGTTCAGGCATGTTGAATGGTCTATTGTATTTTTAGAATCCAAAATTCTAATTTCTAGTTGAGCCATTTATATTTCCCATCTTCCTTTGCATATTAAATAAATCATTTCTCAACTTTTGAACCATCTTCGGAATATAATCTCATTATACCTTTGTGGAATCCATACCTTGTAAAATAGTAGTCAATAACCATTGGTAATTGTGTTGATAACCATTTCTCATCACATGATTGTTCAATTAGTCAAAATTAGGTTGTCTTGTATACATTAGTGGAGGTAATGTGTACAATTAGATCAAATTGAATATTAGGACATCCTACGTTACATGTAGAACTAGATTTAATGTTGGAAACCATTTAAACATTAGGAAATTTAAGCATCTAAGGATTGAACTACCTATCTATGGTGATATCCTCTTTGAATTATAATGTTAAAGTGTTATCCATAGTTACTCTTCTCAATAACATAGTAGTGATAAGGTGCAAGGCATTCTTATACATATTTAATTCTAATGTTGCCTCTAGTTTATATCTTGGGGTCAACCAATTATACATATTTTATCATCTTACATTGACAGCATGGATGAGCTCATTAGATTCTATCTTCGTGTTGGTGAAGTGTTATTACACCAAACTAGGATTGGTAACCTATCCAAACTGCACAAGAAAATATCTTTGACATTCATCCCAAGAAGTGATGTGATTTTCCATTATATTTAAATACCAATCATAAGCATCATCCATTGAAGTAAAAGGGAATAATCTACATGCAACATCCTCATCTACAACATTCATTAGCCTTAAAGTAGCTTTAAATGATTTGATATGTTCCTCTGTTATCCTTGCTCCTAAAGGAGAAAAAGATGGAAATAATTTTTGGGATTTTGAGGCAAATCATATAGTCTCTTGAGATGGAGATAGTAGATCTAACTAACCAAGGCTATTACTGAGTCATTGGTTGATTAATAGGTAAAAGGTTCTTTACAAGTAAGGGGTTCCCTACTAGAGGGGGATTGTTTTGGACTAGAGCTATTGGCATAGTTCTATGTATTTTATGATTTTTCAAGGGTGAGACTAATAAACCAACCTAGGAATTAGATCTGTTTACTCTCTTAGGTGACTCTATTATAACTCTACGCAAAGGATAACTACTACTATCAGAGGTGTTGACCCTCCTTCTAGCCTTAGTTAATTATTGGTATAGGTTTTATGCACTCCACATACATAAAAAGGTAGCCTATAACATTTTTGGATCTCAATAGAGGGAAAATCCACTCTAAGTCATTAGTTTTTGGTTTGTGATTGATTCCAACCTATTGATGGAATAGTAGGTAGGGCATGCAGGTTGTTGATAAGGTTTTTGGATGGAGGTGGGGTTCCTAATAAGGGTAGTAAATATATACATGATTTGGTTTGGTGGATGATTGCTAATATAGAGTGGGTAGATCTTAAAACAAACTCAAAAAAATTAGTGAAGGGTAAGGTAGAAAAGAAAGCCTTTGTGGTTTTTAGGAACTACTCCCCTAGATGGTTTTGAAAAGGATAAGTGTTCTTAGAACCTATGCTTGGTTCTAAGAATAATTACACACACACAAAATCAAACATGGTTAAGAAGTTTGAGGAGATAAAGATGCAATAAATTCACAAGCTTTAGATAAAGGTTTCTCCTTTTATGGTAGTTATTTCACACCCTTAATTAGAATATTATGGCTTAGGTTAGTGAAGTATCTAAGATAGCTAATACACACATAAAAAACTACATCTAAGAAATCACTAATGCACAATCATAATTATGAATCAATTTTAACTTGAATATCTTAACCAATATATTTACCAATCCTTCAATATTTGTTGCACACCTACATATTAGTATATCAATCAAAACAATCAAGAATCTATTTATAGTTGCAAACACAAGAAAATTGCACATTTAAAATTTTTAATGACTAAATGCTTTAATACCCCCTAAATACTTCTTAAACTTTCCTAAACCTTAACCAATCCCTCTTAAACTAACCAAATAACTATTCACCTATTCACATAGTACTATTCAAAATTATTATTTGAAAGTACTATTCACTATGGGACCCACTAGCACTATTCATGATGACATGGTAAGTGATATGGCAAGTGACCTCAAAAGTGACATGTAAGTTGATTTTTGGGGTGATATGGCAATTGACATGGCTTAAAGTTGAGGTGGTTTGATGTGGGACATCATACCCTACTTGGGACCCTTTCCCAAGGTGATTAATGACCTCATTTAAGCATCACAAGGGTCCCCCATTGAAATATGATGAATTATCCCTTAAGGGGCCATAATTAAGCATGTATTTTTCCTTCACACATGAAATTGGCCTTAAAAATGAGATACCTACCTCTTTAGTGCTTTGGAAAAGATAAAGGGCACTAATTTTTGACTTTTTAACCCAAATGGGAGACCCATGATCAAGGTGAGAATCCCACCACCCTAATATTTTTAATCATTCATGCACTTACATGGAAAATGACACCACATTTTCTATTCCATCTCTTTAAGTTCTTGGATGAAGACAAGAAAGGGTGGTTAAAAGTCTTTGGCCTCATTTAGACCCATGTGCATGATTCCCATTCAAAATTGGATTCATGTGCAAGGTGGGAAATACACCAACACAAATGGGAGACCCATGATCAATATGGGAATCCCAAAAACATCATATTTTGACTCATTCATGTACCACATGAAAATTGGAACCACATTTTTTGGGGAATCTCTTTAAGTGCTTGGATGAAGACAAGTGTGGTAAAATGTCTTTGGCCTCATTTAGAGCTATGTGCATGATTCCCATTCAAAATTGGATTCATGTGCAAGGTGAGAGAAAAACCAACCCAAATCATAGAGCCATGATCAAGTTAGGAATCCCTACAACCTCATATTTTGACTCATTCATGCACCACATAGAAAATGGCACCATACTTCTACTATTCCCTCTTTTGGCATGATTCATCACAACAAATGCTATAAATACCTCCCTCTCCTTCACCAAAGTTTAAGTTAGAAGTTAGTATTTGGTTATTAACATATTGTTATAGGTATTTGAAGGATTTCATCATTAAGTAGGTCATCCACATCTTGGAGAAAAAGACTTCAAATCAATGAAGCTCTATCAAAATTGCCTCAAGACATCTTCAACAACATCATCAACAACAACAACATTCTTCTTCAAGCTTGGAAGGTAACTTTTGATTTTGTTTCTTCAATTTAATTTTATCATCCCCTTATATTTTTAATCTCTTAATCCCCACTTATCCATTTTATCCCTTTATCATTTCATTATCTCAATTATTTGATCCCTTTCCATCTTTTATACATTCACACCTTTGCCACTTTTATTCTCCTTCTCCTCTTCCCCTTTTGCCATCTTAACTACTTACCTTCTTACCTCATAATCCATTCACCCATTTATCCAATTTGAATATTTATATTTTTATTACCTTAACCATTTATCAACCAACCAAACCACCTTTCTTTAATCCCTTGTAAAATTTTCAAACCAAAACCACAACCTTGCATTAACTAATTTTCAGCATTAGTATAATCAAACTAGTTGCTTCATTTCGGTTAACTTAGTAAAGAATATAATTTTATCAATTAATTTTGTATTTTAATGTATTTTATTTCAGTTTTAAATTCATTTCAATAAATATATTTCTTTTATCATTTCCACTTAAGTGTTTTAAATATGGTGGATTGACAATCTCTTAAAAAGCCTGCACTTCTAGGATCTAGCTTACGCTAGGCAATCCACCCATTTACTTGTCTAACAAACAAGTTTTTTTTAGTATTTTATTATTTTTAGGTAATCCTCCCAAGCCAAAGATTATATATCCATAATCACTTATATTAAATGTGCATACATTCAATAGGTATTCTTTTACACCCTTCTTAACTAGTTTCTTCTTTTCACACTTAAGAAAAAGTGAAAATTAGACAGAAACATTTTGACATGCCCTGTGGGACCCCTCAGTTTTATTGGCTTATTAAATGTTTTAGGACATTTAGAATTTAATTAGTGAAATTGATTTATTTTATTTCTTTAAAATTAAACTTCTTTCTTTACAAAATAAAAATTGGGGAAAAAAGAGTTTTAGTTGCATTTCTAGAAAAAAATAATTTTATTGCATTTATAAAAAGAAAGAAAGGAGAATTCATCCTATGATTAGGATTTAATTTTCATGTTACATTTAGGTGCATTTTAGTTTTTATTTTCTTCAATCAAATAAATTTAAAAAACAAACTTTTGGTTAAAATTGAGTGCATCCATTAGCTGCTTGCTTCATTTTAGCTCATTTAGTTTAATTAAAAGCATTATGAATTAATCATACTTCACAAATGTTATAAAAACCAAACACTTATACAAAAAAACATCAAATAACACTTGATACAAGGCCTAACTATGATTTCATCACCTAGTAGATCACCTTACCCTTTCCAAATTATCTTACTTGGATTTAATCATCGAGGGGATAACCAACTCAGTTCTTTGGCTGAGTATAAACTTTAGAAATGGGTACATATTGGCTAAGTACACACACTAGATACAAGATTGTGATGTGAGGGGATAAATCCCTAAGTACTAAGACACATACTTAGGCCAATATAGACTTCTATTGAGTACCTAAACATAACCCAAAACCAAACATAGACTAGCTTATTTAGGACCTATTCAAGCTAATTTCCTCTTCACACTTTCTAAGGCATAAGCCAAGAGAGAGATTAAAAGGAATCCTAGGATTTAATGTACTCTTAACGAATGCATTTTTTTCCTTGAGTCTTTTTTTTATTTCTCTTTGTTTAAGGTGTGAGAACGTATCATCATTTTCTTATTTTTTTGTATGGTTCTCACTCACCAATAACAGAAAAACCTTGAGGAGCAAAACCCACCACCAGATCAACTATCACAAAATTCCACCTCTTCATCCATGGAACACATTTCCAAACCTATAGAATTCCCTCACTCTCTGAGAATTCTGATTTGGTTAGTCCTAGGAGATGTAAATTTTACCACTTTTCTTAACATTAGTCATGCAGCCTTACAACACTACCTAAGAACCGTGTCTTACAAAATCTTAGTTTTGACCCCACTTGTAGAGCCACCTTATGGAATTACTTACACCTCATGGGAAATACCTCCACTACCATGGGAACAACTCAACCTTTAGTTTCCCAAATGTTATCATCAACCAATAACTCCCTCAAAACTAACCCACCAACCCAAACTACTAATGCCCTTATACATCTTACTAATCACTCCCATATAATAGGAGTGCCTACCTCTAATGCTACCCATCTTCCTCTAGTTATCTCCAATACATAAAACACTACTCCACTTCTAAGCCTTATGGTTTCCATACCCTCCATATTACCACCAATCAGCACAAGAGTCACCACCCTTCCATTAGCCACTGACCCAACCACCACTCTGACCTAACATGTAACCTTTAGCTATCTTCATAACCATAAAGGCATATGCCCACTATCCAACCACCCAAATCTACCCAAATATTAACATCCACATACTAGTATATATCTTCCACCTAACTTCCAAAGACTACATACTAATAGTTGGAGTCATCTCAACCATCTAATAGTTATTCACACATTACCCAACCTCAACAAAACATGTCATAGAACTACGCATCCCAATAACCTCAATCAAACTTCATGAAGTTAATCATGGACAAGATGACTACCCTTGAGTCATACATCTCAGGAGCCCATAATCTTTTATCCTATGATCAAATTTACAATGAGCCTATTCACCCTTTAGTCCCCATCAGACCTTATCTGGCCTAGTGGGAACTTGGAAAATTTACCAAGTTTAATAGTAAGGAAGACCCTCAATAAAATTTAAGAGTATTTATAAAGTCATGCTACTTGATTTCCCATGATGACACTCTTCTCCTTCATACCTTTCCTATGTCATTATCTAGACTAGCATTAGATTGGTATAGTGCCATAACCAAACATTCCATCCTCTCTTTCACTCAATTAGCCCAAAACTTCTTAAATCACTTTATGATCAATATATCCAAGAAAATTTCAATTACTACCCTCTACTCTATTAAAAAATTCAAAGATGAATCTATTGCTGATTTTGTGGCTCATTGGAGGAATCTAATCAACCAACGTTCTTTTTCATTACCTCAACTTGAGCTTATATAGCTCTTCACTTGGGCATATGAAAAACATATTTCATCCACATTGTGTGTCCAAAGCTTTCAGACCTTTGATGAATCTTTTCCCATGGCTTTCAAACTAGAGAATAGATCCATTGATGAAGGAAGGTTAAATTTGAAGAGCAAGAACTCAACTTACAAACACAATGAGCCCTTTTCTTCTAAACCAAACAACTAAACCAATTCCAACACTAAAAATAAAGCAACCACCAATACCATTGTCTTCAAATCCACACCACCACCATATACCAACCAACATAGTGAAAGGAACTAAACATTTGACTCTTCTAATTATTCAAACTAAAACCAAAGGAACCAAAATTGGAATATTCATAAGCAATGATCTCCACTTGGGGATCCCTACCCTTATATTTTATAAAATTTACTAAAATCCAATATCATCCAACTTCCACCAATTAAAGCACCCCATAATTTTGATGCTTTTCACCCCATACCATGTTTTTTTAATGAGAATGACCATTATGCCTTTCACTGAGTCATAAGACATGACATCAATAGGTGAAACATATTCAAATACCTTTTCTAATCCCTCATTGACAAGGGGGAGTTTACATTGGACAATCCCAATGCACTACCGAACTAGGACCTTGACATATTTTGCAAGCCTTTTCCTAATCATTCTCCTTTTACCCCTTACCATGACAATAAACCAGACCCATCTCATAAATCACATATTATTAATTTGGTTACTGATGAACCCATTGTTGAAGAAAACATTACCTCAATTGCCTCTTTTCCCATTCCCCTAACGGAAGAAAGAAAATTCCTTCTATTCCTTTAAACACCTAAACAAAGGGAGCCACCATACCCACACCTCCATTGGAGGACACCAAACCTATCTCCCCTATCATAGAACCATCCACCCCCTCTTTGTAATCTATCTCACAAGAGAAAATGACTTCATCCACCCAACCTCAAATTTTGGAACCTTTTGTCAGAGGTCAAGACAAAGGTAATGGAATGAAACTATAACTTCTAACCCCTTCTTTGGTATACCAACCTAGCCTTTCTAAATTAACTAAAACATCCACCCAACTAACCAAAACCTCCTCTAAATTTATTGAACCTCAAACACCTAAACCCACCAAGACAACTAAAGTGACCAAATCTCCTCCAAAACTAACCACTAAAACAACCAAATAAGTAAAACCACTAAAAGGACCAAAACCCCAAATTTTACCTCCCTAAACCTTGCCCTTCATTTTCGGTCCTCAACCCTCTACCTTGGACACAAATTCCATCATTTTTACTAAAAACCCACCACCTTTATTGGTCACACCTTCATACTTGTTTTATAAGATACCTTTCCTCACTACACTGACAATTCTTAAGTTACCTACCTTGCCCTCCTCTACCTCCAACTTTTCAACTATATTTCCTAAACCAAAACCATCAACCAATCATACCACTTTACCCAAGACACCTACCAATAAACCTACATCCACACAACCTTCTACTTTAACACCCAAAGCTAAACTTGTACCACTTTTATCCAAATCTTAACCATTCTCTAGAAGTTATTGAAAACTTCTTCCTTGAGCTTACCACCCATGAAAAACATTGAAATTTCACATACAAAACCCTCTTGGTTTAATGATAAATTGATATGTCCATATCATATGGCACCAAGACATGACACAAAAAATTGTAAAGCTCTCTAAGCACTTGTTCATAACCTATATGAAGATGATGATATATTATCATACAAACCTCCTTCATCCCGATTGCTAATCTTACCACCAAATAAACCCATCCAATCTTCATTATCACCTAAAATTAAAGAGGAGGAACCAAAGCAACCACCCAATCAATGAAACCCCTTTATCCATACTATTCATATGGTTACCTGATCTCATGCCCAATAGAAGGATAAAGGGAAGGTTAAGGCATCCATTCATTAGACTTACCCCTTCCTAAACTCCAAAACAAATAATACCCAACCATCTCTATCTTTAAAATAACTCAAGGTGTCTATCTTAGGTGCTTCCCCATCTAATCATCCATATCCTAATTCATATGCAATATCCATGCAGAAAGCTATCCTCAAGTAGCTTCACCAAACTCTAGCAAAAATTATCCTATATTAATTAGTTTCTACCACTCCCCATCACCACCAAGCACTCATATAAGCCTTTTAATCCATCGAAGTCTAACCCAGTGACCCTCAACCTCTATCCACCTTTGTTGGTTCCCTTCAAACTTCCAACCTTGTCACCTTCAAAGATTTATAAATACCTTCTATTCATTTAGAGGATCCCAATCCCCCTCTTCTTTATGACATACATTAATCAAACCCACATAAAAAGGGTAATGATTTATTAAGGATCCAAAATCAATATTATTTCCTCCCATGCTTATTACCAGCTACACTTACCCATGAACATCATGTCTAAAATCATAATGGTCCTTCATTCTTTTAATGATACCATGGCTACTACCTTAGGCTCAGTTATCCTCCATATCTATGTAGAGCCCCATACCATTCCCAAAAAAATTTATGTTGTAAAAGTATAATATCAATACAATGTTTTGCTCATGTAGCCTTGGATTCATGCCATGAGTTAAGTCCCTTCCACCTTACATTAATATGTCAAATTTGAGCATGAAGGGCAAGTTATGACTATTTAGGTTGACCATAGTCCTTTCACATCTTGAAATATGAAATATTGGCCTAATGAAATCCCTATTCCTCATTCATCCACCTCATAACCATATACTAATAACATAACCCTACAAACCAAAACCCATGACACTTCCACACCAAATGTTGATGAAGCTTCCACTAGCTTGTCTATCCCTTCTTCCCAAATTCTAGAAAAGGACCTTGTGACAAAATTTTAATGTCTTTCCTTTGGGGAATATATAATATTAGCCTTAGATTCCTTCTCTCCTTCCCAAGAATATAGGAATCTTAGACATGACCCTTCTTATGACCTTAACATTGGAACCGTCATCACCTTTGGGCTCCCTAACCATCAAACATATTTCATTTTTGAGGGACTTGATCAACCACTTGTATCTCCTACCACTACTTCATCCATCTAACCATTTACCTCTAACTTTTCCTATCTTAACAAATTAGAGTTCGCTAAGTTGTATCTTTGTAGATGTGCTTGGAAATTATTTGGCCTTGATCACTATGAACAAGGGGCTCATAAGTTACCCCATATCAAAAATTTACGACCTCATGAGTCATTTGGCTTGGGTATGAACCACCTAGAGAACCCACCAATTCACCCAAACCCATTTCCATCATGGAGGAAGATATCCCATCCTCACCAACCCAACCACTTTCCTTGCCTAAATATCCTAACATCATCCCCCCTAACTTTTTTTTCTAGTCAATACCATTAGTTTGGGCCCTCTCATCTACCAAAAGGGTGGTTAAACCAAAGTATTTCCACTCATACACCTTGAAATGGTAGAGAATAATTCTCCTACCATCAACACCATCCAACATCAAGATGATGATTCCATTCTTACCTACCTTGGTCTAGGGGATTCTTCTATCCATAAATCCCTTCCTCTTGAGGCTTCGACAATGTCAAATAAATCCACCATAGATATCAATTTGGGCACTCTAGATAACCCCTAAATTATCAAACTAGGATAATCACTGAATGTCAAAGAACTTTGGGACTTCTCTTTCCTCTAAGACTGTAGCATAACATTCATTTGGTCTTACAGTGATATCCCTGATATTGACCCCACCATTGCTACCCATAATATAGTCACTCATCATGATGCCAAGCCTATTAAATATAAACTTTGATGCATACATCCTTGTATATCCCTTCTTTTTAAAGAAGAGCTTTAGTGTCTCCTATCTATAAACTTTGAACAACCCATTGACTACCCCTAATGGGTCTCGAATATCATACATATCACCAAAGTCACTAGGGTTCTACACATTTGTGTGGAATTTCATGACCTTAAAATCACCTTCTCCAAAGATGAATTTCCTCTAATTAGTATTAACCAACTTATTGATCTTACAGCTGGCCATGAGATGTTCTCTCTCATGCATGGGTTTTTGGGTTATAATTAGATCTTGATTATTCCTAAAGATTATCATAAAACTACCTTTACCACCCCTTGGGTAAATTTTTACTATAGAGTCATGCCTTTTAGGTTAAATAACATTGGTAAAACCTACCAACATTCCATGACTTATATCTTCCATAAGATTGTAGAAGACTATGTGGATAATCTTCTCAAGAAATCCAAACTTGAAAAAGATCACTTGACTATTCTTATGATCATATTTGAATGCCTCATCCATTATAATGTTCACCTTAATCCAAAGAAATGCATTTTTTGGGTCCTTTTAGGAAAGCTTCTTGGCTTTATCATCTCTCTTCATGGAGTCAAAATAGACCCTGCTAAAGTTAGAGAAATTTTAGGCATGCCTCCTCTAACCAACCTTAAGCAACTCTGTATTTTGTAGGAAAAACTTCAATCCATTCATCATTTCATTTCCCAACTTTTATACTAGTGCCAACCTTTCCATCACCTTCTAAATAAGGATGTCTCTTTCAAATGGAATATAAATTGTTAAAAGGCCTTTGATTTGCTCAAATAGTACCTTTTGTCACCACTTGCCCTCACATATCCTAAGGATAACTACCCCTTTTACCTATATATCTCTACCACTGACCATTCCTTAGGGGTAATGTTGGCTCACTAAGATGAAATACACAAAGATAAATCTATATACTACATGATCCACATTCTTGTAGAATACAAAACTTAGTATACACATACCGGGAAACTATGTTTAGCATTAACCTTGATAGACACCAAATTCCACCACAACATTCTAAACTATAAAACTATTGTCATAACTAATACTGACTCACTCAAGTACATATACTCTAAACCATTCCAAAATCAACATATGGCTAAGTGGCTCATGATCCTAGTTGAATTTGACCTTGAATTCCTCCAACAAAAGTCAATTAAAGGGTAGGTCATTGCCGATCAATTGGCGAAATCTCCTTAACCAAACAACCAACCACCTCCTCTTGCCTTTTTAGATGAGTCTATCATGACTCTTTTTCAAGAGGATGGCATAACCTACCAAATGACCATGTTTTTTTATGGCTCAAAGTGCCAAAAAAGAGGGAGTGTTAGAGTTATTCTCATTCCTCTCGATGGTGAACCACTTCCTCTCTCCTTCAAACTTGACTTTGAGTGCACCAATAATATGACTGAGTATGAATCCCTAGTGATAGGTCTTTAAAATACTTTAACCTTAGGAATTAAGACAATCCATGTCTTTGGTGATTCCCATCTTGTGGTCAACTAGGTCAATGGATCCTATCAGTGTAATAATGATGTTTTGAAAAAATATAAACTTTTAGTTGACAAACTCTTAACATCATTTGAACATTACCTAGTCCAATCTATTTCTTGATCTACCAATAAATTTATGAATACAATAGCTTACCTTGCTTCCCAAATCCCTTCTTAGGCTTCCAATTCCTAAATATTTTTCACCATTCATCATTTTACCATACCCTCTTATATCCAATTTGACATCCCTATTATTTTTAATGTGGAGGAATCCACATCCAACATTTGGTATGACCAAACTTTCAACTACCTTAATCTAGGAATCATTCCTCCCAACCTCTCTAGGAACACCCATAGAAAATTTATTCAAAGTACATATTATCACACCATACTAGGGGGAATACTTTACAAACATGGTTTTGATGGTCTCCTTATTCATTTCCTATGTAGCCATGAAGTTTCCCATGCCATCAGGGAAACACATGATGGGATCTATGGGGGATACTTTACTATTCTCGTAGTCACTAAACATATCCTTTACCTCAGTTACTATCAACCCAACCTCAACCAAAACTATTGTGATTATGCAAAAAAATGTGTTAAATATCAACAACATACTAATTTGCATCATGCACTAGCTAATGGCCTCTAAGTATCTAAGGCCTTTTGGCCTTTCTCATAATAAGGGCTTGACTTCATTGGGGAAATCAACCCCCATTATTTGTAGTGTAATAGCTCCATCATCAAAACCACCAAATACTTCACCAAGTGGGTGGAAGCTCTTCCTCTTGTCTTGACCAAAGCATATAATATTGTCAACTTTATCAACCATTATATCATCTATCACTTTGGCGTTCCTCATAAGATCATCATAGAGAATGGTAAATCCTTCAAAAATAATCAAGTCCAAAGTTTTTATGATGCATTTGGCATTAATTTACTCTTTTTCTCACCTTACCAACCAAAAGCAAATGGACAAGCAAAAGATTCTAATGAAATCCTTAAAAAATACTAACCAAAGTTGTCAATACTTCAGGTTGGGATTAGCACTTACACATCCCATTCACCTTATGTGCATATTATAATAGCATTCAAACCTCTATAGGTGTCACTCCCTTCTCTCTAGTATTTGAAGTAGAGGCAGTCTTTCCTCTTGAATTATAAATTCCCTCTTTTCACATATCTTTACAAGATATTATTTCTAAAGAATATTATTATCAACACCATTTAACTCAGCTTGAGCTACTTGATGAGCATCATTTAATAGCCCTTACCCATATTTATAGCTATCAAGAGCATACCAATTGTGCTTACAACAAGCATCTTAAACAATGAGACTTTAATATCATAGACCTCATCCTAAAAAAAACCAACACGTGACCAATATGGAGAAGAGTAAACAAGGAAAGATTGCTTTCAATTGGATTGGACCCTACATCATTGCCCATAAGTATGGATTAGGATATTATCACTTTTCCTCTCTCGAAGGCAAACCAAAACTTGAGCCTCTCAATGCTTTGCATCTACATCCATTTTTATATTAAAGAAGGATTAAACTCATTCATTTTGTCTCACTTAATCTCATCCCTTAATTATGATATTTTAACCTTCACCCATCTTTCTCCTCCCATTTTGAGGATAATTGATTAAAACATAGAACCAAGTGATTAACCATCATAGTCATAGCCTAATCCCAAATGTCAGTATAATGGCTCTACCCATAGCATGGTTCTCATGGATAATTTTCATCTCTAACAAGAGGGAATCCCATGGTCATTATCTCCCAAAAACCACACCTTTTCATATCATTAACCTTCATGTGTTAAAAATTTTCCCTCATAAAAGTAAACCTTTAAACCTAATTAAACTTGTCCATGTCTAAAAACATTACATCCAAAAACAATTTGGATACCAAAATACTATTTGGTTCAATATCTTAAGCATTGCAGACTATTCCCTCAAAGGAAAACTACCTAAAAACAAAATAAAAATTACCAAATATAAGGTAGAATTCTCCCTTGGAGGATAGCTATCAAAAGCATTAAATAAATCCAATAAGCTTAGACCACTCCCTTGAAGGATGGATAAGTTAAATTTGTCAAAATCATATAAATTTCTTGGAATCTTCCCACATCGATTAGTTTCCCATATACAATAATAAAGCAAACAATCCACTATCACAATAAAATCTAAAGCCAAAATCAGCCCTCAAGTAGCATAATAAGATGGAAGTCGTAATCAGCTTTCACATGTAGACTTCCCACATTGATCAATATACATATAGCATACTATATGAACTTATCTATTACCATTCTTAGGCCACCTATATAAGGGGAAAAATAATTCACATGAGGTTATCATACATATCACCCATTAACCTTCACACCACCTATCACCCATCTTCCCTTTAGATTATCTATAAATCAGAGGATTTAGAGTTTACTTGACACCCTGTGATCAAGAAATATTTTTTAAAATAAACTCATGACCACTCATGCATATAATTTGAAGGGATTATATTCATTAAGCTGATCCCACTTCGGGTCTATTTTCAGTCCTTATCAAAAACAAAGCATCATGCCATATTATTATCTTAATGTGTTTGGTTGATGTTTTCATCATGACTTTTGCCATCCAATGTTGTAACAACAATAATCATTATTTTTACATTAAGTGAGATTAAAACAACCATAACCATACCAATCATAACCATAAACATAACATTTATAATTATTCACATAACCTTAAGCATGATAACATTTGACTAGTGACATCCAACACATTTTATACATGTTTACAACAAATTATGTAGTATGTTATTTAGGGTATGAGGAGTCACATGACACATAAAAATTTATCAGACTATCCAAACTTCACATAAGGCCCCTACATACATTATTTTCCTACCTAAGTACCAGGCTAATGTTTGGTGACTCTGGATATGTGTTCAACCATCCTTCTACTTTACCGCTCCCTGAACTATCATCCATAACATTCCCTATCTCAGTAGTTGCTAAAGGGGGTAATTTTTTCTCTTCTTCTACATTCATCCCCATAAAGTGAGAATCATATTCCACTTTGGGTCTTTCACCCTGCTCATCTATCATAGCCATTACATCCCTCTAATTTATTTGTTTTACTCTCATAGATACCATTGGTTATTACCTCAATGTACATCCCCTTAGATAGTGAGGGTTCCCTCCATAGATAGGTTGATGGTTATGTTCTCCATCCTTACATGTTTCGTAGTGAAATTATTTCCTTTTTCATTACTATAGAGGTAAGAGTTGAGGCTCAAGATTAGGCCATGGGTGCCTTTCCTCTTGTTTTTGATCTAACAGTAATTCCATTATCACCATTACATGTAGTATCTGATAGATCCATACATTCACGATATTGATTATTTTGGGTTGTAGGGGTTGCTAATTATCTCCACCATTATTGCCATTGTTTTCCATCTTCAACCTTATGTAGTTATTTACACTATCTATAACTTTTTAAACTAAATAACTTAATAATAGAGATTCATCCTTATCATGATTCTTTAAATAAAATACCTGACCATTCTTCCTCACTGACATGATTCTCCATTTCACTGATGGGGAAGGTCATATGATGTCATTGATTCCCTTGAACAGTCTTCCCACTTGAAATGATCATGTCTACTTACATTTTCATATGGACACATCACCCTCAATATTATTGGTCATCTTGATAACACCATTATGTATTGTCATGATATCTTTTTGTTGCCCTTATCATCTAATCTACATTTGATGTCTTTCCTTACTTTTTTATCTTGTGGTCCTGGTGGTGATTTACATCATTATCACCCTTATCCTAATTAACATAAATTGGATTTCAACCATGGGCCACTATAATGTTCATGCCTTTAAAAGTACCACTATTGCTAGTGGTGGTAACTCCCAAATGCTTGTTATTGTAGAAGCTCCCCCATCTAATCTAACTATATAACCAATATCCTAGACCACATATCTCCCTACTACCAAGGCCTCTTCTAAGTGGAACTCCAAGTCATTAGTTCTAAGGAACTAGGATAGAGGATGCAGATATGGCTACCTTTCATCTAGCCTACCCATGTAGATCTTGGATCAGGCATGATCTATCCTCTATCACTCACCTCATTGCCAATTTTATAACTCATAGAATCTACTTAGTCATCAAATAAATTCTTTATATGTCATCACTTCTCTACTACCCTTAAAACTCAAATCATAAAAATGATGACCTTTTGCCAACATGACTATGTAGATCTTGATAAACACCTACCTAAAATATGAATCATATGTGATGTCCCTTACTTAGGGGTTCCTTTATCTGCACAATAAGCTCTGATACCACTGTAATGTCCCTTACTTAGGGGCTCTCTTATTTGCTCAAAAGCTCTGATACCACTGTAATATCCCCAACCAATTGGGAATATATATACTCTAAAGCTCTGAACAAGATACAATTTGCAAACAAGATTCAAACATGCATAGACAAATCACAGCTCTTATCATTCATTCAGATGATTACAAAAGATGTCCTTATACTATTACAATTGAAGTCCTTTCTTATGCATATAGAACATGAAATACAGTATTGAAACCCCTGGTTTTGCAAATCTGGGAGTGAAAATCTGAATCTGGAAGAGTCTCGGCCCTTCTGTGTCGACACACAGACGCCGTCGTCGGTCGATATCTTGCCGACATCGGTCTCTGTCGGATGGCTTTCTGCCGACGTCGGTCTTCAGTCGACCGATGTCGGTCACCGGAAGCTCTCTCTGCCGATGCCGGTTTTTGATGTGGATCTGTACGGGCCTGTACGGACTTGGTACGGCCGCCAACCTGTCTCCTCTTAATCCCTGATTGCTGAACACCCTGATCTCACGAATATAGATTCTAACACAAGATCTATCTCTGTATAACTTATTGGATCAAAACTAAATAAAGAAAATACCTGAAAAGCTCTGTGATAAACTTCTGTGTGAAGTTATCTCTCAAATACCTGTAATACTATGATAACTTCTGAGTGAAGTTATCTCTCAACCCTGGAATTCTGTGATAACTTCTGGATGAAGCTATCTCTCAATTTGGCAATAGATCGGCTGATCTTTCACAACCTCTGAATCGCACACAATGAAGAGTTGACGTTCTCCACTGTAAATGGAATCCTGGAACCCTTGGCTCAGTCTTCACAGAAGAATTTCTTCAATTTTCAATAATCAATAATCTATGCATAATCCACAATGGCCTCCATGAGAAACCCTTATACCCTCAAAAGATATGCTTGCCCTAATTAGGGTTTCTTAAATTAGCATTAGGGTTTCTAATTTAAAATTAGAGCAAATAATTAATAATTAATAATTAATTATTAATGAGACCAAATAATTAATATTTGATTAAATCAATCAAATATTAATATCTCCCTCAATATACGTCGGATCCTCAAACCGATCGAAGCAGGTGAATCAGGGAGTGATTCCGCATATGACCATACCAAAATAAAGGTGCTCCATTGCATATCAAATATCCCTAAAAAGTAGGAGCTCAGGCTCAATGCATCTGAAATACCCTGAATGTAAACCAAATGTAGAAATTTTGTGAATCAAAGTCAAGCCAAGCTCCATTATGACCCTCTATCCATCATATTAGCCTACGAAGGTCACATAATAAGCTAATCATCAAACCTGTCAATGTCCATGAAAAAGGGGACATGACAATCCGCCCCTCTGAAAATTGCTTGTCCCCAAGCAATCTCGGAACAATGAACTACTCAATCCACCTGGATCCCAAGGAAACAATTGTGTAACATTCATCATGTCACCAATCAACCTATGTGAATAAATCATCAACAGCAATAGCATCAACAGTATCAAAATCAGCAACTGATAAACTGCACTCGACACCCAACCAACTATTTGAAGACCAACTGTAGATGCCGGTGGAAGAAACCACACTGTGGAACTCAAGCCAACTAAAACATCCACTCTGTCAAAATTCAAGTCCCTGTCTAACTGATACCCACACCCAACTGGACCGTGGATATGACAATCATGGGTCCCTGAGTCACTGACACCAAAACTAATCTCTAAATGCAAAGAAAAATAAGGAGCATACCTCACCGTATGATGCTGGTAAGAACCCCCAAACTCTGCTACTGGCACACTATTGCCAAACTGGGACTCAATGGATGGCTCCAATCTCGGCTCAACAAACAATACCTCAACATCCCTGTAAGGTAACATAGTAGAAAGGGTTCGTAAAATCCCCTCACCCAATCTGCTAATAGCACTAGAACCTCGGATCAGAACACCTTCTGTCATCTTATGTGAGTCCAGACGAACACCTGCACTATCCAATAAATACTCCATGAATGGTTCAGTGCAGTAGAAATTATATGTGGAAGCATCAACATACTCCCCCACACACCCCAACTGATCTCTCTGTAAAGGTGGCACAACCAACTGTACCCCACTGTCATCTGTGTGAGAATAATCAATCTGGAGACTCGACTCCACTGGTATCTCCCGCTCATCAGAATCAGGTACTCCCAAATCCTGAACATGTGTATCAGCCTCATCAACGTGCTCCTCAGCAACAACTACAGGAATGTACTCATCACCAACCACCTCAATATACAAATGATCATCCATACTCTGTAAATCAATGCCAAAGCTCATATCAACAGACGGAGTATCAACAACTGTAGCATCACTATCTAATTCTTCCATATGGAAAGAAACAACCGGTGAAACTAAGTCCTCAAAACTGTCCACTGCAATCCCTTGAGTATCATCTGCAATAATCAGATCCTGGGACTCTGCTACAATCTCTGCCATAGTTGAGAGATCATCAACCCTCAGTGCACTAACATCTGAGCCCACCTGTACACTCTGAGTGCAAGCATCTAACTCATCATCATCTTCACTATATCCTATCTCATAATCATAATAATTATGGGACATGCTACTCTTTCGTTGAAGTGATCTGTAGTGCTCTCTCCTATGCTTAACAAAGCGATCAAAAGGCAACAACTTCTGAATTCGAGGTGGTACTAACTCCCACTCCTCCTTCGCTGTCATATACCGTGCGGGTTTGTTTTTGGATGTAGGATATGAAAGAATTTCATTCATCCTCTTCTGGGTTTCATCCAACTGCTTCAAACTGTGTTCCAGCTTCTTCATATCATTGTCCCACTGTTTCTGAGTATATGAAGGCATCATGATCCTTCGCTGATTCAATCTACCCAAACTACCCAACCGGATGGCAAGACATTAGCTCTGATGTGCCCAACAGGATGGCAGGAATTTAGCTCTGATACCACTGTGATGTCCCTTACTTAGGGGCTCCTTTATCTGCACAATAAGCTCTGATACCACTGTAATGTCCCTTACTTAGGGGCTCTCTTATTTGCTCAAAAGCTCTGATACCACTGTAATGTCCCTTACTTAGGGGCTCTCTTATTTGCTCAAAAGCTCTGATACCACTGTAATATCCCCAACCAATTGGGAATATATATACTCTAAAGCTCTGAACAAGATACAATTTGCAAACAAGATTCAAACATGCATAGACAAATCACAGCTCTTATCATTCATTCAGATGATTACAAAAGATGTCCTTATACTATTACAATTGAAGTCCTTTCTTATGCATATAGAACATGAAATACAGTATTGAAACCCCTGGTTTTGCAAATCTGGGAGTGAAAATCTGAATCTGGAAGAGTCTCGGCCCTTCTATGTCGACACACAGACGCCATCGTCGGTTGATATCTTGTCGACGTCGGTCTCTGTCGGACGGCTTTCTGCCGACGTCGGTCTTTAGTCGACTGATGTCGGTCACCGGAAGCTCTCTCTGTCGATGCCGGTTTTTGATGTGGATCTGTACGGGCCTGTACGGACTTGGTACGGCCGCCAACCTGTCTCCTCTTAATCCCTGATTACTGAACACCCTGATCTCACGAATATAGATTCTAACACAAGATCTATCTCTGTATAACTTATTGGATCAAAACTAAATAAAGAAAATACCTGAAAAGCTCTGTGATAAACTTCTGTGTGAAGTTATCTCTCAAATACCTGTAATACTATGATAACTTCTGAGTGAAGTTATCTCTCAACCCTGGAATTCTGTGATAACTTCTGGATGAAGCTATCTCTCAATTTGGCAATAGATCGGCTGATCTTTCACAACCTCTGAATCGCACACAATGAAGAGTTGATGTTCTCCACTGCAAATGGAATCCTGGAACCCTTGGCTCAGTCTTCACAGAAGAATTTCTTCAATTTTCAATAATCAATAATCTATGCATAATCCACAATGGCCTCCATGAGAAACCCTTATACCCTCAAAAGATATGCTTGCCCTAATTAGGGTTTCTTAAATTAGCATTAGGGTTTCTAATTTAAAATTAGAGCAAATAATTAAAAATTAATAATTAATTATTAATGAGACCAAATAATTAATATTTGATTAAATCAATCAAATATTAATATCTCCCTCAATATACGTCGGATCCTCAAACCGATCGAAGCAGGTGAATCAGGGAGTGATTCCGCATATGACCATACCAAAATAAAGGTGCTCCACTGCATATCAAATATCCCTAAAAAGTAGGAGCTCAGGCTCAATGCATCTGAAATACCCTGAATGTAAACCAAATGTAGAAATTCTGTGAATCAAAGTCAAGCCAAGCTCCATTATGACCCTCTATCTATCATATTAGCCTACGAAGGTCACATAATAAGCTAATCATCAAACCTGTCAATGTCCACGAAAAAGGGGACATGACATCATATCAATAGATGTCAGCATTGTACTTATACCCTCACATAATTTTAAGAGGTTTAACCTCCTTAAAAAAGGCACCTCTTCTTTGGATTAGATCCATTGAAGGTCATTTATGGTTATTAACATTGTGTTCCCTTCTAATTTATCCTACCTTGCCCATCCATGTCTCTCATCCTACTAAATGTGGGATCATTATGGTAACTATTCACCAATCTACACCATGCACTTTCACCATCACCTTCACCAAAACCCAAAACCCAAAACCTTTGTTATACAAACCCTTCTCCATCAGCCCAAACTAATCCATGTGGTCCATCAAATTGGAGTAGCCAATTTGAGAACCATTTTCCAACCCTAGTTAAACTACATTAGCCTGATGTCCATTGACAATGTAGGCACTACTGGACTTCTAAGGGTAGTTTGACCACTAATAACTAATTGCCCTCCCCTTTTCCTTTTCATTAACTTCTATTGCTAATAATTACCTCTTGTCTAGGGTGTCTTATGTCAAGGAAGCTTTGGATTCTTCCTAGCATCCTTGTATTCTAACATCATCTAATAATTTCTCTTCACTTTTCCCCCATTACTGGGAGAACTACATTAGCCTGAGGTATTTTTGGGCTATGTAGGTAGTGCTTATTTACTAAGGTCAGCTTGGCCACATCCTTTACTTTATTTTCCCTTCTCACCTAATATTTTTCCCTCTACCCCTCTACATATCTCCTCACCACCTCCCTCCCTTTAGCTTGTCAATCTCTTTTAACCACTTTTTTATCTTGTCAATATCTTTTAACACAAGGATTGACAGCGTTCCTCATTGGCCCCTCTTATCTCCCATTAAGCCACCACCTACTCTACTTCATTCGCCTCCCTAATACCTTTCCTTGTGCATGATTCACAACTCACTTCCCCACCCACTTTTTGCATTTTTTGTCTCTCTCTCCACTTTTTACCAACCTTGCCTCCTATCTCCTCTATCTTCTTTTGCCATCCTCATCATTTCCCTTTGTCTTTGGTAATTTATCACACCCTCTTTGTCGCTCTAGTTTTCTCACCAATTCCACATCATATTGTGCATCTTGTAAGATTTTTATTTCTTTTGTTGTTAAACTTTTTCTTTACATGTACCTCTAATCTCTATCATTTCACCACTCTTCCCACCTTTACCATTTTCCATTCTTTTTATTTTCTTTATTTTCATCTTTTCATCCTTTTTGTCTTCTTTTTTCCCTCCATAACTAGTTTCTACCTACGTATTTATCCTTTGAGAAGCATTCCATAAATGTACCTTTTCTTCTTATTAGTTCTTGCCTTTTGCCTTTTGCATTCCCCTTTTCCTCTTTCCATCTCGGTACTCACTTGTCTTTTTTATTTGTGTGAGTATCCATGCCTTATATCCTTACTTGAATTCTTCATTTTTCTTCTTATCATCCCTGATCTTCATCCTTTATATTTATCTCATTCCCTTTCATTGTTTTCCACCATCCTCTCCCTTATTTCCATTTCATTTCATTTTTCTCATCTTGAGGACATTCCTTGTTCTTCTTGACCTTCTTTTTTCCTCCTATATGTCCCTGCCTAGCTTCTTCCATCCTTCTCCACCTTCATCTTTATATATGAACTCATTATTTTCTTCACCTATCTCTTCATCCATCTCCTAGTCCACCTTCACCTCATCCCTTGTTTGATCCCCTTTATTTTCTCCCATTCAACCTATAACTTCTCACTCATTAGAGTGTGGTCACTAATTATACCACTTTTATGTATATCTTCATATCTACTTCCTCATGTCCTCCATGCCCTTGCTCTAATACATGAAATTTGGTTAGGTTCATTACTTCAAGTGCATCCCTTTCTTCCTTTAATGCCTTTACATGTTGAACCTAGATATTTTTTTTCCCTCTCTAGTTACTCCCTTCACCCTACCTATCACCTTTTTCCATTTTAAACCCTCTACCCATTTTGAGATTATATGATCACAACATATAACATGTTACGGTCATGAATGTCTTCCATTTAATTTTGGTTTACTATGAGATATATACTGATCCTAAAACTCCATAACATAATTAAATAGGTAAACAAGCTCATACGACTAAAAAGTGAGCATGAGCACTACTAAGCCATCAGGATGAAGATTCCTTCCCCATCCCCTTTAGTCTTACCTATTTCAAACCCTTTTTACTCTGACCTTTAGATATATTAGAATCAAAACTAAAACCAACTTCAAATGGAAGATTTGGGGTACCCACATGTGGATTCTAGCTATACCCTCTATTGTGACCTACCTCCCAACTGATAATTTCCCTTGATTCTCCCTACCTGACCTACATCCTGCTATGCATCATAATAACTGTACTCTTTAATCTCATTTCACCTAGTAACCTTTTATAGGAGTCACATTTTTCACCAAACTATTTTTCCTTGGTCTCTTTTAGAAATATTTTTACCACCTTCCTTTTTAACTCCCCAATGTATTTGCATTCATACATTTTTCTTCTATTTTACCTCTTAGTTTTCCATTTATACCATTTATTTTCCTTTCTAGTTCAACATGCTCCATCATTTAATTAATATTATTATTATTTTCATTTCTCTATATTCTAAAACCCATTAGAGTCTTTCTCTAAATTCCCTCAAAACTTAATTCTTACTTATTTTGGGGCCCCACTAGCTCAAGGGTCAAGGGATAAAATCTTCACCACTTCTCATTTACCCACTCTAATACTTTGCTTCCCTGAATCATTAAATAATACCCTACCATAGCCTATTAACAACATTGTTATTGAGTGTGCAAAATATCAACTTATTTGGATGGTGATGACTAAACTCATCAGGTCAGCATGGTAATTTGAGTAGTGCTAGATTTTCTAAAGCCTGGTAAAGCATATTTCTCCCTTTTCTTTTCTTTAAAATGGTGGCAAAATTTTCATGCTTAAAACTACTTATCCATGGCTACAAATTCCTTTTGCATAGTTGAAGCAATCATTTAATTACATCTTAGGTAATCTCATCTACCATTTCTACCAAACCAATCAAAAAACTTTTTGATAACCATATTTTCCACCCTTTAGATCTTTTATTTCTCTAACATCCTTTAATTGGACCTAACTACATGATACATCAAATTAAGGAAACCAAGTTAACCAACATTCCCCACCTTAAATGAACTACATTAGGCTTAAATTTCATTTTAGACATTATGTCTACGAAATTATGTAGGTATAATCCACTTGCCTAGTGCATGTGGAGTCCACTTGACCACCCCATTCTAACCAACCAACCCACTTACCCACATCCACCTTGATGTTGGTTATTTTTGACATGACCTCTTTACATGTTTTTTGATGACCTTACCTTGGTCTTTTTGACTGCACTGACTATGCTTGCCATGTTGCAATTTTTACACCTCACCTCATATATAACTAGACAATTTGTGTTGTTCTATGGTAGCACTTCCTACCCTAGATAACTGTGAACAACATGGAACTTGTTTAGATGACTCAATAACCTTAATCTGATCAATTGTGACTAATATTGTGGACCAATTACGTTGTTGTATGTCCATCTAAAAATTGCCCTTATTTTTTATCAACATTGGTAGCTTTAGTTTTTATATAATCTTGACTATCACATTTAGTTATATTTTTTACACCCATTGGCATTTCACATGCCCATCTACATTGTGGCACTACCTAGTACCTCCCCACCAACTGCTCATCAAACCTGCACATGATTTAGCCTTTCCTCATCAACTCTAGGTTTGAAGAGGAACACTTCATCCCATACTCAAGGCACCCTGACCTTCGACTAAGTGATTCAATTTTTTTGTATCTTGTTAATTCAAAGCCACATAAAAAAGGGGCAAAATGTAGACACTAGAAAACTATACATTTATAGTTTTTGATGATTAAATGCCTTGGGACCCCCTAGATACCACATAAACCTTATTAACCCTTAAGTAACCCCTCTTAACCTAATCAAATCACTATTCTCCTATTCACATAGTAATATTTTAAAGTACTACTCAAAAATACTATTCACTATGGGACCCACTATCACTATTCATGATGGCATGGCAAGTGACATGGAATGTGACATGGAAAGTAACATGGAAGGTGATTTAGGAAGTAATATGGCAAATGACATGGATTAGAATTGAAGTGGCTTTATGTGGGACATCATACCCCACCTAGGACCCTTTCACAAGGTTTTTAATGACCTCATTTAAAAATCACAAGGGTTCCCCTTTTAAATATGACATATTTCCCCTTATGGGACCATCATTAAACATGTATTTTTCCTTCACAAATGAAAGTGGCCTTCAAAATGAGATAACTACCTCTTTAGTGCTTTAGAAAAGACAAAGGGCACCCATTTTTGACTTTTTAACCCAAATGGGAGAGCCATAATCAAGGTGGGAAGCCCAACACCCTAATATTTTGACTCATTCATGTACCCACATGGAAAATTTCACCATAGTTTTTATTCCATCTCTTTAAGTTCTTGGATGAAGACAAAAAAGGGTGGTGAAAATTCTTTGGCCTCATTTAGACCCATGTGCATGATTCCTATTCAAAATTGGATTCATGTGCAAGGTGGGATACACACCAACCCAAATGGGATACCCATGATCAAGATGGGAATCTCACCAACCTCATATTTTGACTCATTCATTTACCACATGGAAAATGGCACCACGTCTTGTGTTGCATCTCTTTAAGTTCTTGGATGAAGACAAGAAAGGGTGGTTAAAAGTCTTTGGCCTCATTTACACCCATGTGCATGATTCACATTCAAAATTAGATTTATGCTCAAGGTGAGAGACATACCAACCCAAATGGTATACCCATGATCATGGTAGGGATCCCACCAACCTCATATTTTGACTCATTCATGCACCACATGGAAAATGGCACTATACTTCTACTATTCCCTCTTTTGGCATGATTTATCATAATAAATGATATAAATATCCCCCTCTCCTTCACCAAAGGTTAAGTTGGAATTTATTATTTGGTTATTAACATATTGTTATAGGTATTTGAATGATGTCATCATTAAGGAGGTCATCCACATCTTGGAGAAAAATAATTCAAAGCAATGAAGCTCTATCAAAATTGCCTCAAGACATCATCAACAACAACAACATTATTCTTCAAGCTTGGAAGGTAACATTTGATTTTGTTTATTCAATTTCATTTTATCATCCCTTTGGATTTTTAATCTCTTCATCCCCACTTATCCATTTTCTCCCTTTATCATTTCATTATCTCAATCCATTTTGCTCCCTTGCCATCTTTTATCCATTCACACCTTTGCCACTTTTACCCTCCTTATCTTCTTCCCCTTTTTCCATCATAACTACTTACCTTCTTACCTCATAAAAAATTCACCCATTTAACCCATTTTAATCTTTACCTTTTTATTACCTCAACCATTTATCAAGCAGCCAAACCACCTTTCTTTAATCCCTTGTTAAATTTCCAAACCAAAACCACAACCTTGCCTTAACCAATTTTCAGCATTAGTATAATCAAACTAGTTGCTTCATTTTGGTTAACTTAAAAAAGCATCTAATTTTATCAAACTATTTATTATCATTTGATATATTTTATTTCATTTTTACAATCATTTAATGAAAATATTTTTTTTTTAATCATTTCCACTTAAGTGTTTTAAAAAAGGTGGATTGATAGCCTCCTAGAAAGCTTTCACTTCTAGGATCTAACTCATGCTAGGAAATCCACCCATTTACTTGTCTAAAAAATAAGTTTATTTTAGTGTTTTATTATTTTCAATTCATCCTTCTAAGCCAAATAGGATCTCTGCACAATCACTTAGATTTAATTTGCACACATTCAACAAGTATTCTTCCACAACCTTATTAATTAGTTTCTTCTTTTTACACTTAATAAAAAGGAAAAATTAGATATAAAAAATAGATTTTGCACACTAAATATTACTGAAACATAAAACCAAAGAAAGTAATAACTAATTACACAAAGATTGGAAAAATTACACAAACACATTTGTTGATGATCAAAATTGATGTTACTCCTATATTCAAAAAAATTCTCACCAAAATCCATGTTGGATTATAATTGTTTATATAGACTTAGGGAAGGGTTTGACTCATCCTCCAAGTTCATGAAATTTCATTACATGTGATATTCATAACATGAGTTCTAAATTTGGTCTAAAACTATATAGGAGTCTACTTACAGTTATCAGTTTAAAATAGCCTTTGTTAAAGATATGTAATGTGTGCATGTGTATACAAATAGTGGTAATTTTTAATATTTATAAATAAAACTATATACAAACTATAAATTGATTCATAATTTACAAAATCTACATATGCCTCTTCTTATAGGTTATGAGAACAACCTATTGATATTATATATTAGCCACCTTCAAATGGAACTTGAATATGCATTACTTTCCAATGCCAAATTTACCTTTGAGATGCCATGTAACTATGTCCTTCTCTTGTTTTGTTGTCATGTCTTTACTACTTAGTCACATGCATGTCCATATTCTTGGTCTTAACCATGACTCCCAATGTTTGTCGATAAATATAGCATAGTCCAAATATCTAATTGTTCTATCTATAATGCCTAGCTAGCTTTCAAAATATTACATGTGTCAACACTTGATTGAGTCCAAGATATTTTAAAAGTCCATGTTGATCTTTTAACATCAAATCTTTTATGTTGGTTTAATGTGGTTCATTGGATTTTAGTGCTTTGACTCATTTACTGGGTAATCTAGACCCTTATCATGTCCTATTTTTATTTGATTCATATGTGTGCCACTTGGCAGCTGCTTGGGGCTTCTGATTTCTATGTACTAGGCTCCCTACTTCTTATAGGTCATTAGATCTATATACTAGGCTCTCATGATAGTGACACTTAACACTCTCATAGAGCTTTGGCATTTTAACTTGCTTTCATGTCATTCAATCAAATGGGCTTGAGTTGTCACACACTATAGGATCTTGATTTGAATCTAAATGAGTACTTTATGATGTTAAATTTCACATTCACATGCCCATCAAATGACATCCACATGACCATTAAATGACATCCGTGTGACTTTAAAATTTAATTTTTTAAATTATCCATTGTTGAGATTAAATTTGATGTTCACATAATCATCAAATGATGTCATCATGACTATCAAATGACATTCATGTGATTGTCAAATTTAATCTTAGAAGTTAAACACGTTATCAATGTTAAATATAAAGTTCATATGATCATCAAATGACATCCTCCTAACCATAAAATGACATCCATATAAGTGTAAAATTTAATATCATCAACTTTAAATGTGTCATTTCCTCATGACTCCCTGCTCTTACAAAAAAAAATAAAAAGAAGACTTAGCACAATACTTTTATAAAATATGTATAATGGACCCTACATGAAAAATTTTTAGCCTAAGGTTTTAGCATTAATAAAATGTGATTTGGGCCTTGGCTAAAATATTAATTTAATCTCAAAACATAATGAAATTATCTCTAAGCAAAGGTGTCACTTGGTAATTTAGTATTTATTTTGGGGTAATTATTGTGGGAGAATTATACTAAGATTTCTCTAAGGGAATTATTTCTAACAATTCTCATAAAGACTCAATTATCTCAAATAAAATGTCTAAATGAATTGCTTAAAGGGATGGTCACACAAGGGTTGAAGGGCATGATGTTTTAGAAAAATGTTTGAAGGAATTGGCTGAAGGACATAAGGCCCAGAACCAAAGTATCAAAGAAATTGACCAAAAGGTAAGGTCTCTCAAATAAAATGTTTGAAGGAAGGGGTCAAAGGGTGAAATCTCCTGGACAAAATCTTAGAAAGAATTGGATGGACAAAGTCTTAGGATAAAAGTTATAAAGGGCAAGTTTTTGAGGGGAAAGGGTCCAGAACAAAGGCCTGAAGGGTAAGTGGTCACTTCCAAAAGCCTAAAGGATATTTTTAAAAATATCTGAAGGGTAAGTTTATTAAGTTTGAAGGGCATATTCCCTTGGGGGAATTGTTTTAGGACTTTTTCATTAGACAAAATGTCTTAAAAAAGTCTAAAATAAATGTCTTGGGGAAAAATGTCTTAAAAAATGGGCTCATAGGGAAAAATGCTCACTACAAAAGTCCTAAAGGGCATGTTCAAAAGCACTAAAGGGTTTACTTCATGGTGAAATTTCCCAAAGGTTCTACTTCATAGGGTATATTTCAATGGGAAAGGGCCTCTACAAAATTCTCTAAGGGAAACCATAAAATTCTTGAAGGGCACTTTCAAAAGGTAAAAGGGTATATTTATAAAATTTGAAGGATATGTGCCCCTGAGAAAATTTCCAAAGGGTAAGTCAAAGGAAAAGGGTCATTTCAAAAGTCATGAAGGAATTCTATTAGGGGAGTTGTTTCAAATAAAATGTCCACAATAATTCTCCCAAACACCTAATTCTCTTAGATAAAATGTCTGAAAGAACTCAATTGGATCAAATAAAATGTCTTGGATAAAATGTTTTAAGAAATTCATTTATCTTGAAGAAAGTATCTTTGATAAAATGTCTGAAGGAAAAGTCAAAGGTATACGACAAAAGTTTTGAAGGATAGGTGTAGAGGAGCCAAAGGGAAATTGTAAAAGGTCTAAAGGAATTTTGTAAAATAAATTTACTACAATAAAAAGGCTAAAGGACACATTTCACAAATCTTTAAGGGTAGGTTGACAAGGCAAAAAGGGCATTTCAAAATTCCTAAAGGGAAGTTTCAAAAATCTAAAGGGTTATTCTATCTAGCAACAATCTGAAGGGTTTAATTTATAGGGCATTTTTTCATTAAAAAAGTCTTGAAGGATCTACTTCATAATGACCAAAGGGAAATATCAAAAAAATTGAAGGGTAAGTTGCATAAAGGGGCCAAAGGGCAATTCTATTGGGAAAAGTATATCAAGAATTTTATCTACAAGAATAAGTTTGATTCAGGGAAATGGTTTCAGTAAAATTGTAGTAGGGAAAATGTTGGGAAGAGTGAATTTTGTCAAATAAATTTTTTGAGATAAAATAAAACCGAAGACCAATTCATGTGGAATAAAATTTCTGAAGAGAAAATCCCAAAAACATAAGTCCAAAAACACAAATTGCATAAACCTAGAAATAATAATTCCCAAGCAAAGTTAATCCATGAAAACATAAGTCTACAATGATTATCTTAAAATAAAAAACATGATAGATAAAAATATTTAGTCTATAGAAGCACAATATCAATGTCATCTTGCCAAAGTATAAAATGCCAAATCATGATCTTTTCCTAGAAATTGCATAAACATATAGAAGTTGGGACTCAAAATCAAGACCATAGTCTTAAAAAAAAAGTGGGTCCCCATTTCTTTATGGGAAAATGGTGATGTGTTATGTATAACACCTTCTACCTAGAAGTATCTAATAATATGGATCGAGGAAGTGTGGTGATGTCAACCAACAATTTTTGCTATACATTTTTTGGCATCCTAAAAGTGTGTACTTCCCTCCATAAGAATTGGTTTTATTCCTCCTAGTCATAGACTTCCTTTCCTATGTATGTAATAATAGACTATAAGATTTCCTCCTCTTCTATGCCCAAATCTATAAGATCACATTCTGATACAATTTTTGGGACATTATTATGATCCATACATGATTAAATTTTATGTGTCCTCTTATTTCATGTAGGTGGTGAGGCTTTGCATAGTGGTTCCTTAGTTTTTTCCATAAAAATATATGATAGGGTTACTTTTATATGAGGTAATGATTGCTTGCTACTTGTTATATTGGTGGTTATTATGTAAATGGTTGTTGTGACCCTAGAGGAATTAATCATAATGTTGGTACTAAGTAGGCATCCAAATAATTTATCCATGGAACTTTCACCTTCACATCAATAATAGTAATGAAAAATAACAAAGAAGTGATGGATTCCTTTGGAGGCCTGTAAACTCTATTTTTAATGCCATCATGGATATTGGTCACTAATTTTTTTTCCTAAGTATATCATTAAATTTATAGGGACATAAAGGTGAGAATAAATCATTTGTATAATCTCCATCCACCATGCATTGAATCATCCCAATTGTGCATAGTATTACCCTGTTTTTGTCCAGGTAATGTTGGAAAACTTAGTCATAGGACATAATTATACATCAATATTAATTTTTCCCTTAGGTGACTTACACTATGTGAATCAAAGTATAAGTACCAATAATTATTATTGAAAGTTATACTATGTCCTGTTGATGACCTTCTCAATATTCTTGATGAGCTTAGAGACCAAAACTTTTGGCAAGTTAAATTTTTGATTGAACCTTATCATTGGTAGGTGATGTTGACTACACCTTTTTTTGGATTACTTAGTGTTTTTATTGGTTTTCCAAAAACACTTTATAATGTAGTCTATAAGGATTAACACTGAAGCATCTTGTACATAATTGATGTGAATCCCCTTAGATTCTTTGTTGTATTTTTTTGTGTGTTTCAAGTGAATTGGTGGTGCATTTGTCTTATAAGCAGCCAAATATTTACCCCTCACATGAAACCTTGTTTATTGCCCCATTGTGCTTGGATTTATGAATATTATAATGTCTTATTATAAATATATGACACCATTATTGTACTGGCTAAGAAGGGTGAGCATGATTTCATCTAGCTTACCAAAGGTTAGCAATTTGATCAGTTGCTCTATGTCAGACCCTTGTAGCCTATGTTGAAGTGGTAAGGCTGGTGACTATGTTTCTAATTTTTCATTAGAAGTGAATAGATTACCTTTAGAATCACCTATAATTCAAATAGGTCTAGATCATGATGTCTATTTTTTCATAGGGAAATAAAATGTGAATATCCTCTTTCTGTATATATATGAGTGGGATGAGAAGTTGTGATCTATCCATGGTGTTTGGTTTGATATTTATAAATCACTAGTTTCATCTATAATTAGAATTGATGAACACTTCATGTTTAATATATGAATTAAGCTTAAAATCTAGATGGATCTTGTTTACAAAGATACATAATGGCATAGTGTTATGCATGCCCTTGTATATATAAATTTTATCATATGATTATGCCAAAGACCTTAATTTTGATGTGTTGATTTGTATGTGCACCATTATAACTTTAAAATTGAATTAAATCAATCATTATATGACATGATGTTATTGATTCACTATCCATATGCATTATTTTACATGATGGGATTCATTGATGTGATGTGGCATTTTTTCCCTAGTCAAGTTTCCTTTATTTTTCATCAAATGAATTAGACCATTTATCTATTTTTGGGAAAGATTAATCTTTCAAGTGTGTCATATTTAAAATATTTTGAATGACCATTATTTATGCCTACCTCACACATTGTGTTTCATCTCCCTATTCCTAGACTTATTTGGTGATGCATCTTACCATATACTTGTATTATGTGTTCGTTCTATGATAAATTTCTAAGTTTGTCACACTCTATAACTATGAATTTATATTTTGGTTCCACTAAGTTTTGATATAGACATCATACTCTACTACTTTATTATAAATCAACAAATAACATAAGAATTAATACATTAAATAAAAACCTTAAACTATATGGTGCTACTTATCACCCACTCTTGATATTTTTGTGAGATTAGATAGGGATTATTGGTGGTAAGGCTTAATCATGAAACCATTCACATGTCTAGGAAGAATGGTTCCATGTATATCCCTTAACAAATTTGTTCATTTTTGTGATAGTTCATGAATAATTTAGGTTCATTTCCATCTAAGGTGTATCTTTCCTATAAATAATCTAGATCTACTACATATAATAACACTTCCTATTGTAGTCTAAACTCTTTCATTCATATGTTGTTATCATGCCATGTGTTCTAAATTTTATCACTAACCTCTTGTGTCCATTGTAATATATGATTGGTTCCTTCCATCAAGATTATATTCATGATTCTTGCCTATAGAGAGTCCTAATCTCCTATTTACATGATCATTACAATTCATGGAATAGGGACTATGTATTCATGGGCATTACTACTTCAAGTCCATACACTAGCTGAAATGGGGTGAAATTTATTGCTCATTATTAGTTTTTATTATACTCCCATAGGATCATAGGAATCAAATTTTCCAAAATATCATTTGGATATTGCATATCTTTGTGAGCATCTTTCTAAGGACATTATTTGATGCTTTCACTTATCCATTTGCTTATGGTAAATATGTCATGCTTTTATGAGATCATGAATTCCTCTATGATAATATTAATGTAATTATTGAGGAAATGTGTTCCTTTATCACTAAATAAATTTATTGGACACCTAAATCTATTTATAATCTTCTCATATCAAAAATTGGTTGCATCCTTAGCACTAAAACTTGGTGTCATAGCAAATTGAACCCATTTAGTAAAATAGTTTATTGTAGTGATTATGTTTCTTACATGACTATGTTTACTAGGTGGATTGGTTAGTCCCAAAAAATCAATACCCCATTATTTGAATGGTTAGTCAACTAGCATAGGGTTTAGTGGCATCTCATCTCTCTAATTTGGTGTCCCAATTTTCTAATAGATATCACATTGTTTAATTACTCAATGTGCTTCCATAAGTAGGTTAGGCCATAATAAACCACTTTTTAAGAATATTTCTCATAGTGGATTATCCTATGAAATGTATACTTGAAATTACTTGATGTACCTCTTTGATAAGATGAGGTCATTCATTTTCCAAAGAAAGTCTATGTAGTACTTCATCTTAGCCCATTTTATATAGAAATACATTGATAATGCTTAACGTAATATTTTTGTGATCAACTACTCTTTGTCCCTTTCTACATAGAGCATAGGAAATATTCCTTATTCCAATAAATTTCCCATGTCTTCAATATTTTCATGAATCACAAAGACTCAAAATAGATGTACATTGGGTGATTCATATTTAAATTATTATAGTTACTCTCCATTACATATTATTCTCAAATGGTCTAGCCCCATATTTTCTCTCCTAGGCTTGACATTTATTCTAAACTAAAACTCTTGAAACAAGATGATCCACCTAAATATTCACCCCCCCCCCCCCAACATAGGCTTATGTACTAGATATTATAGAGCCTAGTGATTAGTAAAAAAAATTAAAATGGTGTTTATAAAAGATAATATTTTAAATTTTGAAGTAAAAATACCATTTCCAAGGATTACCTTTATGTATTCATATATCTTCTTTGTGGCTGAGAATTTACTTGTGAAGAAATGGGATGGTCTAATCCTCCATCTCCTAGTTGTGTTATAATAACTCCTACCATAGTTCCTAGAACATCAAAATGAATGTGAAAAGGTTTAATCCAATTAGTAAATACCAAAATGGGATTTCTTACCAATCTTTACTTCATATCCATAAAATATGTTTGACACTCCTTAGTCCATTTAAACCTAGTATATTTCTGTATTAACTTTTCTAAAGGGGTATATATAATTGTATAGCCTTTTATGAATTTATTATAATATATTGTATGCCAAAATATTGATCACACCTCAATAGATATTATAGGAGGTGGTATGCCTACAATAACTATGATTTTAGCTTGGTCCACAAAAATCCCATCACTATATACTATATGTCCCAATAAACCACTAAAAGGTGTGAAGAATAAGAACTTATTCATGTTTATAAAAATATGTAGAGCTCAAAATTATTATAACATAATATTCAAATTGGATAGATGTTATGTAAACAAATAAAATATATCTAAATCATCTAAGTAAACTTCTAAAAAATTGTGGATAAAATATTTAAATGTAGTGACCATAACCCTAAAATAAATAATACGGGTATTCTTAAACTCAAACGACATTACCTTGTATGTAAAAAAAACCATTTTATTCTAAATGTGGTTTTGTATTGATATTATATTATGATTGGTATTTGATGGTATCCACTGAACCCATCTACAAAATAGTACACTTCATTTCCTTTGATGAACTCCAAGACTCAATCTGTGAATGGGATTGAAAATGGATCATTAATATAAGTGTCATTTAGCTCACAATAATACCCACACACTCTAAATTCTATGTAATTATTTGGATAAACCACCATTAATCTAACCCAATATAATTTTTCCACTAGATATATAATACATCCATCTTGAATCTGATCTAGTTCAACATTTACCTTCAAATTCATGTTGGGATTTAACATGTATGGTATCTTCTTCATAGGCCTTGAAAATTCTTTTAGATCTATGCACATATTATCTAAGGAAGTATATACTCATTCCAATTATATGAACATAGTTATAAATACATCCTGGTAATCTCATAGGAGTTATAATCCCTTGGACACTTATTATGTGTCTAGTAGTTGCCCAAAGTCAATTTTTGGTGTAGACTCTATTCGAATATTCACCCCAAATTTAATGGATCTTGATATATTTTTTTGGATCCACTTGGAATGGAGTCTTTCACCATTATATATCCTTCTCAATCCTAAATATGTAAATTGGTTAGTTCTTGATCTTCATTTTGTTCTATGTCTTTGGCTTTGGGTTCTTCCACTTCTCACTTCGGCTCAAAGAATCCTTTAAAATTTAGGTCCTCATCATTTTCATCATATTTTTATTGTTCCTTATCATCCATTATTTGATTATAATTTCACGTTATAATTTATTCCCTTTGTTTATTTTACTTATATATTTTGAGGGATGCATTGACATCCTTAGTTATTTCTTCCTATTGTTCAACCCTAAAATGAAATGTTTGTGGTATGTATTTCACTTTAAGCTTAGGGTTAATAATATATAAATGAAATGACACAAAGGGTGATAATTAGATCTATATCAATAAAATTAAATGTTAAACTTAGATATAAGCATACATTGAATTTATTATGATGAGATAATCTAAATATGGAAAATATAACTACTTGGATATAGAAATGACATATAAGAGAGTAATTAGATTATTTTGATGCTAATCTAGTTCTATATATATATAATTTTTAAATCAAGTGGGAAAATAGTTATGGAATAGTTATTAGATTCTAGATATGGTGTCTCTCACCATTTGGACAATTGCATCAGCCTTAGATGGTTACAATGACACTACTATCTAAGTCTAATGATAGTGTAATGTACAAAATGTCTAGTAAAATAGGATGTGACCACCTATTTTATTTTGGGTTTGGATTAACCTTTTATTTGGTGAATTAATAATTGGTTCATGGACTATCACTCCTTGTGAAATGGTAAAACCCTATCTTTCCATCTTCAATGTGACCTTGGGGATAAATGTCTTAATGGGCATGTTGTTTTGAGCTGACCCCAATGACCCTACTATCAAAGGATGTTTCTTACATAACATATAGATATATGTAATTATCCCCTAAATGTTGTCTTGTGTGTGAATCATGAAATATATGTAAATCAAGTACAATAGTGGCCTGGCTTCTAACTTGGCAAATCAGGCTCTTGGACTTCTCCTTTAGTACCTCAAACATGTAGATGTGCAATCCCTATGATTGGTTTGGAAATAGGAATAAATATGGAATATTTGTTTAATTGAATGCCCTGCTAATGCTCTTTGATATTTTGATTGGTATTTTTAGGTGACATATAGGAAATGAATGATTGATAATTTATCTTATATCTATATCAATCCTATCAGGAGATAACTCACATTAAATGAATTGGGTTGATAAATAGGACACATTTTATTTGTAAATTAGATGACTTTACGGCATTGGACACTTGCATCAGGGTAGGATAGTAATTTCGACACTATTTTATGTCCTGAACATTAGTGTCTAGGGAGTAGGAAAATAAGTACATGATCAGGACCTGAAGAGGTGTGAGATAGGTACATTTTAAACATTTTTCTCAAGATAGAATTTATGTATCATTAATATAAGAATGTTCAAACTAAGAGATAGGCAAAGCTACACAAGATAGAGTAGATGTGAGGTTTGTAGAGGTAATACATGTGTAAAACTATGAGGAATATCCAAAGTTTAATTTTTCCAAGTATACAAGAATAAGATGTCATATAATCACAAAATATCATATACATTTCACCCCACTTTAATTTAGTAATCAAATTACTAGTTTAAAATAAAGTAATAAGTACTTGGGTGTATATGCCCACCTTGTCTTTATTTGAGTTAAATTTGACTAATTTTTTGGTGATTGACCTGCAACCAAGAACATGTTATAATGTAAAATTAGTGCATATAATCTAGGTTAAAATTACTTAAAATAGATTAAAATTGAAAAAGATAGGTTTATTATTACACATGTGTGTTGATTTAACTACCTTACCTATTGGCTAGTTTTTTTGCAAAATAGGATAAATATAGATAAATATTTAAAGTATATATATCCTAGGAGATAGAGAGAGATATTAGAAGGCACATGCCCTAACTTTGGAGTGAAGGTGAGTTTCTACCTGGTAATTGAGATTAACTCAACCATGTAACCCAATCATACTTATAACTTGGTGAGGTTAGATTATCAATTATAACCTAAAAACTTGTAAATATTAAATTATTTAATCACCTAAACCATACCAAAAAGGTGAACCAACTACTACAGTAGATTGTCTCAATATGGTCTATAAAAGTATGTGGGGTATTAGTACATGTAATAGTTTTAGAATTTTAAATGGAACTATTTGGAGGTTAAAATGTGCATATCAAATAATAATCCCCTTGTAATCATATCCACATGAATTCCTTATGACTAGAGGAGGGTAAAATCCTAGGGTAAAGTTTTAGATCTAAAAATCCATCATAGTAAGTTGAAACCCTAAGAGGTTTGGAAGCCCTAAATCATAATTTTTTGCATTCATATGGATTGTGTTCACCAAATTTTTAACCCTAAAATGAAATGGTTGTGGTATTTATATCACTTTAACCTTAGGGTTAATAATATAGAAATGAAATGGCACAAAGGTGATAATCATATCTATAGCATGCCAATTAAATGCTAAACTTAGATATAAAAATACACTAAATTTATTATGTTGAGATAGTCTAAATATAAAAATTAAAATTGGGCTAGATATATAAATGACAAATAAGAGATTACGTATCTTGTTTTGATGTTAATACAATTTTGGATCTAGAATAAGATGAAAGTAGGTAGAATGATAGTTTTAGAATAGTTTTCAAATTTTGGATCTTGTGTTTATGGCTATCTAGACAATTACATCAACCCTAAATAGTTGCATTATAGTTATTATTTGATTCTACGGATATTGTCCTATATAGAATGCCTAGTGAAATAAAATGTGACCACCTAAATGCTTCAATGTTTGGATTCACCTTTTCTCTAGTGCATTTAGATTTGGGTCATGGACCATCACTCCTTATGAAATGGAAAAACCCTAGCCTTCCATCTTCAATATGACCTTGGGTAAAATGGATTAGTGGTCATATAGTGTCAAGCTGACCTTAATGACCTCATTATCAAAGGATGCTACCTACATAACCAATACTCTAAATATGGCCTCAGACTGATGTAGTTTTTCCCTACATGTTGGCTTTTGCGTGAATCATGTAATGTGTGCAAATAAAGTACAACGATGACCCATCTTGTAAATTGGTAAATAAAGATCTTAGTCTTCTCCTTTAGTACCTATGACATGTAGATGTGTAGTCTATATGACTAGTTTATAAATTTGAATAAATAAGGAAGATTTATTTAATTGAATTCTCTTCTAATTATCTTTAGTCTTTTTTTATGTATTCATCGGTGACCTATAGGTGAGGAATGAATGAGTTTGATCTTGTATTTATATCAATCTTATCAAGAGATAACTCATATTAAATCACTTAGGTTGACCATTAAGATATGTTTCATTTATAAATTGGACGAATTTAGGGCACTAGACACTTGAATCATGGAAAGATAATAACATAGACACTACTATCTATCCATGACATTAATTTCTAAGGAATAAAAAAATAGGTATAGGATCATAGCTTGTATAGGTGTAAGATAAGTACATTTTAAGCATTTTAGGCAAGATAAAATGTCTGTGTCATCAATATAAAACTATCTAAACTAATAAATAGGCTAAGAGGCACAAGATAGAGTATATGTGAGGATTCTAAAGGCAAGGCATGTGTATAAATAAGAGGAAAAATTAAGGTCTTATTTTTTGAAGTGTACAAGATTGAGGTGCTACATAATCACAAAATATTGTCTACACCTATGAAGTAAAGTCTATTGTACTACTATGATCTTCTACTTGGCCACGACACAAGAAGATATTTAGGTTATGTAGAGCTTGGTGTACCACTATATTTTTGGACCTATAGTTAAAGTCTCCCTTATGTGATCTTGATGCATGAACCATGTTTTTTGGAGTGCAATTAGTGTATTTATGAATATGTGTACCCAATACTTGGGTTTTATACCTTGTTTAGACCACATATTTACATACTTATGGATGTGCATATCTGGACACTTCCCTTCTAGAAAAAATGGCCAATGTTAGTGGATGATATCTAGTTTTTTATATTTCACTAACAATAACTTGAAAACCTCATCCCTTTTTAACTAGTTTTTCTATGTGCTACCCACCAAGTCATAGTTGTTCCCTTCAGTGCATAGTTTATTGCACTCACCCTCTAGTCTATATTTGGTATATGTTGTTCTACCATGAATACACATGGATAATAGTTATTAGTTGAAAAATATTGAGGTAATTATTACTCTATATCAAAAATCATTTGCATCAAATGCACATCGTGATCTCCTCTTCATAAATTCAACATATGGGTGTCTAAATCACCATTTATTGAAGAGATTATCTCCCAGGGTGGAATTCATTATTTTATTATCTTAGTGTATTCCATATATATAACACCTATTTTGTAAAATTAATCCACTTAATATCTAGTTGGATATCACATAAATCATGAGTTACAATCATCTACTTGGAATTATGGAATTGGTGCCTTTGTTATCACAATTCTAGAAATGAGTTATTCATTTTTTTTGGATGCTATTGAGGCTCCATTTATCGATAAAAATTTACATTATCCAACTCATAGTGCATTAGGCTTGGATTTGATTCCCACTTTCAACTACCTATTATCCCCATATGCAAAGGGTGGATCTAGATCTTTAGGTATAATATAGGGTTTACTCTCATGTTTATTTATAGGAATAATGATAATTGTATCCCCTTGGTGTGCCTCCAAATGAGTTTACATTGTATGAATGGTCATCTAACTATTATAATCCCATTTATTACCAATCAACATAAGGTAATGCATTTTATCAATATTCATATTAATTTCTTAAAAAACTATTCACATGTTTAGGTTTATAACTTTGATCTCCACATCCTCTAACTAGCCAATAGGTTTTACCCTCCCATAGTTAATGAGGCTTAGAGTTAATAGACAAGAGCTGAGTGATGGTTATCCACTAAATTTCCATGTAGATCAAGGGATGATATTGACTATGATTCCAAATTCAAACACAACATTCATTACTTCATACCTTGCCAGCTCAATATCCATATTAGATTTAACATATCATGGATTTTTATTTTTCACATACCATACTACTTTGTTAGTGTGCTCCTAATCCCTCTATGAACACTCCAACAAGTTATGTATAAGGTTTGTAATATTATGCAATATGTCTTCATTTCATAGAGTACCTAGTAGTTTGAAAAGATCAGTCAAAGCAATAAAATCTCCATATTGTCTCATGATTTGCACAATTTTCCCATACATATAGACATCAAAAAATTTATTATTAGCTTTAGATGCATCCTAATGTTAAATTTTTTATATAACTTGAAATACATGGTATATCAAACCCCTTTCTATTGTAGGATCAAGATATATATCCTACTAAACATTTTAATTCTTTGTTCCTATGGCATGTATAAAGGAGGTAATCCTTATCTTCATGATACTATCACATGACTGCCTATATAAATACATGATCTCTGGGGTGAAAATTGATCAAGTTTACATTTCACACATCCTTCTCTTTCCTTTAATTTTATAAAAATGGATAATATTTAGTGTGTTATTATTCTAAAACTCTGTAGTATACAAAATATATTTTCCTCTATGGATTAGGGGGTATTTTAATGTGAAGTGGTTATACTCCAAACACAAATATCATACAATTAGTGGACACCTTGGTCATTCATCCTATCTATGATTTCCTCCCTGATATCCCCTCTATAGCCTCATATACATCCACCTTCTCTTTGTTAGTAACCCCATCTTGATTGCTAAAACCCATCATATCCCCCTTGCCTCTAAGGAGAACACCAACCCTATTATTTTTCTCCATCGTATCCCTAATGCATTATTTGATTCTAATATGGAATCCATCCTGATTATTATTT
>JARHVA010005182.1:810000-965000 GCA_037957365.1 Torreya grandis | reverse complement strand
TATCTAAAAACTATCTTCCCTTATAATTACAATCTAAAACTACCATCTAACTAATCTACTCATTCCTTTTCTATCTTTCCACTTTATTCCATTTCTTAAGTATATATATCCTCATATTCTCTTGGGACATGTCCTTTACTTATCCTCATATTCTCAAAATTCTCTTGTTCTCCTATTATCTCCCATTTCTTCAATATCTTCTATACTATCTACTCTACTTTTACTCATAACTATATTAGGATTATTATTTTTATTCCAACTTCTTTGTTGTTACAGGTATCATTATAACCCTAGAATTTACTTTTCTCATTCTAATTATTTGTGTCCTCCATATTATGGGTATATATTCAAACTTCCCTTTTTATTTACTCATCATTCACTTCATTATCACACACATCCCATAATTCTTGAATTGATTACTCCATGTTAGTAGGAGTAGGCACCATGGCCTTTTCTACAACCAAAAATTTGACAAGATTAGGTATTCATTGCAAAAACTTACATATAATTCCTCTCACAAGTATGCCATATGTAGCCTTAAATATAATATATCCCTATACAACAAATTTAATGGTGTATTCATCAATGTTAGTTTTTATCCAATGATCTAATATATGAGTCTAGTCAGTATCCAACTTTCTTAAATTATCTAGTCTCTCTTCCATACAAACTAATAACTCTATTTTTATTGGCTAAAAACAATAGTATTTGAGTATTTATAACCATGAAACTATCAATATAGTAAATTTACACTAGAATTTTTTTTTTATTTCACCTTATATATGTTCATGAATAATTATTCCATAGAAATTCCTTTTATTTTTTCTTCTTCTATGAAACTGTGAATTAGTTCATTGAGCCATCATTCCAAGTCTCTTTGTATTAGTATACATTGAAAAATGTTTAATTTATCCATGCTCACTAAACCATTGTTATAATAGGTTCCTATAAAACCCATCAAAACATGCTAATAAGGGATAGCTATGTGAAACACAATACAAAAATAAAAAATAGGAATTCCCATAAAAAATTTACATTAATCCAAGCATGACATAGAATAAGAATTACCATAATTCATAAATATAATCAGGTCAAAATAATATTTTTTTCATAATGAATATATTACAATAACATGTAACAGATCGAGGCAAGGAACATAAGGAAACATAAGTGAAAACCATTTTTGAATCTCTATATTACTATCAATATTTCAAAACCATTTTTCAATATAAGTTTGTGGTATTTATAAATATTTCCAAATATTCTATCACTTCACATTCCATCCTTTCACTACAACTTCAAATAATAATCTTCACATTTTGAATAATTTTGATATACAAGGGGAGTCATATACATATAAAAAGAATATGTTATGTATAAAATGGTGTGAAATTCACACTTTTCATAAAACTATACACATATTTTCCATCCCTATCATAATACCAACATAATTGAATGAAAACACTTTAAAATTAGTTGCACTTCATTTATTAAAAACTAAAATTATTGATTTTATGTTTTGGAAAAATTTGAATGCAAATGTTTTTTATTCTGATACACATTTAAAACTTGCATTCATGAAATATAAAAACTTCCATTTCCATATTTTTTTAAGGCTAAAACAAATTTTAAATCTTATTTTATATTTCAAACCATAAGCCCCTTGTATTGAAACAATTCAACATATACCAAGTGGGTCACCTAGTACGTCATGACCTGAGAGATATAGACATTAGCGAGATATCAAGATATAATTTTAGGAGAGGTTAGATGGGAAATAATCTTTCCTATGTTGGTGTGATAAATTACCCATCAACATATTGATGCTATAATAATCACCAACTAACATAAATTTTAAAACTAATTTTTTTTAATGGTAAAATTAAGCTTTAAAATGTTTAGAGGTGTTACCCAAGCTGAGGTATTACAAACATTAAAATGTAAATTAGATTAATATCCACTATATGAAATATATTTGGGGATGAATTTGAATTTTTAGAACTCACTAAACACTAAAAACCTAAAATAAACAAAGGAAAACTAAAAATTAGATAAATCCATTTGGCTAGTAGATCACTTAAGGTTGTAGTTTTGTTAATCCATTCACTACCACTAAAAACTCACCAATGCAATATATTCCCACTTGGATTGGTGGAGGTAACTACCCAGTAAACAATGTAGGAGTTTCTCATGATTTTCCAAAAAACCTAAAAAAATTATACCCTAAATATGTGTATGGTAGAATCTGCACTGCCAAAGATTATATTCAAGCATTCAAAGACATTATCATTAGAAATAAATTCAACCATGAAGATTTTTGACATAGTTTTTTTCTACATACCTTGGATGATATGGCCTAAAACTAGTATTTGGGATTGCTCAATGGCTTTATTGCCTCTTAGTATGACCTATAAACTATTTTTTATAATTATTTTAGGGTGTTTATTAATCTAATTGTCCTCTACAATAAATTTTCCACAACCCACTAAGAAATAAATGAATCAATGAGCATGTTCAATACTTGTTTCCATAATATATACAAATTATGTAAAAACTCATACACACAAATGCAAGTGGTTGCCGTATAGATTTACCATAGGTCTTTTAACCCTATGACCTCCATGATTATCTAAAGGACTCTTGTGGCACTTGCATCCTTTTATTTAGGATATCATGAAGTGATCATGAATAAATAAAACATGATTTTGTAAGGGTATGGGACTATTTTTTTGCATTCATTAGGGTATTTGGGCAAGTAGAACCAAATTCTAATGATCAACCAATCACTCATGCATAATACCCCTCTAATGAATATGATCCCTATTAAAATGTATTCAATCCAAATCCAAGCTTATAACCCTTTGACTACATGCCTAATGGTCAGTCATTTTTTCATCCCAATCATGTATTGCCTCAATCAAATAAACCCCAAACCATCCTTATGGATTATAATAAGACTATTAACATCCCTAACATAAGTGGTTATATTTCCCCTAATAACAATCAATAGGTTATCTCATCATTCCTAAACAATCAAATGCCTACTAATGTTTCCCATAATACAATGCATGTTGTGGTTAACTCACTACCATAAGTAAGAAATAACCAAAATGCTAATGTGAACCTAGAAGTGGCTAATTTTTAGCAAATGGCTCAATGATTAACAAATCACATCATTAAATTTCAGATACAAGTACCTCAAAATAGAAATAAAATCATAAATAACCATCCTCAAAACACAAATTTCAGATTTGAGAGAACTAATAGCTATTAGAAGACTAGGTCAAATAATAGAGGTATGCTTAGTCTTCTTGACAACACAAATTAGAGTGATGATAACTATTCAATCTCCTTTAACCTGGATGATTTAGCATTTCCCACTTGGTGTAGGTTGCATAACATAATAGACCACACCAAAATTGATTGTGTTGAGTTTGTATTAGCCTAAAATATCCTCCAACAGGATATGGATAATATTTAAATAGTGTTTATACCTGATAATAGCTCAATCAAATTGGAGAGAATCTAGGTACCACCTTGGTCTTGGAAACCTATGTATTCTTACATGAGAGTGATAATGAGACCGAAGATAAATTGGATTGGTTCCATATATTTAAGTAGTTTTAAAAAGGAAAGAGTTACATTTTGAGGATTAAATTTCAAAACCTATTAACAACATCTACTCATAACAACACTCAAGTTTCATCTAATGAGAACCCAAACAACATCTTGTTTTCACCTAAATGTCCTACCACATCTTATCAACCAAATAACAATGCTATACCCATACAAAATAAAAATTTAGTGGAATAAAGTAAACTTAGATACAACATCATTGATGAGCTAAAGAAAACTAAGTCTACCATAACAATGTTTGATTTGATCCATATATATAATTGGAAAGATTTGTTGTGAATATCTCTATCTACTCCTAAAGATAAATAATATAATATAAAAATTGATGCTCGTGTTACAATTTATAATTAAAAGATTGAAACTCCTCCTTTCTTCCTAACAATCCATATTTTTAATAAAATCTTACATAATTATTTGGTGGATTTAGATGCTTCAAACAAAGTGATGCCTTACTCAATTTACTATAAATTGGACATGATTCGTGTTAAGTCAAATAATAAGGTAGTTTAGTTGGAAAAGTTAGAGGTCAAGGTGGTTGGTAAACTGAACCAAATTTATATATAGTTGGCTTCCAACCTAAGAGTGTAGTAATTCATTGACATTCAAGTGTTTTATATATTATATGTATATGGTATTCTTCTTAGTCAATATTGGTCTGGAACATTAAAGATAAACACAGTGGCCAATTTATCCCATGTGTGGCTCTTGTGGCATGGTATAACAAACCAAAACATAATCGAGCAAGATCCAAAAATGATTCATATGATCATATATTACAAAAAATATAAGTGATATCATGTATGGGGAATCTGAATTCATGGTCTACATATTTGAAACCAAGCCAAAAACTCATGAGAACTTGATTATTAGCATGTTCTCTATGCAAGAAAAAATAGAGATTAAAGATCTTGAATAGTTGAATGAGGAATATATCCTCTATGCACATGATATATATTCATTCTATTATGTTTCCAAAGCATATGGGGACTCAGAATGTGTTGATTCACCTCTAGAACATGGTAGTTTAGTGATTCTTTTATCATTAGGGACAATAGAAATAAAACATAACATGTTAACACAATGTGGTACAAGTGAAAATAAGGATGTTTCATGTCATTTTCTTAAAATACTTAGATTCTAGGCATCCCAATGCCTACCTCTACCCCTAAGGACCAAATCAAAAGATCATTGTCAAATGAAAAATAAACTATATGCATGATTAAGGTTGATAAAAATAATGAAGAGGTTAATTTTTTCATAACATCTACCTCTTATAACTCATTACAATCAGTTGGTGATCACTTTTGGACCTTGGAATTTGATGGATCTAAGTCTAAGAGTGGGTGTGGTGTTGAGGTTGAGCTCATTGAAATAAGAGGAAAATATTACTTGGTCATTTCATGCACAAACAATGTAGTTGAATATAAGGTGTTGATTCGTGGCCTTTAGTATGCTCTTAAAAGGAAAGTCAAGAACCTAAATATGTTGGGTGACTTAAAATTGGTGGTCAATAAAGTCATAATATAGTATGATTATAATGACAAGTGTTTATCCAAGTACCATAGCTAAGTATGGAATTTGATAAAATATTTTGATGTATTCAATATCTAAATAGTTCTTCATAAAATAAATCATACAACAGATAAATTAGCAAGGGCTACAAGTACCCTAGAACTAATTATTGACTCAAAATTAAAGATTTTTTTAGTGGATTTGGTCTCTACTCCTACTATAAAATATTAAAAACATCCAGGTATTTAATGATGATCAACATATTAATGACTTTATAACCAATAAATAAGTGTTTGAGTCTAAAATAATAGATGAAGACGATAGAGATGAGTTTGATTCGGATTAAGATGGGGTGATAAACCTAAAAAATAGTATACCAAAGTGTATGGACTAATTGGAGTTTTTGTTTGATATCCATTATCAAGGAGAAAAATGAAAAACATCCCCTACCAAAGGTATGCTACACAAGAATTGTAATCTATGCAATGCCAGTGACTCAAAAATGTGTTTCTAGGCATGACTTGCACTAAAGGTGAAAAACATGGAATTTCACAAGAATTAAATGACTTTAGAGATGTTATAGCATGGAGCTACAAGGATATAAAGGTATTTAATAATTCCATATTCACACACACCATCCCTCTTAATACAAGATTTAATTCCTTTCATCAACGGCAAAGGCCTATGAATCCATTACTATAGCCTTTGATGTTCAAATAGATGCAAAAGTTATTATTAGTTAAGATCATATTTCCTATTAGGCACTCCATGTAGGTGTAAAATATTGTGTCAATTATTATAATAATAGATATATATGGCTCTATGTGGACTTACATAAGCTAAACCAAGCCTAATAAAAGGATAATTACTCGTTGTTTTGCTAAATAAAGTATTGGAGATAGTGAATAGTTCTCAAATGATCTCATTTTCAATGGATGGTCTAGCTATAATCATGTAAATTTTAACTATGAAGATAAAATTAATAAAGTGTTAAAAATGTAATGGGAAACATTCACATAAAAAAATCATTTTACCCAATTAATACGAGTGATATTTATTAGCATGTCATGGATACAACATTCAAAGATATAATAGGTAAATGTATTGTCATCTACATGGATAATTTAACTATCTTTTCCAAATTAAACTAACAACACCATGTGAAATATATGAGAATGGTGTTTCAAAGGTATAAATAGCATGGTATTTCCCTGAATTCAAAAAAGTGTATATTTAATATCACAAAGGGAAATTTTTTGGGTCACATAATTTATAAAAGAGGAATATCCATAGACTTAGATAAAGTGGATGAAATTCTGAAATCTTCATTACCTGGTAGTTAAATAGAGCTAAGATTATTTTTTGGAAAGATCATTTTTCATGCATAAATTCATATTTAGTTTTACCAAAATATTCAAACCATTAAACAACATTTTGAAGAAGGATGTTCAAATTGAGTGGATTTCCAAAGCACAAGTGGATGTTTTTGAAATTAAGAAATTAATTGTAAATAACATGGTGTTGATAAGTCTAGATTATACGTAGCATTTATATATTTTCTCTTTCACCTCTTAACACTCAAGCATTGTCATTTTGACTTAGATAAAAGAGGTTGGAGATGAGAGACTAGTGTCATTATGAAATCTCCATTAATAAATGTTGAACTTAGGTATTAAAAATTTGATAAATAAGCTTTTGATCTGATTAAATTAGCCAATAAGTTTAGGGATTACATCTAATATAACAAGGTGTTTGTGTAGTTTCTAAATCTATATTTTTATATTAAACTAATCTTATACACTTGAAAAATATCTATCAAGGCTCTACCCTTTAATTTAATATTATTTAGATCCAAAAGACTATCACTCACCACCTCATAGGGTTTAATTACTTATTTCTTTATCCAATCCTGATTATTCTAATTATCTAAATCACTTGTAACAATAAAATACTTAAAATTATATATATGCTTCATTGTCAATTATAGAACCTTAGCAACTTTCCTCCATTCTAAATAGTTATGTTTAGGGTATGATAGTAGCATTGACACTATTGTCCCTAATCCAATGCAAGTGTCTTTGCCCAACACTCAAATTTAAAAATATTTTAATGTGTAAATATTAACCTTAGAATGTAAGTAACCAGTTTGTGAGGATTATTTCCAAAGAGATAGTACAAATACAAGTCCAAGCTAATTCATTTGGACATATATCAAATATCAATCAATCACCTTTCAATATTAGACATACTATTGAATTTCAAATTGCACAACTAGAATATTCTACCCTATTCATTTGTATTTACATATAAATCATAGGAATAACCATAATATAGGTCTAACACACTCAAAATATAGCCCATGAGCCATATTTGTCAAGTTACAATATAAATCACTACATGCATCATCATATAGTATATTTCACCCTTGTGAAAACACATTCCCACACCTAGGAGAGAATAAATAATTTTGAGGCCCTCCTTGGGTTATTGGTTATGTAGGCATTACTCCCTAATAGAGGGGTCTTTGAGGTTAGCTCGACACCGTGATCCCACTAACCCATTATTTGGCAAGGTAACCTAACCTAAGGTGGAGAGATAGGGTTTAAGCTATAAATAGTGATATAGAGATCATGTTTGAGATATATTTACATTAGATAAAAAGTGATAAAAAATCCCAAAAATACCCAAGTGATAACATTTTGATACAATGAACATTATGTACAAGATAATTTCATTGAGATTCAGACAGTATCATCAATGTAAGTATCCATAAATTGACACAAGTGCCCAGGAAACTAGAAAGAATATTTCAAGAATCTAACATCTATTCCCTAAACATCAAACAAATTATTTCCACACTTTTACATCTCATATATGTTTGTTCATCATTACATAACCAAATTATTATTTCTTCTTAATGATTATGAAATCAAAATATTGTCTGGCATTATAATTTCTATATTTATTATTTTCATAATTCAACACATAAATTGAATTATTTAATTATTCTAATTTTAGGAATAGGTTATCTCTATCTTCAATATCCTAATCCTCATAACCCTTAAACCTAAAAAAGGTTTAACCATTTTTTGAACCCAACATTTATGTCTCCTTTTGAAAAACCATAGTTTGACCTAGAGTTTCTTAATTTTGGATTTCTAAACTAAAAATATTTAAAAAATTAGATTTGCATTTAATACAAAGTAATTAATAATGTTTAATATGGATACATCAAATAATTATTTCATTATATAATATATGATGGTAATACTTGTTTGTTATTTCCATTACATTTATAGATCAATCAAAGATATAATCAAATGGAGTAATCAAATTGGTCAACATAATGAGACTATTAAAAATTAAGATCAAAATCTAATCTCTCTTTAAAACTCTTATTACATTAATATTGAGCCTATTCCACCTAACCCTAAGGAGGGTGATATCTACCATCCCTCTACCTAGGTCCATGTTATCATACTTATAAGGGGTAAGGTGGCCCATCCTATGTTTTCAAATGAAGGTAATTAATACGTCCTTACTAAAACCCCTCCACCTCCCACATCTCATTTAAATGATGTGTGTATACATATTAAATTTTAAGTACCTAAATTTTTTGTTTATGAATCCATAAAATATCAAATCATCATTATGATAAAGTTAATATAAGAGTTAAAAAATCAAAATCAGTATTTTAATTCAAATATCACATCATTGTAAAATCATATTACATAAATATAGATCCTAAACATGCTAGTATTAATCATGTGTTTTCATCTTCATCTATAAGGTTTCATATATAAATTCAAATATTAAAAAAATAGATATAAAATAAGAAATTCAAAAAGTGAGAAAAAGGATAATAAGATTCCAAGTGAAATCTTAAGATCAATGCTTCAAAATAAAGTGATCATATTACCTCCTCTACATGCTCTTACAATATCAAAATATTATTTTTCAAATCATAGAATCTATGGGCATCATATAATTTTTTTTTTACCTTGAATAAAAAAATATAAAGTACATTTGATAGTGGTGATCCAATAATAAATAAATTAATCATGAAATCCACTCACATAATGAGTACCTATCCTAAATCACAAGTCAAAAAACAAATATAGATATTGTTATCACTTTGATTTGAACCCTTTGAAGAGGTATTTCAGGTCTCCTCACTCAATTTACACAATGGGAACTCTTTAAGGCCTTGGGTGGTTAATGTAGAGGCATGGGGAGAAGTCTCTCATAACATCATTATCTGATACTCTATCCAAACTAGTCTCATGTTCTTAATGATTTGATATTCAAAATTCCATGTCTAGCTCTATCTTTCACCTTTGCCCTTGGGCTTAGGTAAATTTTTTTATAATTATTTTTTTATTTAATCTTCAAAACATATCTTCATGGCCTTAATCTTCATATACTACATTATCATTCATTATCTATCCTATACTATTCATTCCTCTTTGATTTTTGTTTTTGTGCTTGTACTAGGCCTCCATCCCACAGGTTTCTTTGACCAAACTTAGAGATAACTTTCAAAGAATCATTATTATGAATAAAATTATTAAAATATCATAATAGGCTTGTCTAAGCCCTTTACAGGGAATCAAATACCCTTTATCACTTTGTCTTGTATCTCAAGGACACAATGCTTGCTCAAGGCTTGTAGCCTTTTCTTTAGCCTTTTCCATTTGTTTTTTCAATATGTCATATTTATTATAGAAGTAGGAACACTTTAGGGTACCCTATATCACATTTCATCCTCTTATGAATTTTTATAACCTAACTCCTTATCTATCTAAAACTTCCTCAAGTAATTACCCCCTTTTTAGGCATATTTAACCGTCTATTCTTGACTCAAACCCAAAATTATATAAAATCCATATCCTCTCTAATACAAACCAGGTTATTCTATTCATATATGTTAAAAAAAGTTATATTACAAAATTTTAGTATTTACCCTTGGTTGGATCTCTCAAAATCCTCAAAACCCTAATCTAGGGTTTGTCTACACCTATACAGACTCGTGTCCATACAAAATGCAATATGAGGAGTTACACAAAATTTCAAAGGATCAATATTATTTTAAAACATCTATTTTTTCCTTAAAAATCTCTAATATTAGGTTTTAAGGCTCATATCACCTTTTGATGGTTTATAAATCATGAAACATAGTTGACTATTTTCCTTTTTAGTTGATTATGCACTATTTAGTCAGTCTTTGTAACTCCCAATGCATTCTAGTGACTATACAACCTATATGAATCAACCTTGAGTCTCTCCAACATAAATTAATGCTATACTTATAGTATTTAAATGTTATTCCACTTCCCAAAGATTATTTTAACTCCTCTTTATCCACAAATTATGAAAATAGGGGTATGTTGAGTGTAACTATATTAATTTAAGTGACAAGAGCTTACACCAAAGTACTCTCAAATATTTAAGGGACATTATCTATATTTGGTTCCCCTTATTCCCTATCAATCCTTATCTAAACAACCTTCTTTATTCCTTCCACACCATAACTTCATTCCTTCTTATCCTACACACAGGGTTTAGATTACATGCACAAGGTTATCTTTCATGGGAATTATCTATTATCATTTTATCAACCTATTGTTAGGATCCTAATCCTCAATAAGAGTACATATGATTACCTTTTATAAGCAACTAAACATGGAATTATACCAGAATGAACAAGTAACTAGAATTCAAAAATAGCACAGAATATGAGAGACAATACACAATCTTGTATTAATACTCATCCAGAAAGAAAATACAATAAAGAAGATGCCACTTCTTCTCACACCTTTGTGAGGCTTCCCACACCTCAAGATCTCCCAGTAATTCTCAATCAAGAGTTCACTCTCCTACCAAAAATGGTCCCAACACACAACTCAAACACAGAGTTGGTGTTCACCTCCAACCAGTCAGTAATAACACTGCCAATACACAAGTACTCAAAGTACTTCAAGTAGATCTCCCATGAACTTACAACAACCTACAACTCAAATGATCTTACTTACACATGTAGATCTACCATGAACTTGCAATGACCTGCAATTCAAATGATCTTACAATTGGAAGGATCTACCTTACCTTCCTTTATTTCTCTAATTACAATACATGCCAATGGGTCTATAAATAGATCCCATACTAAACAATAACTTAGACTTCTAATTTACAATAATTAGACACGCAGCTCCAGACTCAAAATAGTCTTTACATGCAAAAAATCAGTTTAACAAACTAACTGTTCATGTAATGAATAGTTCTATAACTACACAGGTGACCGATGTCGGTCCCTGTCTAACTGGAGGTGACCGATGTCGGCCAACTCCTGCTGATGTTGGTAGCTTCATGTTCACCCCTGACCAACGCTAATTGACTTGACCGACGTCGGTGAATGTGACACTCAGCAACCTCCTCCATGTTTGCATATAGTGAAGCTTTTATCTCCACAACCTAACACCTATTGTATTTCAAGCCTAAATATTGACTCCACTTCCATGTAATTCTCATGCATATGTCAAGGTTCCTAATTTGAGGTTTAACCAGATTCAATCATACAAATATCTTCTTTGACATGAACTATCTATAACATGGTCCTTATGAAATAGGGTCTCATTTCATTGATTAATTGAGCAAGGAAACTATTACTTGTTTTCCAAACCAATAATCAACTTTTTGATCTCATAAAAAACTCTCTTTTTTGCACAAGACAATACAAAGGCCCTAGCTTATGGATATAGGGTATTATGTCCCAAATTACCTGAACATTCCAAAATTATTTTACATGTTCCTCTACATGGTCAAATAAATTATTATTTACTCGAAGAAAATGTTACTTATAGAGATATTCATTGAAACAAGGATCTTATTAAGCATTGGCATTCCTACCTGCAACTTACACAAGTAATAACAAGGTTATGGTCATTCTTTTCTTCATTCAATTATATCTTTGTTGATTAAAAATTGTAGTCCATAAAAGGACTTGGATATTTTATTTTATAGGTATACCACTTATCTTCATGCTCCCTATTTCTCCTTCTTTGAGAATTTTCAACCTCTCCTACACCAACCCTCACTTACAATGAATTTTCTCTCCATTTCAATGTTGGTTTTTGTTAGAAGTTACATCCACTTCTTTTACATAACTACCTCAATGTACCAAGATGATTTTTATTTGTAAAATTTACTTTAATGACCCCTAAAACCAAATTTTATCATCTAAACACTCCAATAAATATATTTGGCCCTCTTAACCTTATTACAACATTTGAATTTTCAAATTCCCTATTTTAGAGGAAAAACACCTAGAGACTACATAATATAAATTTATGACTCAAAATGTATTTCTAAGGCATAAATGGACCTAATAAGGTCCCTTACACACATTTACTCTCAAATTTGACCACCTTTGACTTAATATTGACAAAAACACTAAAATTATGTTGCTTAGCTTGATGCTCCTACATCATACTCCCTAGGAGGGAGAAAACTTGTGCCACCAAATTTATTTATCACCTTAAAATTATTCTTTGAGGGTCATTCACATTTAATTTCATGTTATTATTTATTCATTGATCCTTATTTCTTGCCAAACTCTTGCATTTCTTCTTCTTGGCTTTGTCTAGCCTTCTATCCATGCATCTTATTCCTCCATGAAATTTTTCCACTAGTGTAGATTATTATTTTTTACATCTTCCACTTATTATAAGTCAATTTGAACCTTTACATACCTATATGCAACCCATTGGTTTTTATTCATCTTCCTCGTGCTTGCTTCATGCCTTGTTTTCTCATCAATCTCACTTGTGGCTTGCTTGTTTAGTGATTTTTTATTTTTGATCATGATTTCATCTTTTATATTAGGCTATAATGGCCTCTAATTCATGTCAATATCTATCATTTATTAATATATATTCTCATTTTATGCCTCTTCTCCAAAATTTTCCTCATTTTGATGCCTTTTCCTATCATTTTGTTCACTATTTAAGAGCAACTTCTTGTTCTTTTCATCCATATCATAGTATAACATGACTTGACCAATCTTTGGTTGTCCATATATATTATTATAAATTTTAAACTCAGAGTTATTTTTCCCAAATTAATATCTCACCTTGTTTGTTTGTTGATATGCCATTTTCTTACTTGTTTGCTTGCCTATTTGTACAACTTCTTTTACTTCTCTTTTTCAGTTCTTATTTATATTTTCCTTGACTTATTTTTGTTGTAAGTCATCTTATTTTAGCCTCTTGGATAGAATAAATACATCTTCCAACATCCTCATCTCTTCTTACAACTTTAGTTCATCTATCTCCTCAAAATCCTCATCAAACCTTGGTGTACTTTATTCTTTATTGTCTTGGGCAGCTTCTTGTTTTCCTTCTCCTTGGACTCCCTCATTTTTGAGAGTCATATCAACCTTATCATTTTATATACCTTGTATCTCAATTACTCTTTGAGTATATTCTTCTTTATCTTGCTTTTCTACATACTCATTCATCAATGTAATGGTCTCTATGTACAAAATAACTTCCTCATTAGAATCAAATGTAAACATATCATCATATAAAACATTGGAAAACACATATAAAAAACACTTATCTTCCTTTATGCATTAATTTTCTTGTTCATATGGTTGTACCTTCATTTCCTTGACTTGGTTTTCATGCACCACCGCTTTTGCTTGCTTTGTAGGTTTTCCATCTTCTTCAATATCCATGATTTCTTAGACTACACTTGAATTATGATATTATTGTGCTCTTTTCACACTCTTTATCACCCATTTAATGCCTTGTACTTTCTTTGGCTGCCACTTGTTCCTCATTTCATCTCTTTCATTCTTCATACTTTTATTCTATATCATGTCATCTTGATGTACTTTTCCTTTTGTGCTTTGTCTCCACACTTGTGCTTGTTTTCTACTCATGATTTTGATTTATTTGACCTCTTATTTGAGTTTCAACTCATTCTTATCTTTACTTATTTATTTCAGCCACTTAGGCCATATATATCCATGCCCTTGTTCTCATTTTGAGGTCTGAAATCTATCATTCTTTCTCTCAATATGCATATTAGATTTTTCTTCATTATAGATTCAATTAAAATCAACATTTAGGCATTCATTTACCTCCAATATAAACTATTTCAAGCTTGTTTCTTAATTCATGTCTTCATAGGTGATCTCCATATTTTATTTGTATGCTTCTTATCTTGTCTTAAGTGCTAGAATTGGAAATGTGTCATACAAATCCTCTTTCTCTTCAATTTATACATGTGATATGCCTTCAATGTCCTTCACTTTGTCTTCTTCAATAGGTACTTTCTCTTTATCTTCATCTTTCCACTTGATGGGTAATATTCTTGACCCATTCTTCATCAACTTTAAGGCCTCATGTTTGGCCATCACACATTTTTCTTCATACCTACAAACACAAAATTGAGATAAATTTTAGCATATAAAATGAGAGACCACATAGTCTCTTTTAATGTCTTTAGCATAGACATTGTCCATATTCTCTTGTATTCACCCTCATGTGCTCTTCTTGGCACTTCCATCTTCCTCTTGTTTTCTTAAATGATAACCCTCTTCTATATCTCTCTTTATTTTTTCTCACTTGGAAAAATCTCTCTTCTCATGCCTCTTTAGGCTGCTCTCTCTTTCTTCTCATCATTTCAAGACACCTTTCTTGTGCCTTATTCTTCTCACAAGTGACTCTAGTGGTAAATTTACTCTTCTTCTCACATTCCACCCAGTCTATTGGTTTTATTTTTCTCTTATGAGCTTCATCATGAGCTATATCCTCTTTATAAATTTCCCCAATTCTCTTCTTATATTTTTCACTTCTCTTTATATATCCATCTTCTCCATTCTTTGTTTTCTAGGCCTATTTAGACCTTTCTCTTAGAAATTTTATCAACCTTACCTCTTGGACCTATTTTGGACATTTCCTCTTATTTTAGTCCTTTATCTAGGACATCTTCTTATCCTCCTTGAATCTCTTTTTTATTCTTATATCTTCTTTATTCTCTCTTGGAGCTTCAATGCTCTCTTTTCAACCTGTCTTTTCTAGTCTTATCTTGACTAGCTTCTTGTCCTCCTTAAAGGAATTTTGGGATTTCTCAATTATATTTATCAATATTATTATCCTCTATTCAAACCTTAATATATCAAACCTACAACATTCTCTTCTCCCTCAATAACCTACAAGTGTCATCTCAATCATACCTCATAGCATATTCATTCATCTCAAATCAATAAATTATAAAGAAATAAAAAAAATTTACCCAAGCATACATTTCCTATATATAATACCAAATGATGTAGAGTCATGGGGATAAGTCTCTCACATTATCATTATCTAATTCTCTATCCAAACTAGTCTCATTCTCTTAATGATTTGACATTCAAAATTCCATGTTTAACTCTATCTTTCACCTGTCTTTGAGCTTAGGTATATTTTTTTTATAAGTATTTGTTTCTTTAATCTTAAAAACATCTCTTCATGGACTTAATGCTCCTATATGATATTCCCATTCATTATCTATCTTATCCTATTCATTCCTCTTTGATTCTTATTTTTTTGCTTGTACTAGGCCTCCATCCCACAAGTTTCTTTGACCAAAATTAGAGATAAGTTTCAAAGATTCATTATTATGCATAAATAGTCTTAAAATATCATAACAGGCCTATCTAACCCATTTACAAGGAATAATATACCCTTCACCACTTTGTCTTGTATCTCAAGAACACAATGCTTACTCAAGGCTTATAACATTTTCTTTAGCCTTTTCCATTTGTTTGTTCAATTTTTCATTTTTCTTGTATAAGTGAGAACACTTTAGGGTACCATATATCATATTTAAACATATTATGAAGTTTTATAACCCAAATCCTTATCTATATAACACTTCCCTAAGAAATTTTGTTTTTTCCTACCACAACTCTATTATTAGGTTTTAAGGTTCATACCACCTTTTGAGGGTTTAAAAATTATAAAACATAGTTGATTGTGTTCTTTTTTAGTTGACTATACACTATTTAGTTAGTGTTTGCAATTCTCAATGTATTTTAATGGCTATAAAACCTATCTGAATCAACCTTGAGTCTCTCCAACATAAATTCATGTTATTTATATACCGTTGTAATGTTATTCCACTTCCCAAATATTATTCTCACTCCTCTTTATCCACAAATTATGAAAACAAGGGCATGCTAAGTGTAAATATATTAAAATTTAGTGATAAGAGCTTCCACCAAAATACTCTAAAATATTTAATTAAATTTGTCTATATTTAGTTCCCCTTCTTCCCTATCAATCCTTATCTAAACAACCTTATTTGTTCCTTCCACACCATAACTTCATTCTTTCTTAACTTACACATAGGGTTTGGATTACATGCACAAGGTTATATTTCATGAGCATTGCCTATTATCCTTTTATCAAACTATTGTATTTCAATCTTGAGTCTTGAATCGACTTCCATGTAATTCTCATGCATATATCAATGTTCTTAATTTGAGGTTCAACCACATTCAATCATACAAATCTCTTCGTTGACATGACCTGTCTATAATAGGGTCCTTATGAAATAGGGTCTCACATATTTGAGTAATTTAGCAAGGAAACTATTACTTGTTTTCCAATCCAATAATCAACCTCTTTATCTAAGACAAAATCTCTATTTTTTTTGACATAAGATAATACAAAGGCCCTACCTTATGAACATAGGGTATTATGTCCCAGATTGCCTAAACATTCCAAAATTTTGTTACATGTTCCTTTGGATGGTCAAATAAATTATTATTTACTCAAATAAAATTTTACTTATATATATCTTCATTTAAACAAGGTTCTAGTAAATCATTTATATTCCTACCTACAACTTACACTAGTAATAATAGGGTTATGGTCATTCTTTTCTTCATTCAACTATATCTTTATTGATTATAAAATGTAATCCATAAAAGGACTTGGTTATTTTATTTGAGAGGCATACCACTTCTATTCATTATCCTTGTTTCTCCTTATTAGAACATTTGCAACCTCTCCAATGCCAACCCCCACTTACAATGAATTTTCTCCCCATTTTAACGTTGTTTTTTCTTGGAAGTTACATCAACTTATTTTCCATAACTACCTCAACATAACAAGATGATTTTAATTTGTAAAGTTTACTTGAATAATCCCTAAAACAAAATTTTGTCATATAAACACTCCAATACATGTATTTTTCCCTCTTGACCTTGTTACAACAATTTGAATTTTCAAATTCCCCATTTTGGAGGGAAAACACCTAGAAACCACATAACACAAATTTATGACTCCGAATTGATTTATAAGGCATAAATTAATCTAATAAGTTCCCTTACACACATTTACTTTCAAATTTTACCACCTTTGACTTCCTATTGACAAAAAAACTAAAATGAGGTTATTTAGCTTGATGCTCCTGCATTAGTGGCCTATGACTAAAGAGAATATCCAAAGAGGGTTGGCTCCATTGATGATACACATAAAATAACATAACACCTTATCAAATTTCAAGGAAAAGGGAGAGATAAATCATGAAATAAATTAATAAAAGGGGTTATACACCAAATTTTAGGTCTCCTCTATTTGCTTATGATGGCTAATGTAGACAAAAACAAGACTATATATGATTTCACAACTTCAAAACATTATCTATAACATTATTTTTTTGATATGGAGGCTAAAATTAATTCTTTAATAAAGAGATATAGAATAATACACTAGTGAAAGTTATCCACACTTTGTCTTTGTAAAACTAATTGACACACACCATATGACCTAAAAGAAGATGACTTACTCACAAAGAGGAAAAATGAAAGGAATTTAAACATTATCGCTTTCATTCATAAAAAATTCATCATAATAACATTATATGCATGATGGAGAAGGCATAAATAATTTTGTATTCACTTTGAAAGAAATAATCATTAACAATTTTGGTAGGGCTACACCATAACTAGTTAGAGGATGCTTTGTAATGGCATTCTTAGGAGTATATATAGGAAAATGGAGATTAGAGAGAGAATTTGGATTTATAATAAGTTAATTATGATTAGCATCCATCATAAAAAATAGTTATAACTTTAATGGAAGGTGAAAAATATTCCTACAATTCTTCTTCTACATGTGTTGGCTCTACTTGATGATGGCTTCATGAGAGGTGGTATAGACATAGATCTTTGAATTCTATGACTCATACTTGTTCTCTTGAAACTTAAAATTTTTTATTGATTGAATATTTATAAGTCCATACTTATAACTAAATATATTTAGGCTTGTTGACACATGGACTAGTTACTCCCCTTAAGATCACTTTATGCCATTATTGACTCTTTCAAAGCACCTTTCATATTGGTGAAAGTGGGACTTGAGGTTTAGACCTATTCAATAGTTTTGATCTCTATTTATATAACCTTAAATTTCATGTTTTATCTTTTTTTATCTAATTAAAAGTAACGGAGACATTTTTATCCCCTCATACAAGGTCTAGTGCTTAGTTGAAAACTGCCATAACAACATGACAACCTCTTACATGGCTTGTGGAAGATCATGCAACCTATACCAGAAATTTAAAGCATATTCAAGTGATTATTTATCTATTATGTCTATAAAACCTCCTATTAATATGTTTAAATATATTTTTAGGTGTTTATCAAGAGCATATTTAACTATCATAAAGATTCAATGATGGCATTTGACTGAAAATAACCTTTGAGACTCCTCTCTAGGCTTATTAGGACCGGATAACATAGTTTTACCAAGATATATCCTTCACCACTAACCAAAAACCTTGGTATAGATTGAAACTATCCCAAGATGATATTGAATACATTGATATAGGCTTGTGTTTGTCTTTGAAGGTTCTTACCACCATGAAGCTAGTAGATTATCTATGTATAAGCCCTTTAACACTACTTAAATTCATTAGAATAGGATTGTATATTAATTTAAGAGTCCTAAAAGGATGAAATTATATGTATACATGTGTTTATAAAATATCCTTATGCCTTGGATGACCTTAAGAAGATATACAAGCTCACATCTCTATGCAAACAAGAGGACATTCTCTATGAGGTCTATTTTCTTACTTGATAACCTATTGTATCACCATGAAGACTCCTTAAAAATTTAATTTAAGATAATTATACATATTCCAATGCATATAAGGTCTCTTTAACTAGTTGAGAAGCTTTCACATAGCCAAAAACCATGATGTTAGGCTTGAAAAGGCATTTTTTAACCACTTCCTTAGGATTTTACTCCACATGTGCCAAGATTATTTCTCAAATGGGTTATCATGAGGATTGAAAATTTTATTTATGGGTTTTTAATACGTTTTAAGTTCATTTCAATCACCTAAATGGTCATTTAAATTCATTGATATCTTCAAGGGTAATAAAGGCAGTCTTGAGGTGTTCACCTTCTTAATGATTATTTATGAAGTATAAAACCTTAATGGATTGAAAAAAACCATGAAAGTGGAGTGAATATACCTTATAAAAATCCCTTAAATGGAAATTTTTCCCTTTTACTCTCTCAGCTAACTTCTCATGTGAGAAAGATGACCTTCTCGAGCTTGCAAACCTGTAGGTACCTATTCAAGATGAGTATCTTGAGAAAAAAGGTCTTCAAAATTCTTGTTTATGATAGTAATTATCTTATATATGATTTATCCATTCCCTATAATTTATACATGTTATTTTACAAATATTTTGACCCCTTAAGCCTCATAGAACTTACATTATCCCATGTTAAGGGTTTGTAGGTAGTTATAGAGTTTTTACCCTAATGGTCTTGTTTTGGTGGTTTCTCTTCATGATCACATATATAATCACTCTTTAAGTCTCCCTCAAGGTCCCTCACACTCAAAACAATCCTCATACCTCATAGTCAATTGTAATATTTGCATTTTCTCTTCATATTCTTGTGTGTAGGCATATAGGTGTGTATTTCAAGATCAAACCCCATTTCCACCCTACTCTTGGATTATATTTTATGCCTTTTATTTACTTAAATTATATTTGAGACAATTCAAAGTCTATTTTTCTCATTTTAATACCCTTTCAAATGAGAAACAACACAAGACTTTTCAAGAAACCTTCATTCTAAACTTGCAAGCTTGACACGATCTACTTGGGTATGCATACAACAATTGTCTTCTTAAAATTTTGGATATTTAATTATTGGAATAGTTATAAGTATTTTGATATGGTTTTTATAATGTGGAATAAAATTTTCAAAACTAGTCTCTAATCACCATTCATGCTTGAAACCACTTCACAGTCTCCAAACCTATCTGCCATGTTAAGAAACAATAAAACAAGGAGATTTCTTATTTTTATAAGTATGATCCCTAAAAATTTTCCTTGTTTTAAAGTTTTATACACTATTATATTCCTAATATATGCTTTACAACCATCATCCTACATTCATCAATCTCAAACATGTTGTTAAGAGATGAAAATCGACGTGATGGGTTTTGTAGGTAGTTTAGAGGCAATAAACTTATTAGTGATTTTTCATAAATATATGGCCAATAAACTTAGAATTATTGAAATATATGTTTAGGGTATAGGGGTTCACTTTAACCCATAATAATTATATTTTTGTTTTCTCTTCTCGTCCATGAACCATCTTCAACAAACTGAACTTATTCACTCTACCAATGACCCAACAGAGTTTTTAAGTGGGTTTTTGCCTTTTTTAGACATAGAAACTCTTATTGAGTATGGTTTTAGGAATAATTAGGTTGGATTAAGTTTTTTATATACTTAGTAACCATTCTTAGTTTTAAAACCATCTTTAAAATGTCTCTTGATTGAGTTTAAAACTATATACTCACTTTCAGACCCTTCTTCCTTAAGGAAACCTATCTATTTAGGAGAAATGCCCTATTGTAGATACATAACATATGTCAATTAAGTACTTATTGACCTGAAAAAATATATTTTAATGTACCAATCACCTTATTACATTCCTTTCCTACCATTCATAATGTTATGCTATGTTTGGAGTTAAATAAATTTTAAAAAAATGTTCCAAAAGTGAATGTACGTTAGAAATAAAGGATTTGACATCTCTTGCTTGGTGTAAAGATAGAATTATAGATAATATGATCTAAAAAAAATGCCAAATTATCTAAAATAACCTCTTTGACCTCTATAAATGGTATCAATTTTTCACATTTGATATTACATAAGTAAGTCACTTTGAAACATTACAACAAGCAATAACACCAAAATAAATGAAACCTTAATTTCTCCAAAAAATACCTTAAACTCTTAAAAGTTATTATAGATAATTTTTTTATTTCACTGGCTTTACTTTTAGATCCATTATCCACTATGGATCACCATGTTATCTTGGAAGATCACCACATCATTATTTTCACCATGGATTGAGTATACCTTAAAATTTTCAAAATAACCTTAAAATATCCAAAGTTACCTTAAACTCTACTAAAATTCTTGTAAAATAATTCATAATTAATCATGTTAAGGAGACTAATTGGATAAGACACATGTCATACCTTGCCTTCTTTAGAAGACCCCAATGAGACCTTGAAATACTTGATACTTGACACCACGATAAAACAAATATGACACCAAGACATGACTCCAAACAAGACCATTTACAAGTTTAGATGACTCAAGTAATTATTTTAAATATAAATTGGTCAAGGTTGGTTGATTAGTTAACATATACCAAAGGATTTTTCAAAAAAATACATGCCTAAAAAATCAAATGATACAAATATGGTTGATAAGGATTTAAACATCATATTTATTTCATATATAAAAGAATAAAAGGTTAAGGTAAATAGTAAAAATTATATGCTTTCATCCTCAAATAAAAAAGTCAAGGAAAAATTACATCTTTTCTTAGTGTTCAAGCAAAGATACATGACACTTCTCTAGTCCATAAAGAGAGGAAAATTTTTGACAATGATGAACATACTCAAGAAAACTAAAATTCAAATAAGGAACCTCAAACCTATGGTGTGGTTAATTTTTCATACATAACTGATGCAGATGGAGAGATTTAACCAAAACACAATGCAAGTTATCACAGTTTGTCTTCTTTCCTTATAGCCCTCATAAAGGAATTTTCTAGGTGGTTTGAAAAATACACAAAGTTTCAAGATAAAACAATTATATTTTTGGATACCCATTAAGTGAATAATACTTATTACAAAGTTATAGGAGTAAAATATTAAGGTAGATACACTTATTCAACTTGACCTTCCTCAAACTATGCCTTTATTAGGTCTCTTTGACTATAAAATTGAGTTATGGATCCAAAGATCCCCATACATACTGAGACTCCAATAAAGTGTTTTATTAAATTTAAGGAAATTATATTCAATCTCCATTTAAAATTTTAATTTCTAAAACAATTTATAGATACCCAAACCAAGAAATAGTCAAAAACCCTAAGGCAAGGTTTTACATAGGCCAAGAGGTGAAAAATTGAATATTTCAAATACAAATGGATATTTAAAGGTCTTAAAACTTTTTTATGGTATATGTTCCAACATAATAAAAAAAATTAATTTAAATAACAAACATTTAAATTTCAAATAGACTCAAAACTTGAAATTCTCACCTTGAATGTACTTGATATGCAGGGTTATAGGTCTGTGTCAAAAAAAGTTGAGTTTGGGATGAGATTAAACCTTAAAATTAATTTTTTATCATTAAAAAAATTGAAATAATTAAAACCTTAAAACACTATTACAATCATTAAATTTATTTAAAACAAGCCAAAAATACCTTTCAAGTCACATTAAACTTGACTGTAACACATAAATTATTCTTAAGGCCTGATTTCTCTTTCTCCACCTATAGATGAATGTTTATAATAAAAAATATATAAATAATTAAATAATAAAAATTTATTTCACAAAAAAATATTCAAACTTTAATTCATAACATGATCCAATAGTTGTTCTCATTCATTGACATTCATGTTATGCTCATGCATACACATAATTCTTGACAAACAGTTTTCTTCATGAAATATGAACCTTATTTCCTATTTATTTGATCTCACCACCTTATTATTAAATTAAATAATTACTCTTTTTATCACCTTTATTTAATATATCTTCCTATAAAATCTCTAATTGCTTCTTGTTTTCCTCCAATGCAGGCTTATACATGAACAAGATGAATTCCTGAATGTTACAAAAGTTTTAACATAACATATAAGACCAAAAAGGTGTGAAAACACTAGAAAACATCCTAAAACATTTAATACACAAAAAAAAATAAACATAAAACATTTTAACCTACCAAAATAGCTATTAATACCTCACAACTATGGAAAGACATTCAAAAATTTAAATTTGGCATTTTGGTAGGAAAATGCCTAGAAGGCTCAAATTCAAATTTTATGAACAACTAAAACATATAAATTATTACTAAATGATAATATATAATAATAAGACCCTAATAATAATTAAAATAATATAAACAAACCAAAATTTAACATATGGAGTGATGATCCTGCATTATACTCCCTAAGAACAACAAATTAACTCATGAATTCTTATTCAGGAGGTCTTCAAGAGTAGTTTCATGTTTAATTATGTCTACTATTAACATATAAGTGGCATCCTATATATGATTATGTTTCCAATTTACTAATTATTAATACTATTTTCCTCTTGTTATCCTTATAACTTTCTTGTCTAAACTAAGTTCAAGTTCTTCTTGCTTTGTTTGTGATAGCTGATCTACTCACTCTTGGATTGTTGTGTCTTTAATTCTAATTGGTTGATCCTAAATATCTAATTCCTTTTATGGATAAAAGCATAAAACATTGAATATATGATATATCCCTATTCCACTAAGCAACTCTATCTCATAATCATTGTTATAAGACTTTTGTATGGCCTTGCATGGGCCAATCTTCTTCATCTTCAATTTGTTGTACTCACCTTTTGGAAATATTCTCTTCGTCAAGTGATCTAATACCATATCTCCAATCTGTAAACTAACATCTTTCCTCTTCAAATAGTAATGTTTTTTTTTACTTCTCCATACTTAACTCTAACTTCTTATTCACTTTCTCATGTACCTCTTGCATGGAAATGGCAAATTCCTCTCCCTCAACACTTCTTCTCTCAATTTTGCCTAAGTATCTCAACTCAAATACTCCCCTTGGGTGAATACCATACACCACTTGAAATGGACTCTTTCCAATTCTCCTATTGGGTGAGTTATATAAAAAATTAATCTTTAGGCAATACCAAGTCCCATTGTTTAGGATTATCTTTTATGAAACATATTAACAAGCTACCCAAACTTATATTGACAGCCTCAGTTTGACCATCTATTTAAGGGTGGTAAGCTAAGCTAAAGTTAAAATCAGTTCCTAGATTCTTCCATAAGTTTATCTAAGAGTGTGCTACAAACTTAGAGTCTCTATCTAAGATAATTCTCAATGGTATACCATGTAGTATAACCACCTCCTTGAATAATAAATTATCCATATGAGTAGCATCATTGGTTGTCTTACAAGGTATGAAATGGGACATATTGGAAAATATGTCCATAACAACAAAGATATAATCATGTCCTCTTTGATTTCTTGGCAACCCCATGACAAAGTCCATACTAATGGAGTCCAAAAACCTATTTTTTATTGGTAAGGGTTGTTATAGGCCTACATTAGTATGCTTTCCCTTTGCATATTGACAAATTTTACATATTTCCACAATTTTTTTGACATCTATTTTCATCATCAGCTAATAGTAGTGATTATTAATCTAATTTAAGATCTTATCAAGACCAAAATGACCTACCAAACTTCCACAATGATTCTCATTTATAAATTTACCTCTCATTGAACTCCTTAGCATATAAATTTTAACTCCTTTAAACAATAAACCATATTGAATCATATAATCCATTCAAGGCTCCTTATTTCTTGTAGTAGGATACTTACAAGCTTCATATGCATCTATAAAATCTAAATTAATTTCATATAACTACTTAAGTGACTCTATTCCTCCACTCTCAAACTAAATTTCACTAACAAGAAAAGGTATCCTACTTAGAAAATATGTTACCTTAATTGTTTGTCATTTATTGTGCTTGATGACAAATTTGAAGTTATAAAATTACTCAAACCACTTCATGTGCCTTTTAATGAGCTTTGTTTGGATGGTTATGAACTAAATTACATGGTTATCTATGAAGATATAAAACTCTTTTGGCATTAAGTAGTGTCTCCACTTCCTCAAGGCTTGAACCATGACATAAAACTCAAGATCATAAGATGAATACCATGTATTTGACTCATTTAAATTATCACTAAAATAATCTATAGGTCCTTTTTCTTGACTTAGGATAGATCCAATGGCCACTCCACTTGCATCACACTCAACTTGAAACACCTTGTTAAAATCAGGAAGTGCCAACACTTGTTGTTTTATTATTATTTTCTTTAAAAATTTAAAATTTCTCTCATATATATCAGTCTATACAAACCTATTTTTATCCCCTATAATAATATCAATAATGGGTGTACAAATCACACTAAAATTTCTTAGTCAAGTCATGAAATATTCTTACTTCATAAGTTATCCTTGGCTTTGGCCAGTCAATGATGTCCTTTACTTTGTATTTATCCATATTCAAAACACCTTGAAAGATCACAAAATCAAGGTAAACAAGATTTATCTTAATGAAAAAAAATTTCTTGAGGTTAATCAATAACCTTTCCTCATTCAACCTTTGCATAGCCATTCTCAAATGTTGAATATGCTCCTCTTTACTAGGGCTATAAATCAAAATGTTATCTAGCTATACAATCACAAACTTACCAATTAAGGGATTTAATACCTCATTCATGAGTCTCATAAATGTTCTTAGGGAATTTGTAAGACTAAATGGCATTACAAGCCATTCATACAACCCTTAATTTATCTTAAAGGCAGACATCCAGTCATCTCCTTCTCTTATTCTTATTTGGTGATAACCACTCTTAAGATCTATCTTATAAAATTATTTAGAACCACTCAAACAATCCATAAAATCCTAAATTATTAGAAAGATAAATATGTACCTTATATTTATCTTATTAATCACTCTTTAATCTATACACATCCTCTAATCTCCTTATTTCCTAGTAACTAGTACAACTGGTATTGTATATGGGCTAAGGATTTACCATGATCAATCCCTTGTCTAAGAGGTCTTGCATTTGTCTCTTGATTTTTTCATTCTCTCATGGTGTCATCTTATAAATAACTTTGTTAGGCAAACTAACACCTATTATAAAATCAATGTGATGACTGATGCTCCTAATAGGTGGTATCTCATTAGTTAGTTAATCCACCACTATATTAGCATACTCTTCCAACATATCTTACACCTATTGAGTTAATTCATTTAACTTTGTGTTTGTTACAATAGTCCTTGGTTTGAACACAAATCCAAAGCTTAATTCTTCTTCCTTCATAATGTTTAATAAATCTTTCTCACTTACCATCGTGACACTTTCATTGGTACTTTATCCATGGTCTTCTTCTTTGAGAGGAAACAATGTATGGATTATAACATATTTATTCAAGGTATATACATTATTTCTACCATCATGTGTAGTTTTTATTTCATGTTTCTAATGCCTCCTAAAATCACATGACACACATCCATTTACATTATGTCACATAATACCTTATCCTTGTATCCTCTAATCTGAAATTCCACCCAACATTGCCCATTTATAATAACTTGCTACCCCTTTTATAGCCATGAAACCTTGTATGGATTTGGGTGTGGTATCCTCTTCAAGCCAAGTTTTTATACCATCTCAATTTACACTAAATTATTTGTGCTACCGGAATCAATGACCAATTTGTAGCAATTACCTTGAAATTTGCATATTGTCTTGAATAGAGTCTTCCTTTGGGTAGGATCATTCTCCTTAGGTGGTTTGATCAGCACTCTTTTCATCAACAAATTTTCACCCACTTCTAGTTCCTAAACATGATATAGATAATATACCCTCTCTTTATTTACTAGAACTATTTGATTTCTATATTTATTTATAGATCCACTAGCTTGAACATTCTCTAGAAATTCCCAAAACCTATGACTAGAAAACTTATTGCATTTAAAATACTTACTAGTGAATCCAATTAAGCCTCTACCTTGTGTGTATCCTCCTCTAAAGTATGGTCTCCTTCCTCTAAATCCACCTCTTGAATTAGATGCATGTTCTTAAGATTTAATAGGTTATAAATTAATTCTTTGTGATGTGCTTATTCCTCAATTTTGACCTTTACATTTATAATTTCTACCCCTACCCTTTTTTTTTTATGGTTGTCTTCTATTTATCTTATATTTTACTTTCAAGGCATATTGGTAACACTCTTTAACTAGTCTTGGACTTACCAAATTGATACAACCTAAAGGTTTTATATTAGCCCATTGAGATACCTAGTTATCTTCTCCATATCTTCTTCCACGTGACTTAATTTGATGGTAAACTTGTGAAATTATTTGGTATATTCTTTAACACCCATCTCCTTTTGTTTCAAATTTTGTAACTTCTTAAACAAGTTAGTTTGATAATCAATAGGCAAGAATTTTACCTTCAATTTATCTACCATTCTATCCCAATATTTGATCTTGGCCTTACCTTTCTTTCTCCATTCATCCTACACATAATCCCACCAAAGGGTTGCATGTCCTTTTAGCTTGGTACAAGAAAAATTTACCTTATTCTCATATAGTACACTTTCATAGTAAAAATACTTTTCCAAATCCATAATACAATCAGTAAGATCTTCTCCATCAAGGTTGTCTATATATGTGGGAAGTTATATTTTGTGTTTAGACCCTTATCCCGGATTACCTTTAGTAGCCTATCTATTCCTTCTTCCTCTTGCTCTACTTCTTATTTTTCCTCTTATGGTGCCTATGGTTCTTCTTCCTTATCATTGAAATCCCCTATTACTACTCATCTTATTTTATTTTCCTCTACTAATGTCAACCTTACATCAAAACTAACTCTTAGGTTTCTTAACTCCTCCAAGTTTTCATCTCCCATTTGGATACCTGATCTTCCACCTCCTCTTGGGTTCCTTCTAAGTGGAATTTTGGATTATTCACTACAAATAACCAACAAACATGAAATTCACTCTATCCTCAATATTTTTAACTCAACCTACTCTGATACCAATTTGATGCAGAGGGAGAAAGTTAACCAGAACATAATGCAAGTTATCATAATTTGCCTTATTTCTTTGTAACCCTCTTAAAGGAAATTTTTAGGTGGTTTGATAAGTAAACATAGGTTCAAGACAAAAATAATTATATTTTAAGATACCCATTAAGGTAATATAGCTTCCTACAAAAGTTTAGAAGCCAACTATTAAGGTAGATATACTTATTGAACTTGACCTTCCTCAAACTAGGCCTCAATTAGGTCTTTTGACTACAAAATTGAGTTATGGATATAAAAATACCCACATGTAACAAGACTCAAATAAAGTATTTTATTAATTTTAATGATATTATATTCAATCTCTAGTTCAAATTTGATGTTTTGAAACTATTTCTAGATACCCAAACCAAGAAATGGTCAAAATCCCTAAGGCTAGATTTTACACAGACTAAACAGTGAATACTTGAGTATTTTAAATGAAAATGGATGTTTAAATGACTTAAAAATTTTATATATGGTATATTACCACCTAATATATCTTTTTAAACTTCAATAACAAATATTTCAATTGCAAATAGACTCAAAACTTGAAATTCTCACCTTGATTGTACTAAGAATGTAGGGTTACAAGACTTTGTAAATAGAGGCTGAGTTTGATATGAGATTAAAACTTCATAATGATTTTATGAGAATTAAAAATATTCCATTCACATAATTACAAACTTAAAACACTATTTCAATCATTAAAGAGATTGAAAATAAGCAAAAGAGACCTTTTAAGTCACTTAAAACTTGACTGTAACACAAATTATTCTTAAGGTTTGGTTTTCTCTTTCTTCACCTATAGATGAATTTTTTTAAAGTAAAATATATAAATAATTAAATAATAAAAATTTATTTCACTTAAAAATATTCACATTTGCATTCACAACATGACCTAATAGTTGTTCTCATTTATTGACATTCATATTCTACTCATGCATCCACAAAATTCTTGACAGACATTCTTATTCATGAAATTTGAAACTTATTTCTTATTTATTAGAGATAAACATCTTATTTTTAAATTAAATAATTACACTTTATATCCCATTAATTTAATATATCTTCTTATAAAATCCCTAACTACTTCTTGTTTTCCTTCAATGTAGGCTTATGCATGAACAAGATGAATTTTTGAATGTTACAAAAGTTTTAACATAACATATAAGACCATAAATGTGTAAAAATACTAGAAAACATCCTAACATATTTAATACACCTAAAAAAACCAACATAAAACATTTTAACCTACCAAAATCATGATTAAGACCTCAAAACTATGGAAAGACATTCAAAAATTTGAATTTGGCATTTTGGTGGGAAAATGCCTAGAAGGCTCAAATTCAAATTTTATGAATAAATAAAACCTATAAATTATTCTTAAATGATCTTAGATACTAATAATACCATCCTAAGACTTAATAAAAATGTAAACAAACCAAAATTTAGCATATGGAGTGATGTTCCTACATCAATAGATGCTCAAGATGGTATATCACAAGTTCAAGAACAACCTAGGAAGTTATTCCTTTCCTAAAACTATGGTTATGTAGATGATGATTAGAATTATAAAACTAATACACAGTATGAATATGTTAATATCATTTATGGTTAGGACACACATGATACATTACCTACATAAAGGCATCCCCTTGATAATATATTTACCCTATACTTTCATTACCCCTTGTCAACAACTTTTTTCTTATAATTTAATAATTCCACAATTCCAAAAAACATAAATATTTTATAAAATACAAAAACATTCATATAATTCAAAAATACCAAAAATATTTATCATTTCACATGTTTACTAGTTTTTTTCATTTATTTACTTTATGTCAGTAGATAACATATCAATTTCTATACACGCATATGTTTCATAGGTACTTGAGTGTGTACAATTAGTACATTAGACCCATGATATCTCCAGCATATAGATGTTGGACCTCTCATCTTCCAATGTGATACACTACATTGGGGGAATTTTAATTATATATGATCATGATTAATAGGTTCTATTGTTTTGTAATCATTTTCCATTGTTTTAGTGAGCTTGTATATTTTACACATGCCTATGTATTTGATATGATATTCTACATGACATTTTTTTTAACACATGTATGCAGGGACTAGTATAACATGATTATGTTAGTTGATTATGTCTAATTACTTCATCTATTTACATTTAACTTAATTGAGTGTACATTTTATTTGCTTCTAAATCTTACTTATAGAATATTTAAGCATGTTCCATTGATTATTGGCCATGCTTCCGTAAGTGTTTCTTTTTTATTTGGGTGTCTACATTTGCACATGTATTCCACTTGAATGTGTGGTATTTGAACATGCCCCTTGTTTGTAGTCTCTTTGGACCCCTTTTTATTTGATGTTGAATATGCTTCTATGTGTGATTGATTATTTGTTGATATTTTTATATTTTATATGTTTTTGTGATTCATATCATGTATCTTAGGTCTTGTTATATATGCATATTGTGAGCTTCATTGATTTATCTACTTTAACATAACACTATTATATGATTCTTTTACATGATTTATATAGATACAATATAATTGTCTTATCCTTTTGAGATAAGGTTATTATCACTTTTTAAATCCTCTCGCCTTAAAATTAGGGGAATATCGGTGGAGGCATGTCATATAATACATGGCTCCACATACATACAATTTATAGAATGGGAAAATTTTGATTCAATTTACATGATTCTAGTATAAATTTGAGATATAATTCTATGTATTGGGCATAGATTTGGGACAAATATTTTCATATTTTTGATACATATTATACACATGTTATAGATTAGAGGTTACATTTTGACAAATACTTCATCTTCATACATACTCTATGTGTACATGAACAAAATTATACACTAAACTTACCAAGATGCACCATTTTAGATTTTATATACTATAATATTTGTACCTTTTTATTAGTGTGATCAACATTTTTCACCCTCAATGAACTTGGCCCTATGATTCTATTATTGTGTGTTGATATGGTTAAACCAGTTGACTCAAGCAAAATTGGATAAATTGGCTAAATTGGCTAGATTGGTTATACTTGGGTTGTATAATTGAGATTATGTACTCTCAATGGACTTCTAATAATTAATACTTATACAAAATTGAGGTAATGATCACCTCCAATTCCCCTCTTCATATATATAAGGTTAAATTTGTAACCTATCTCTAATTCTTTAGCTATAAAATATCTCTACCAAGATAAACTACTAATGGGAAATATGGTTGCATTTACACACAGGTGTACTCCTTTCTTGCTCTCTTTCTTTTAAGTAATTTCATGTTATTCAATTTCATATTATATGAACTAATAAATGTTTAAAATTAACTTAGTTATGCATATACTAAAACTTACTATTTATAGCATCTTAGTCTTATACATTTGATAAATATCAATCAGGGATCTACCCTTCTATTCTAGACATTCATGCTACCAAAAGGCTCACATTCACCATCTCACTATGCCTAAATTATTATCTCTTACTCTGATAAATACCATTATAATGACCTAAGGATCCTATACTACATAGAAATATTAAAACCTAATAAACATCCTTCACTGTCAGTTTCCTATCCATACTATTTTCTAGTCTTCTAGACACTACTAGCCATAGAGGGACACTACCATACTACCATTGATGGTAGTGTCCATATCCTTATCTAGTGTATAATTAAAAAAATCATCCAAATTTAAAATGATTAAAACCTATGGGTAAGCCTATTTTTCTTATCAAACTCTACTATGAGATATTTTCAAAAGGTGTGGTATAAATATAAGTTTAGTCCTTCTCATTCCTCATAAAATAACATGTAAACACATATAAAATCTAAATCAATCAAATAAAAAAATCACTCTATTCTATATTTTTCATCCATATTTTCGTATCAAGCATAAGAGTAGTCATATTATAGGTCTAAAACATTTAAAGAGAATCCCATGAGAGATATTTTTCAAATTACAAGATAAATCATTGTATACATCTTCAGATAATATATTTCAACCTTATGCACATAGTTTCCCACACATAAGGAGAAATACATAAGTTTTAATCCCTCATTAGAGTATTGGATATGTAGGAAGCACCCATTAATAGAGGTGTCTTTGGGGTAGTTTGATACCATGAGCCCACTAACCCATTTTTTATCACAATCATTATAAGGGTGAATAAGGGTGAAGATATAGGGTTTTGATATATAAGTAGGTATCGACAACCTCTGTAAAAAAATTTGAATACATCAATAGAAAGGTGACAAAAACCTAAAAATGTGTAACTAATAGATTCAAAAAAGAGTCAATATTTTTGTCAGCACAAAAACGTCCATATAAGGACACTAATGTTGATGGTAGTGTTTGAGTTTGATGGTAGTGTCTTAGGAATAAAAATAGTCAAAACCCTAAATGAATGGAACACATATATTAGTTTTAGGATTGAGAAGAAGTTAGAAAATAGTGATAGTCTGGAACAAAATAGTGAACAATATATTTTTATCTTAACCCTTAGTTGTATAATTATTTATATATTTATTGTGTATGTTTGAATGAACTTATTTTAAAATATTGTATTATATTACGTAGATTTTAATATTACATTATTACATTCAAACATTTTATTTCTATAGGGTATTTGTGTAAAGACCCATTTTGAATAAAACATTCTGGGAACCTATCCTTTGTATATAAACCAAGCCCTAAATTCCACTATGGTTTCTCCTTCCAAAAACATTATATTCAAATTTACGTATTTTTTTCATATCTAAATTTATTTTCATGGGCGTAGCTTAAGGAATTCTTATTTGTATTTTTTCCTTGGGCCTTTTATTATTTTCCTATGGGATTGTGTCTAAACTTAGAACCCTCATCATTTATGCTTATATTTATAACCCTATAAAACCTCATCCTTTTGATCTCATGTTTAATCTTTCTAATGATCAATATAATGTGTATGATGATCTTATGGAAAAATAACAATGTTCACAAACATATTCTTTTTCTTACAACTGTGATAATGAAAAGACCAATAATAATGTGTAAGACTTAATGAATATGTCAAATCTCATAGTATGAATTAACATTCCCCCTATGATTATTATTTTGATTCTAATTATTTTTATGAGGAAACTAATTCTCCAACTCCTAATACATCACATGATTTAGAATCTAATTATGAGTTGTTTGAATGAAAATCAAGTATACAATTTGTTTTGTATAGCATTCAATATGATACAATGAACATGAAAGAAATTATCATTAATGGTATTTAAATTAGTAACTTATCATCTTAAATACATGAACCCATAGTTGAATGTGTTTCCTCTCTACTTAAATATGAATATGTTCTAAATGATGAATGTTTTCCTTCTTTACACAATATTGATAATGTTGAAAATGTGGTTTCTTCTCTAGATAATTCAACTAAAATGGTGAAATCCCCCTTGTTTCTCTAGATATCAATGATACAAATGTATGTAACACTTATCACCCTATCCTAGTAGGTTGGAAAGGATAAAATTAAAATATCACTCCAAAATAACCTCTCATTGGAAATGCATTGTTTGATGAGATGCCTAGATTGTCAAAAACATTTGCTACATATCTCTTTGAAATTTCACAACATAAAAATAAAATCAAAATTCCATTACATGACAAAAATTATAATGTTGTATATCAAAAAACACAATATATTTGCACAATTTTTTCTTTATTATATTATAACAATGTACCAAAAATAGAAAGTAACATTGCATATAATATACCTTCTTTATTTGAGTTACAAATAAACTAGAAAATGTTCTCCTTTCTCCCTCTTTTAAATTTTATGCTAAAAATCATGTGTCAATATTAAATAAATAAAATAAAATCACATCCTCTATTCCTATTGTATGTAATGAAATTACAAATAGTCTAACACATTTCCAAGATAGTGGTATTAATATTTGTGACATCCAAAATGATATCATGATCTATCTTAAGTCATAATGTAACATGGATGTTCCTTTACCTAATGTTTCCAAACCATGTGATGATACTACCCTATAATGAAAGGATGATGATAAAGAGCCTATTATTCCTATATTTTATGTGGATGGTAAATTAAAACATATATGTACCTCTTCGACCTATTTACCGATTCCCATTAGTGTCATTTTATTTATGATGACTACTATAGGAGACCTTCAAAATCAAATTAATATCCTTAATTTTCAAGTGTCCTCCCATGAGGCAACCTTCAATGATAATATCTTAGAAGACCAACCCCTTACATGGGATGTTTTTTTATCATCCTTATCCTTCCATTTTTTTCATTCTTATGTTTTCTCCCTTTTATGGTAAAGGATATCTTAATAGTCATTTGAGATAATATACAAACTCCTTTAACCATTGGTCCAAATATGGATGCATGCTACTTAAATATTTCCATACAATTTTAACTCAATTTGCCCTAAATTGGTTATATATCCTTCTAAATGGTTCCTTTACAACCTTTAAAAAAAATTAAATATGTATTCTTATATAATTTCCATAAGCATAAGTTACTAAATCTACCATTGAATTATTTTCAAGCCTTAAATAAAAATGAGGATGAATCTATTTCAAGGCTATGATATTATATTTAAGGATATCTTGTATTATTTGAACTAAACACCCTTAGATTTAGAAGTACAATTCATATTTATTAGGGTTCTTCTTTCTCCACTTAAAGAAAGAGAATTACACAAGCCATTTACTCCTTTTGATACTTTATATGGGGTTTTGTATAAATATGCATGTTCCCTAACAAATTATAACAATAAATCACTTGTTTATTCACGTAAAGGTAAACATGTTATAGAAAATTCCTACAAAACAAAATAATAAAACAAGAAGGGTCAGGAACTACTTCAAATACATTATTCTAAATCATCAGTATACACCAAGGAATAAATAGTAAAAAAAATTACACAAAGGAAAGGAACCTAAATATAGAATACCTCTTTAAATTAAAACCATACCTATACTAAGAGGCAACCACTATAATTTAATCAACAAAGAGATAAACCACATGACATATTAAATACATTATTGGATAAATAGTTGATTACTCTTACTCTAAATTACTACCATCGACCACATATATTTTAAAAGGTAAGAGTATAACCTTTTACACTTAGCATGGTATTAACGGACATCGTGATAATTATTATTTTCCATTAAGTCAAAAGATTTCACAACTTTTAGAGAAAGGGATTATTGCATTTTGGAAAGAGGTATATCTCCCTTGATTCTTATATATATCATTATAATAGGGTCAAAAAAATCCCATTTTTCTTATTTTTAATAACATATGGTCCATTATCCTTTGTATAATTTAACCACTATAAGAATTACTTCTCTTAGTGTACCCTCTACTAAGACTGATCTTTCCCATACTAATCCTACTAAGGATCCATTAGTTGATCTAGTTCTTGCTAGAGGGACACATGGACAAGTCATTAATATAAAATTGATAGAGCCTAATTTCATATATATATATATATATATATATATATATATATATATATATATATATATATATATATATATATATATATATATATATATATAATAGATTTAGCCACCAAAATCAGCATCCAAATATATTAATGAAATAGACACACTCAATACTTCTACAAATACACCAATAACAATGTTAGAACCAAGAGTAAGAAACTAGTTACCACTTGATCATTATAGTAGATATTTAATATTCCCAATTGGATTCCATTATGTATGGTGATTGAGTCAATTATCACTAAATAAAAATACCAGTAATTTACCACATAAGAAAATATCATATTTCAAATATATTACATGAATGAAAAATGAAGTATTTGAGATAATAAGCATAAATTATGCATAGTAACTTCCAAAGTTCATGGATATATTAGATACATTCATACCAATAGGGTAGTAATATTTTTTTTTAATTCCATATGAACATCCACTTAAAAAAGATAACTTTATTCCAAGACAACTAATTATCAAACTTACTAAAGTTAATTTTTTGCAAAAGGGTAAGCAATAAGAAATCCCATTTCCTAAGTGGCCTATACTTGAGAGGCCTTTACACTAGATATATATAGTGGATTCCACATAATCTTAATCTACTCCCACACTACATAATTAGTTTCATAGATCAAATAATCATGTTCTAATTATAGCTTCCCAAAGAAAACGTATAGCGCTAAAATATGGGTTCCATGAACCCCTACTCCTATTACTTCTTCATGACCATATAGTCCTATTACACATACATAATATAACTTATATTATTCATATCCATAAATGACACTTATGCATTCCCATTTTTAGTACCACCATTTTCATATACCATTTTATGATCTTGGATCTACTTATGAGTGTCCCTTAGATGGGATCATAGGCTAGCCTTTTCCTTTCAAACATTCCAAAAATACAAAACGATTAAAATAATTTAAAAATACAAAAATATTTATCATTCTCATATTTCATTATCTCCTTGGCATCTATGCTATTTTTTATGTTAGTATAAAGTATATAATTGCATTTCTATATACACATATGTTTCACACATATTTGAGTGTGATATAGGCATACCTAGATACATGATTTATAAACTTCTAGATGTTGGACCTTTCCTCTACTAGTGTCATATATTACATTGGATGCATCTGCTTCCTTTTATCATGATTTATATAGGTTACATATCCTTTATGATCATTTCTAAATTATCATGTTTGAGCTTATATGCTAATGCTTACACATGTCTATATCCATGCTCATATCTTTCATAGTGTACTTGATATAATTTACTAAATAATGTTTTTACTGACACATATATGCATGGAATAGTATAATATTCTTATTTTGGTTTCTTATACTTCATTTATTAACATTTTCACTTCCTTGAGTGTATTAAATTGCTTGTTATTGTCTTACTTGTAGAAATTTTGAATATGCTCTTTGCTTTTTGGCCTTTATTCCATTTTATGTTTTTTTTTTACATTTGAATATGTTATTCTATATTTATTGGAGATTTAAATATGTCATCCCTTTTGATTGTGCATAATTTGAACATTACCCTTATATGAAGTCTCCATGGACCCTTTTTTTACATTACATTGAGTGCTCTTGTGTGTGTACTTGATTATTTGTTGAGCTTGTATTGTTACTTAATATGAATTTATAGGATATATATCATGAATCTTCATGCCTTGATGTGATCATAAACTATGGACCTAATTGATATATCTACTTTGACATGTTATCCATATATGCTACATGATTCTTACATAATTTATACATCTACCTTATCCTTTCAAGGTAATTTACTTTACAGATTCCATTTTAATCACCTAAAAATTGGGGGAATATCATTTTGGACATGTCATATAAGCATGAAATCCACATTTTTCATATTTTATATATTTTAATGGGGGCATATCATAAAAACATGACCTCCAAACTTATACACTTTCTTAGTATTTCTATATTTTAGTAGGGGCATGTCACAAATGCATGTCCTACATACTTATACACTTATTATATCTCTATTTTATTGGTAAGATGTCATAAATACATGAACTCTACACTTACACAATATCCAATTCAGTTTCATGATTTGGATGTACACTTAGGTCAAAATCTTATAAATTACACTAATTTTTCATAGATTTGAAACAATTTTTTTTAGATTTACGACACATATAATCTATCTCAAACATATTATAGGTGAATATTCCATGTTATTGCACCAAAAACTTCAAAACTTTTCAATTATACTACTCACCAGGATGCATCAATTACACTAGGATGTATTGTTATTGAGTCTTTTCTATTTCAACATTGGGTTCATTTAATAGGCTGAAGTGATTAAATAATTCACTCTCAATAGATGTATATATTAGAGTGATTAACTAATCCAATTTCACTATATTTATAGTATTATTTGAATAAATCACTCACCATTACCATATTATATATATTCACACTTGAGTTGTGTGATTGACATATAATGATCTCAATGGTTTTATCAAAAATCATCATTACACTAGATTGGAGGAATAATAACTTCCAATATCCCTCTTAAAATATATAAGGTTAATGTATGAACATTATCTAGATCCAATGACTTATAAAGAAACATATTTACCAAGCCAAAGCATCAAGAAGCAACATGGTTGCATCGATATATAGGCATACTCCTTCCTTGATCTCTTTCTTTTTAAGAATTTTAATTATTTCAAATTATATGCACTGATTTATATTATAACATTCTCTTGGTTACAGTCCATACACTATTAAATTACTTAAAATAGTATCAAGCAAAGGTAAAGTGTTTTGTACACACCTAGGTATACATTTATTTCCTTTAACCTGGTAATTTCATCTTTATGCATTATTATAAAAAGGGGGGAATGTAGATACTAAAACTAAATATTTATAAAATATCAATGTTTTACATTTTAAAAAATATCAATCAAGGCTCTACCCTTTAGTTTTATACCTCCATGTTTCTAAAAGGCTTGTATTTGCCATCTCATTTTGCCTAAATTATTATCTCTTAGTAAAATCCATATCAATTTTATGAATTAGGTTTCTTTTACTAAATAGAAATCTTAAAAATTAATAAACATACTTCACTATCATTTTTATATCCATACCTATTTCCTAGACCTCTAACACTACCAGCCATAGAGGGACACTACCATCAATAGTACTATCTAGATCTTTATCTAGTGTTCAGTTACCAAAAGTAATCTAAATTTCAAATGATTATAAACCTATGTGTAAACCTATTTTTCTTATTGAACCCTATTATGAGATATTTTCAAAATGTTTGGTAGAAATAAAATTCTAAGCCTTATCATTCCTCATCTAATAAATACCAAAAAAACACCTACACAACTATAATCAATCAATTGCACAAGGACTCTATTTTGTATTATTCTTCCTTATTTTCATATTGATTATAAGAGAAGTCTTATTATAGGTCTAAATCATTCAAATAGTATTTCATGAAAGATATTTTTCAAATTAAAAGTTAAATCATTTCATGCATCTTCATATACTATATTTCACCCTTGTACACATAGTTTCCCATACATAGGGGAGAACTACATAAGTATGAGGATATCATTAGAGTATTAGTTATGTAACACCCATTGACAAAGGAGTATTTAGTGAATCTTGACACCATGATCCCACTAACCCATTTTTTATTAGACTCATTCTAATGGTGAATAAAGGTGAAAATATAGGGTTTTGATCTATAATAAAGTATCAATAACTTGTGCACAAGATATGAAGGCATCAATAGGAAAGGTGAAAAAAAATCTAAAAAAAATCAATTGATATATTTAGAAAGGAGTCTATATTTTGGGTATAAAAATAATCCATAATTATATTAACATTTATGGTAGTGTTCAAGTTTGATAGTACTATCTAAGAAATAAAAATAGTCAAAAACATGAATAAACAAAACATAGATTTGAATTATATGAATGTGATGAAGTTGGATAATAGCGATAGTCTAGAACATAATCATAAACATTATATGCTTCTCTTAACCCTTAGTTTTATAATCATTGTTATTTTTATTTCACATGTTTAAATGAACTTATTTTCAAATATTGTATTATATTAACTAGATTTAAATATTAAATTTAAACATTTTATTTATATAGGATATCTATAAACCCATTTTGGTTATAGGTCATTCACATAAAATAAAACTCAAGTTGAATCAACTAAATACAAGGTGTGTTGTACACACCATAGTATGTTTTCTTTCCTTTAACCTAGTAATTTTGTCTTTATGCACTACTAGATTAAGGGTGGATGTAAATGATTAAATATGGATTTATTTTTTGAACTAGTCTTGTAAACTTGAAAAATATTGCTCAGGGCTCTACTCTTTAGTTTGAAATTTTTTTCATCTTAAAGGCTCACAATTGCCACCTCACATGATCTAATTACTTGTTTATTAGTCCAATATTTATTATTATGATTATATAGATCATCTATAACCATATAATGCCTAAAATTTGATATATATCCTTCACTATCAGTTACATAACCTTAGCAACTTTCCTCCATCCTAGACAATTATATTTAGTGAAGGATAGTAGCACTGATGATATTATCCCTACTCAAATACAAGTGTCCTTTCCCTACAAACACTCAAATTCATAAAAAAAAATTAGTGTGTATAGGTCCACCTAAGAATTTCATTAACCTCTATGTGAGGATTATTTAAAAAGAGATAGTATAAATACAAGTTAAAGCTAATTCATTTGGACATTTAGGAAATATTAAGAAATCACCTATTAAACTTAGATATATTATTGAGTTTCAAAGCCCATGACTAATCTATTATTACCTATTCATTCTTATTTTCATATCAATTATGGTATTATCCCTAATACAGGTCTAAATCACTCAAAATACAAACCATAAATCATATTTATAAAATTATAAGATAAATCACTACATACATCATCATATAGTATATTGTACCCTTATGTACTCACATTCCCACACATAAGGATAAATACATAAGTCTGAGGCCCTCCTTGGAGTACTTTCTATGTAGATAACACTCACTAAAAAAGGGGTATTTGAGGTCATCTTGACATCATGAGCCCATTAACCCATTTTTTTGTCAAGGCAACCTAGCATAAGTGGAAATCTAGGGTTTAAGATATAAAAATTGATACATAGCCTATGCACGAGATATAAATACAACATCCAAAAGGTGATATAAAACCTATAAAGACCTAAGTGGTCACAGCTTGATACAATTAACATTATGTACATGATAGTTATATTGAGATTCAGACATTAGCATCAATGCAAGTGTTTATAGGTTGATACAAGTGTCTGGGAAGCTAGGAATAATATTTTTATAATCTATAGACTATTTCCTAAAATCACACAACCTATTTCTACACCTATATATATCATATTTGTCTATACATCATTACATAATATAAATAGTGTTTCCTCTTTATGATTATGCAACCAAAGTACTTTTTAGAGTTGTACTTTTATATTTAATATTTTCATAATTCAAAACTAAAATTAAATATCATGAACTAAATTATTTAATTGGCATGATTTTAGGAATAGGTTATCTCACTCTTGAATATATTATTCCTCATGACCCTCAATCCCAAAAAAGGGTTAAATATTTTTATTTTTTACTTGACCCTATTGTAAAAGTAATGTTAATGCAACATAAGTTGGTAAAATCAAGAGGTAAGTGGGTGACTATCACATGAATATTTTTGGAAGGCAAGAACTAATTAAAATTATGGATAAATTAGATCCACATATAGTTTTATAGTGAATATGGTGGAAGCCATCACAAATGATCATTGGTATTAGGATGTAATTCACTACTTAATTAATAACAAGTATCTAAATCACTAAATTCCACTTAGATAATAACATTACACCTAAAGAGTAGTAACTTGATGATTAAATTAGGAATGTTATACAAAATGAATCATAAAGGAATTTATTTGAGATAACCAAATAAAGAAGTAGTTGAAGTACTCAAGGACTTCTACATAAATATATAATTAGACATAGTTCAGGTAGCACTACATCCCACTAGATACTCTAGGTAGGTTATTATTAGTCACATATTTTTAAATATGGTGATTCCCATGTAATAAGTTTCATATTTCCCAAGTCACCATGTATAGATAATGCAATCAGTTAATGAACTTGTGACTTTTACAAAATGGGGGATGTAATTTATCATAAAAATAAATTTTAAATTATCTATTGGACACAAATTCATTCTAATAGCAATTAATTATTGCACATGGTGGACCAAAGCATATGATATCAATAATTGTAAAACTACTGTTGTGATTAGCTTTCTCTATGAGCACATCATCACTAGGTTTTGGATGCCTTTCACTTTAGTATGTGATAATGGAATTAACTTATCTTTGTTTTAATTTAATAAATGGGCATAAAATAATCCATTAATTCTCAAATTCTTGTTTAATTATTATTTGTGGGGTAATGGGCTAGTTAAATCAACAAATAATATTTTTTAAATGTAATGAAGAATATCTTAGATAAAAATCCTAGGGATTGGCATAACATGTTAAAATTTTCATTATGTTTTGATATAACTAGAATTAAAACATAAATAAGCACATCCTTTTATCATCTAGTATACATCCAAGATCTAATATTCTATGGGAATTTAAGAATCAAACCTTAAAGTTTATGAGAAACTACCTATAAATTAATGATAAGATTGAAGCTCAAATCCTAAACCTAATACAACTTGATGTAACCCTATTTCATTTAGTAAACACCAAGGATTCTTCACATGTTAGTTTGGAAAAAATTTCCAAAGTGAAAGCCTTTAAAATATTCTATTTAGTCTTTCTCTAAGATAAGGCTCACAATAAAAAGGATAACATGAAAAATTAGATTCCATGTGGTTAGGTCCCTACCAAATTTCTAAAATCTTGGGTGAGAATGTGTTTTGTCTCAGGTCTCTAATTGGAGAGCATGTCCCATTGCCTATCAATAGGTCATTCCTTAATCAATACTTCTAGGCCCAAATTCGATTGGCAAGCTCTTGTACATATTTTATTCTTTTTTATTTTACTATCCTTTCTTTCATGTGTTATTAGTTTAGGTTGATTTTCTCATTTTTTATCATGTGTCCAACCTCATTATTTATCTCTTTTTATTCTAGTCCTAATTAATTTTCCCTATGGGTACTTTTTTGGTTAATAAATTAAGGAAGAAGTGTGTATAGGTAGATAGCCATAGTGACATTCTAGTGCTTAAGTACTATAGTATTTTTTGGCTTAATATTTTATTTCTAAGTTTAGTTTCAAAATATTGGGTCTTCATGTGTGTTTTGTATTTATTTATGTTTGGATGATTCTAGGTTAGCCTCTAAATAAACATATTATCTCAAAACTATGCATTAAATCTCACATTTTAATGGTTTCCAAGTTTACTTGGATGAACCTGCTACAATTAAGATCTAGGGTGAAAATATATAATTCTACTTTAATTTTCCATGGTCATCCGCAACCCATAACTTAGACATTAAAATAAATAAAAAATAAAAGATAAATTAAAATCAAATTAGATTTGTGGGAAAACTCCATTTCTAGGTGATTCAAGAAATTTCTACTAGGGCTTTAGACACCTAACTCTTAGTATAGAAATGCCTTGAGTGGGACTAAAGACATATATGTTAGGTATATGGATGTTTGGATGGTAGTAAAGTGATTTAAAATAATTTTTTGTAAGGTAAAATTCACCAACATGATGATTGAAGCTTTAGAACTTAGTCCTTATAGGGTCACAAAGCAGTAAATAATTCATTTACACATCATGTCAATGAGAATATCAAATTTGGTCATTTATCCATTTTATTATTTTCTTCTCTATAATTTTTTTGTATTCAAAACACTATCTTGGATATGAATTATAGGTTTGTAGACACATTTCTATAGTTTCAAAATACTCAAGAGTATTTTCCATTATAATCATCATTTGTTGTTATTTTCACAACACACCCTAATTTATCCATAATCATGGTACCCCTTTTTTTGGTTTTTGTTTGGTCTCACGTATGCTTTAGTCATATTGATCTTAGCTATATCAAATCATTCTAGGGGTCATTTTCGTATGCATGCCAAATTGTCTCCCTAAACCTACTCTATTACAATGACTAATTCCATGTGAGAAAGTTTCATATAAGGGACTTAGCATAAAAGTGAAGTCTTGATGATTCAACTTGCCTTTGAAAGTATTTCTTGCTCATCTATCTCAAGTTACTCTAGGGGTTCATCTTAGTGTGTGTACTAAAATAACTCCTAGAGATTTAATTTATAAATTTATAGATTATGATGACCAAGTTCATGTGATAAAGTTTCATATAAGACACTTGGTCTAAAAATGGAGTTTCGATAACTTAGTTCACACCCAAAAATATTGTCAAAAATTTCTTGAAATCCTATTTAGGTATTTTGTAGATGCATTCAAAAATTATTTATTTTGGGACCTAATCAAGATTTATAAGCTTGAATATTCCTTCATGATCCAAACTTTGTGTTTTATTTGATATTTTTAACTTTTTACCTGAATAGGTATTGTTCTAGTTTTATTTAAATCCTAGAGACTTAATTAGAATTATAAGTTTGATTAGGTTTGGGAATTATTAAAATGATCTACCCTAGTTATAATCACATTTTTTGCTCTACATTTTTTCTTTATTTACATTATAGTGATATTCAAGGGTTTAAACCCTAATTGGGTCAAGCCATTTTCACTAGACATTTTGAAATGGTAGGAGATGGTCAAATCTTGACTAAGTATATTAGGATTTTCACACCCACCTACTTATTATAATTAGGCTCACTAACCTAACTATGTCTATGAAGCCCTAGGTATTTAAATTTACACGTAATTAGGGCCTAGACCCTGATTGGGTCTATTGCCCCTTTTTTCAAATAATGTAGTTTTATGCAGTCTCAGAACCTTACTTAGAAGGCACAGGATCTTTAGTGGTAAAGTATAGTGTCATGTAGGATTTAAAACATGATTAAGATGGGAGCTTTCTAAAAAAAATCCACAAATGATAATCAAGGGTCCTTGGCCTAATTAGGTTTGGGGACCTCCCTCAAATTAAATCCTTTGTTAATCACTATTATGATTTACAATTGTGTCTAGATCATTTCCAAGGCACCCTCGTAGTTCTATCTAAGATTTTGAATACCAATTAGAACTAGGGATTCAAATTTTAAAAAAGTGACTTTTATTTATCTTAGGCAAAGCCCAAATACGTCTCGGAGGCCATTTTTTAACCTATTTTTATTTTTTGAGAATAATTTTCACACCATTACTTCATTTTACAATATGTCTATGGCACCCAAAATTTTTTTTTAGCTATATGTAATGGTTTTTTTATTTTTATAAATTTTGTGTCACTTTAAATTTATCATATATCTTGTCTCTCCTTTGTTTAAATGGATTTTAATTGAAAATATTAACTTTTTTTCATCTTCTTTACAACCAAAATAAAATGTGGCATAGTAAAATAGAGGCAAGGAGTTGGTGGATGGCATTTATAACCCTCAACTATATTTTAGAGGTAAAATGCATCCCCTTTGTGATTAATATTTGTTATATATACCCACATTAGAGACTTATTAAGGGATCAATCATTTTTAATCCATTGGAGACATTGTGGACCAACCATTTTTCATGCATTTTCCTCATTTTTATTGTGTAATCTCTTCCTCTTTACTTGGTATTGGCATTATGCTACAAAAATTATAATCGAACGATTAATGTAAACCTTACTTGATTTATTTAAGTGAATATTTATTAATAAAATATATGGATATTTATTTTCATTGCATGCACATGCATATGTTGGAAGTGGTATTAATGTTCATGGTTTTTCATCCCCTAACTCTAGCATTGATATTCATTTGTGGTTGCATGAATATTGGATAGATAGGAGATTATTTTATAAGTGGATTTTATCAAATAGATCAACTTTGGATCCATCTCAATAGTATTTTTCTCTCTTTCCACCTCCTTATTTTGTCATTTTCAATCCATATTTTAGCTAGGATTAGATTAGGATTTGAATACAATCTATGTTTATGTGTTTATTTTGATTACTACAACATTTTACATTACCATCAATGTATTGTCTAAAATCAGCATAATGGAAAGAAAACACTCTAAAATTATCTATACTTTATTTATTAAAAACTCAAAATGCTAATTTTATATTTTTGGAAAATTTGAATGCGTGTGCTTGTTGTTATTTTGAAACATGTTTAAAACCAACATTCATGAAACAAACAAACTAAAATTTCCCTCTCTAATTAAGGTTAAAATAACATTTAAATCTTAGTTTATATTCCAAACTAGCAATCTCCTTATATTGGAATATTTTTCAATAGACCAACTGGGTCACCATTTACATTATGACCCAAAAAAATATAGACATTGGGGATATCTCCTCTTTTTAGGAGAGGGTATATAGATGACTATCCCACCTAATTTGGTGTTCCAAATAACCCATCATCATGATTAAGTCTATATGTTCTAAAAGTATGAATTATGGTTAAAACGGATAAAGGAGAGGATAAACCAATTAGGATAATAGCAGTCAAATTTTATGTCATTTTCTAGGTGATTTATCTTATAATTAATGATAAAATTTTGGTAAGGATTGTGTAGGTAGATGGGTAAATGTCATTGTTGGTAGAATTGATCAGTGCTAACAAATTATCCCTATTTGAAAGAAAAAAATATGCCAATAAGTAATTAAAAACCAAGGGCATGGAATGATGGATTGAATTATCATAAATTTAAATAAATTAAAGAATAATATACAACACATAATAAACTATGTACAATCATATTTTTATTTATTTCTAATTTTATTAAATATTTTTTTATTTCTAATAATGCACAAGTTATCCAATGATTCCATCAAGATAGGAATTAAATTAATAAATGATAAGTGTTAAAAATTTCACCTTATTGGAGTGAAAAGTATCATATGTACCAATATCATCATCAAAACATGTATCATATTCAGTAATAAAGATATCTAAATGACTATTCATGTGATTTTGATTAGGATAAATTGATCTAGGAGATGTAAAATTACATAAAACCTCATGGGGTATTGTAGAAGATTTTTTCAATTATGGAACCTTTTGATTTATATTTTGCATACTATGAACAAAAAACTTAAGAGATGTTTTAGGTGTGTTTGTTATAAAGGAGATGCCTTTTTCTTATAGACTTGATTTTGATTTGTTTGCTTTCGATCCTTTCTCACCTCTTGATTAAAAACATTTTACTTAGATGACAAATTGATAAACATGTTATGATTTTGCATATATGTATTATTTAATTATGGTGTTGGATAGAGAGGATGAGATATCATGGAATATATAGGATAATTATACTTTATCCCAAAAATTATAACAACTTTATTGTAATAAATATATTTCAAACATATATGAACTATAGAAGGTATAACACAAATTTTTGGCAATCATGGGTATCCTAGTATCATATCAAAAAAATCATTTTATGGTGAAATAATAAAAGGAGTGGATATTATAACGAGGTCCACTTGAAGAGTTAATACTTTCCTCTTGGATCAAAAGGAAAGTTGGATGGTCTATTTTAGAACCTTGAGACACATTTTCCATATCTTTATGGACTCTTCTTGCTAACTATAGTAATTGGATGTTCATGCCATTTTAATGAGGTATATAGGCCTCCACCTTCCATTCTGAGTTGTATGGATTGAAGGTGGGAATCTAAAATATAATCATCCTACTCCTATATTCTTATATTTTCCAAGAATACTACCAATTCTTTTTCATTTATTAGATACCAATGATCTGATGTATCTCCCATTAGCCCTTTATTCTACTCCTTATGAACAAATGACTTATCAAGTTATTTATTAGTGACCTCTTGTATCTCTTTAGGCATACTAGCTAATAAGACATATTCATTTGATTCATGATGAAGAGCAATGGTCTAAGGTATTAAGAAATCAAAAACTTGTTCATTCTTCTCATATTAATGTATTTGATATCCTTATGAGTCAACTTTAGTAGTTTATTGGTCCTAAAAATATTCAATGGGAAGTGTAAGTCCTTGAATAGATTGATAGTATTTTTAAACATCCATATATTGCTGCCATAAATCCTCATCATCACATTGATGTTCATATTCCTTGCCTAGGTTATACTCATCATTGGTCAATTCTAGAAGCTCTTGAGAAGCATATTGATGTGGGACAACTAGTATGTGATCAAGAGGCTCTTGAAAAATGACCCTCTATAACACATCTGAAACTTATTCTTCATGGATCTCACCTTCTACTTCCATTTATCCATGCAACTCATCCTCTTCAACCTTATGAAAGAATGGATTATGTTTGTTCTTCAACCTTATGAAAGAATGGATTATGTGTGTTCCTCCCATAAGGTATCCCAATCAAGATTTATTTTTCATGGTTACTCAAATCATAATTATATTTTGTCTCCTTAGCTACACATTCTTGATTTGCCTCACAAAGGAGAGGCTTTTTCTCTAGGATAGGCATAGTAGACCCTTGAAAGTACTCAATCAGATGAGAAAGGTCCATATAAGTAGCCATAAATACTTGAATTTTCTCTTGGATTTGATTTCCTTATACCACATTCACCTCTTATTTTTGATATACTATTTCTTGAATGACCCCCCATGAAGGAAAGGATATAGGCTTTTAAGGAGAGAGAAGTGGAGGCTAGAAGGTCTCTTATCTGACTTCAGTAATCACCACCACCTCATTCTTCTACACACCACTATGAATGGATTTTGAAGATGGAAATGGTTTATATTCTTGAGGAGGGAGGGGTGGTGATTGAGTATATTTGGGTTTGCTTGACTGCATGACCTGAATCTGAGATGGAAATTTGGGCTCATGTTTCCCCTACATAGTGTGCACTAAGGTTCAAGGAATGAAAGGAGGTATGTGTCGTTGAGGTGATATTTCCTTTATATCTACCAGTTTATGGTGTATATGTTTATCTACAACCTCAATATATCTAGTAATGCAGGCTTCAAAATTAAACCTTGATTGCTCATGAGGGATGGTTATTTCAACACAAACCTGCTTTTCTTCCTGGGCTTTCCCTTAGATAGATTTCCATGAGGGTAAGGTTGAGAGGAGTTTGGGGGATTTATGATGAACCTAAAAATCATGTGGTGTGGAATTATGAATGGTTTTAAAACTCCCAATATAAGGTTGAGGTGGAGTTAATGAGGTAAGATAGGGTGGGTGATGGGGTGTTTGATGTTCTTCATGGGTTCCCAACTTTTCCTCAATCTTGGAGATGAGTCCATATATGTCAAACATGTCAACATTGTTTCTAAAATAACCTCTCCTAATTAAATAGATCCACTCCTTTGCCTACTACATTGAATTCCTAACCCCTCTAATGACACATTTTGGAATTTCTTTCCCATTCCCCTTCAATGTATCAATGTTTATCATATTCTTTTTTTAGTTTACTATAACTATTTTAATGGTATATATAGAATGGATTGGGGTATAGGTGGGTTATCTAGGGATGTCATGCAGCTACCATGACTAACTAGGGAGGTAACTAGGATACAAAGGGGTTATATGAGGCTCATATAGGACTTGATGATCTTTTTAATAAGGGGTTTCATCATAGGACTATACTAGCTACTCATAGGGAGGATCAGGGTAATCCTCTTACATGTATGAATGATATAAGCCTTTCTATTTTTGGTGAGGATCATAAAAAGAGGTATATGGGTCATTTTGAAACTATTGATGAGGAGAGGAAATATATAAATTTTTTCTATAGGCTTTCATCACCTAGAAAACATAAGGATAACTAAAATCATGATAAAGGATATGCGTCTTACCTTGAGATATAGACTAAGGAGAACTTAAAATTTATTTTAAAAATGAATGTGATATAAACTTGATTTAATATCTAAAATTTGTCCCATTAGGCAAGCCAAAATTATTATAGACTCACATTTTACCCTAGATGGGTAAAGGATTATTCAGGTCCTCTACCCTAATCTAGTCTAATGTGAAGACGACCCTAGGCTATGGGTCAGTTATGATGGGGTTGAAACTATAAGGTTTTTAATGAGTATATATCCTCATATTGTTTGTTATGGTTCTCACCTAATATATAAATGGATTTGGGATGAAAAGGAAGGATTTGCATAAATGGAAACCTACTTTAAGTGTGGTGATGCACCATGAATTTAGCCATCCATTCTTTTGGATTCAAATGCCACTATTGGATAAAGTATAGGACTAATCCACTATTTATAATGGTTTCCAAGTAATAGTGTTTCATCTAGAGGTTATATTGACTAATTATATTAGGAGGGAAATGAGAATGAGGTATAGTTAGAGGGAACTTATAGTTAAATAACCAATTCAAGTTTAAGCCACCAATAACCAAGACACATTAGATGACTTGTAAGGAAAATTATAAGCACTTAGGTAAGACTTGGAATTATAGAAGGGAATATTAATCCATGTAATAATATTGAAACTAGTAAGAAAAACTAAGTATATATCATGAAAATAGATGTAAATGTTTTATTCATTCATCCAAGAGGTCTATGAGTATAAAATTTGGCAGAGTCTAGTCATACCATCTTAAGGGGATAATAATCAATAGCTTGAAGGATATATTTATAGAAAATGGAAAGTGGTAAAGATCAAGTTTTTAGGCATTGAAGGGATGATTATTGAGATCAAATCCACTCTCTATAGTAGTTACAATTTCCCTATATTTAGGTTCTTTGAAAGTGTTTGATTGATCATGGCCACCTTGACAACCCATTATGATAGTCACTTATTTCTCCTCCCACCTCTCTCTATATTGATGATATTTTTGGTTATAATGGAAAGACCAAGTAATTTTTAAGTAGAGTGCCACTATTGATGAATTTAGAACAGTTGGATCATTCTATTATGTTCTTATTCCATCATTGATTACCTTTTATTATTTTATTGTGGCATGAGAGAGTGAAGAAAAGGGTCATAATCACATCATTGGCTTTGGTGGTGGATTTGTTATAGTCCATATGTATGCCTCTATGACATCCTTTGAGATGTTAGCTCTATTTATCTTAGGTTATGATTGAACTTGGCTCCATGCTTTTGCTTTGGTTGAATAAGGATCCTAGTTTAAACTTTTGACATCAAAAATAGACTCAAACCAATAAAATTGTTCCATCCTATATTTATTCCCATTGGTTACATGGATATTAGTTATCATATCCTTGATTTGTTTACCTATCTCACTCTGTTGATCCTTCTCTGTATGATTTAGTGAGAGTCATGGATCCTCTACTAGTTCAACATGGTGGAGACACTTGTCATCCATGTTTTTGCTCCTTGGATTTTCTTGATCCCACTTACATCATACATGCCCTTGCTCTATTTGATTTAGATGTATGAATTAATACTATCCATTGGATCTTCTTATATTTTAATCCTAATAGCTACTTATCGGGTCTTAAAATTGACATTCACATAAACATCATTTAATATTCATGTAGATGTATTTGATGTCCTAAAAATGATCAAATTTAAACTATAATGATTTTTTTAGTGGCTTAAAGTTGACATCTACATGGATGTATCTTATTATTTGACCAAATTTGAAGATTTAAATCTTAAAGTGCAAAAATCATGGAGGGACCAAATTTGTTGGAGATGTTCTTGAGACCAAAAATATTATTCCCACTTGATCCAATTACTCCAAGATATTTTTAAGTGTGTCTATAAAATATTTGATTGTGCTCACCTATGTAATTTTACATGATGCCTTAGTGATGGTCTTATTCAAAATGGCTAAGTATAAAAACTTAGCAAATTCTATATGAGGATCCAATTTTGCTTATGCATATCTCTTGATGCACTTTGTTGCATGACCTAGAAGTTAGAATATGTATTCTTTTTATAAATATAAATAGACCCATGTGACCATTTTCCATTGAAAACACCACATGTGTAAGATATAACATCATTAAATGGTCCACTCGACTCCATTTGAGCTTCTTTGCTAATTGGCTAAGTATGGAAACTTAATGAATTTTAACTAAGAGGCCAATTTTAAACCCTTATATCTTATATTTCACTTAGATTCATTGTATAAAATTTGGTGCATGGAAACTTGGGACTAGTTTCATCAAAACCATATGACCAATTCTCCTTGACTTGTCTACATGTAGTATTGCCAATGTTAACAACTATCTACTTATAATTTTTGCTCCTAGACCCAAATGTCTATATGAACACAATGAAGAACCAAGTGGATAACATGCAATTACATACTCATTCCAATAATTATTTATTCCTTATGGGGTCTCCGAAAATCTAGTCATATATTTAAGAATTGATAAATTACACTCAAAGTGTTTTAAAATTTGTATGAGTAAAATGAGATCCTCAGACCACTCATTCCATCCAAAACATCTATTCATCTCCTCATCTGTTAGAAACCTGATCCATCTATGTATAATCTTGGTATGTTGGCCAAAATTGGCTATCAAAATGCTTTAAGGAATAAAAATAATGTTCCATAGCATTCCCAATGTATATTTCCTACCTAAATTTCAACTCATAAGAATTTACATTCCAACAATAATCTTAAGAAACCCAAGTCATTACAATTTGCTCATTATTATTAATCAACTCGATGATTCCATCATGATCTCATATATTTATAAATTAATATTAAATGATAATATTGTGTCCTTATTGCTAATAAGTTATTAAAATATCAATTACACAATTTTTTAAGAAATCAATATTAATAAGTCATTTTTTATAATTACAAACAAGTAAATCACATATATATACATCTATATATAAACACCTAACAACATTAAGTGTAAGCACTTCATCCATAACCATGTACATTTCAAAAGATAACTTGTAAGTAATAATTATAAATTACTTTTACTATATTATAACTTACATTCACATCTTAAAATTAGAAACTTAGAAACTATTCTATAATTTACCTTGAACAAACATCAAGTCTAGTATTTTTATAATCCATAATAATTTAAGGATTATTATTCAAAATTATTTAACATTGATAATAGATATCAAGACCTCATCAACATTTACCTGATGTTAGTGAAATAAATGTAAAAAAATAATTTTTAACATTAATGGCAATTCCCAATCAATAACCAATTAACAAATTTATAAATGAATTACCCTATTGATTTGAAATACATAACTTTAAAATACACTCCATACTAATTTTAATAGCAACATAATAAAAAATAACATGTGTATTTATTTTATTTATATGAAACCCATATTTCATTCTTTTTGCATACTATGCATCAAATAAAGATACGATCAATTCCTTTTTGAAGTGAATATAAAACTATCAAATAGTTAGTAGGTTAACATTCAAACAAACATTAATATCCTAAATAATAATCAACATGTACAACAAGCTTGACAATCATTCATTCACAAACCTACATGAGGCATATTATTTCAAATGATACAAGTAAAAGAATGCATATGTATATTTCTCATTATCAAATAAATATAATGATTCACAAAATCTTCATCTCCAATATTAATTTAAAAACAACTTGAAACCAAGTCGAAATACAATTTGTTTAAGACCAAACACTTTTCCATGTTGTTATTTGAAACTATGACTATCCCACGATACATAGATATAGTCATACCCTAATCCTTTTAATGAATAACACTAATATTTTTCAAATGTAAATCAAAGACTAGAATAATAATCTAATTAATGAATGACAATCACTATTTTCAAATCAATTAAAAACCCAAAATTATGGGCCTAAAAATTAAACTTTGAGAAGTATTTATAATTGACTATTACTTTTTCCATTTAACTCTAAAATATAATAATACATAGAGTAATAAACTTGATAAACTTTTCCATATTTCCATGTATCAAAGCATAGTAAATAAATTAATATATGTATTGACCAATAAACATCTAGTAAAGTTTGAATCCTAGTCAATAATTATTTCCAGATCATATTTAAAACATAGTTATCATAAATCTTTCATTTCCCTAAAACATTTCTTCATTATTACATCAATGAATGTATAGAATGTAATAAGTGAATGAGCATTAAAATAGAAAACTTGTTTATTACTAACAATGATAAGGTTATCATAATGGATAAATTCTATCGATGAATACCAAAAACATCATTGGCATAGTCATATACAATATTTATAAGTGGAATCCACATCGAGAAACAAGTATGTGCTAAAAGTAGTATGAACAACCAATCTCTTAGTCTATGTCTAAATTAAAAAAGAGAGATCAAACATGAAACCCATATTAGTGTGAAATATAATCCAAACCATAATCAGGTATCCCTACCCACCCCAACCATCTATTGGTGGTGTAAGTAGGTATATAAAGACAATTATTGTACCACTTACATAATCCAATAATCATGATGCAATGGTGTCATAGATTATATGCAATATTTATTGAATAATCAAGGGTTTAAGTAAAACAAAACATAAAAAAAAAGAATTATAATACATCCAAAATTGACTCAACTCACATATAGTTGAGGTATAAGCCAATAAAAAATAGAAATCCAAAAAGGAAAAAAGATTCAAAAATAAAAACACCTAAAATCATCCAAAAGACCCAAAACACAAAACCAAACCATTATAGAAAATAATGAATATTTTTGATATTTGAAATTACCCATTTGTTATCCATGGTAGAGGTATTCTCATGGTATCACCCTTTAGGTTTTCATGGACCAATTTTTTCAAAACAATAAATTGATTTAGGTCATATGATTCTAAACCTTAACCTAATATTTTATTTAAAATTAAACAAACACCCAATAAACACATTGATTCATAAAATAAATATTCAAAATTCAATTACATGGTCTTAAGATGCAATGTGTTACCAGAAAGACTCAGCCCAAAATATTATTATTTCTTCTTTCCACTTTTCCCCACCTCTGTCATCCTCCCATACTTATTTATCTTTTCTTTTATTTATAATACATTTTTTGTTTTCAAATTTACAACTAGTTAAACTCTTTATTTCATGAAATGGAACTCCTACCTCAAAAATATAATGCTTAGATTCCAAAATCATGAATTCAATTTTAGAACCCTTGGCTTCCTACATGCAAGACCTAAACCATTGTGCACACAATCCACCAAGCCATCAAGTGAAATGATTTAATGATTAACCCAAATTGAGTATGCCCAAATTCAACCACCAAATCCCTTCATTTTTGGGTCACTAAAACATGGTGAAAATAGCATGCCATAGACCTAAGTCTATTTGACTTATGCTTGATTTTAACTAATGCCATCACATTAAAATTCCAAACCATAACCATTTATTTCCTTAGTGTAAATGTAATACTAGTCCATTTATGGACTAATAAAAATTATATATTAGTTTATTTCTTTTAATAATTCAATATTTTTAACTGCTTTAGTCTAAACATGGAATTATAAGATTATGGTCTTGGAATTTCTAATAAACATTTTACAATACCACTCAGACCTAAAAAAGTATAGAGTAAAGAATAATAAAAGTTATCAAAGGTCTTATGACCTTCAACAACATTTTTATTTACATTTGGATGCTATTTGCGTCTATCCTTCTTATAAAACTTCACATTGATGTTGAAACAAACACATTATCATCCTAATGTACATATTTTTTCTCAAAATGACAACAATAAACCAAGTATAGTAAAGGAATTCCTACAACACAAGATTGATAAACAAAGTAGATTAACAGAACTCAATATTAACAATAAAAAGACTCAAATTGGATAGTGACACCACTACATAATGATTGAACATTCACTGCATACTATAATAAAAATTAAACTAAATGCATAAAATCATCAATAATATTTGATCATCATCAAAATTATTCAAGTATATAATATAATTTTGAATAAATATAAATTTTAAACCATATTAAATGTTATGAAATGAATCATAATATCCATAATATAATGTCCACAAATCATAATAGTGTCAATAATGAGTCAAAATAAATGTACGAAGTAGGTGTGATCATGAAACAAACATGATCAAGAAAAAATATGATCATATCTTCATCAAATGAATCAAATTATAGTATTTTGGATGATATTTTATTCTTTTTAGTGAGATTTCAACTCGATGCTAATGCAAAAATATTATTTGAGAAATTTGGTAATAATCTTGAATAATGAAAGAATGGATTGAATCATTGTTTAATTTTTTCCAAGATGTTATTATTATGAAAATATTGATGGAAAAAAATATAATCCTTAATAGGATATGAATATATTATAGTTTAGATGATCTATCTAAAAGGAAAAACAATATGTTGGAGAAAATGATATAAATGGATTGATTTGTTGAGATAATTTATACATAGAGTAAAGAAGTGGATGTGTCAATATTTTATGCTTATCCAAGAATTTTTTTTATTTTTTTCCTTCAAGAGGGTTGGGTGGGTTGGTAAACATTAAATTTAAATTTTTTATTCATTTCAAATGACAATTTTACATAATCTACAACTTTACGGTATGTTTGGTTATGTCCCCTAGATCTTTATGGCATAACTCTATCTTAATCTATAGCCATTTTAAAAAATAGTTTTCATAAAGCTATAATAATGGTTATAGTTGAGCTACAATATTTATTTTAGGTGACTATGTAGTGGATAAGAGACTTAAATAATGGTTGCAAAGACTATGATAGTGGTTGTAAGTACTAAACCACTAGCTATAGAGTATATTATAGTAGTTGAAGGGACTATAATAGTGGTTAAATAATTATTGTAGTTAATTGTAATAGTGGTTTAATAGTGGCTATAGATTGTTATAATCATTTTTTAATAGTGTATACATGTAGCTTATATAGTGGTTGTGTGTAAATAATACAATGGTTGTGGGTCATTACAATAGTTTCTAGATAGATGTTGTATGAAATTATATAAGAAAAATTTTAATAGATGTATCCAAGTGATATTTATTAGTATGATACTAAAATTATTCTCATGAATCCATTTAATCACATAAATAAAAACATAATTTAATCTATTTAAAAAATCAAGAATTCTATACAAAGACTACTTATGAAATCTCTATAGTATAACTTTACCTATGAATGGAGATGATCAAGGATTGGATCATTACTGGTAGTGAAATGTTTTATTATTATTTTTAAATACTTACAAATTTTATTTTATTTATTATGATTGATTTGAAATGGCCTATTCCAATTCTTGAATGGATATGGGACTCTTATTGAGTTTATTCATTGTGTGGGGTGTGTTATCATTACATTATTATAAAATGGTTATGCTAGTTTATTATGAATATTATGTGAAAGTTTGAGCCTAGGAAAATTTATAATCAATCATCAACTCTTACTTATAATAAACCTTCAATTAAATTCATAAAGGCATCGACAATACCTGATCATCATCAAAATTATTCAAGTATATAATATAATTTTGAATAAAGATCAATTTAAAACCAAATTAAATGTTATGAAAGGAAACATAATATAATGTCCAAAAATCATAATAGTATCAATAATAAGCCAAAATTAATGTATGAAACAAGTGTGATCATAAAAAAAACATGATCAAGAAAAAATATGATCATATCTTAATTAGATGAGTCAACTTATAGACTTGTGGATGATATTTTATTAGTTTTAATGATATTTAAATTGGATTATAATGCAAAAATATTATTTTCAAAATTAGGAAACAATCTTGATAAACGCAAGAATGGATTGAATTATTATTTAATTTTTTCCAAGATGTTATTATTATGTAAAACCTAATGAGAAACAATAGAATACTCAATAGGATATGAGCATCCTATAGTTGGGATTATCTATCTAAAAGGACAAACAATATGTTTTGAGAAAATGATATAAATGGATTGATTTGTTGAGATAATTTATACAAAGAGGAAAGAAGTGGATGTGTCAATATTTAATATTTATCTAGGAAATAATTTTAGCTTTTTCCTTAAATAGGGTTGGGTGAGTGGGTAAACATTAAATGTAAATGGTTTATTCAGTTTATATAGCCATTTTACATAATCTACAACTTTTATGTATGTTTGGTTTTGTCCCCTAAATCTTTGTACCACCACTCCATCTTAATTTATAGCCATTTTGTAAAGTAGTTTGCATAGAGATATAATTGGTTATAGGTGAGATACAATAGTGATTTTAGGTGACTACTTACTAGCTATAGGGAATAAAAAATGGTTACAATGAATATTATAGTGGTGTATACACTAAAACACTAGCTATAGAGTATATTATAGTAGTTATAGGGACTATATTAGTGGTTAAATAGTTTTTGTAGTTCATTAAAATAGTGGTTGAATAGTGTCTATAGATTGTTATAATAATTTTTGAATAGTGGATACATGTAACTTATATAATGGTTGTGTGTAAATTATATAGTAGTTGTGGGTCATTATAATAGTTACTAAATAAATGTTTTGTGAAATTATATAGGCAAAATTTTAGTGGATGTACCCAAGTGAGATTTAGTAGTATGCTACTAAAAGCATTCCCATGAATCCATTTAATCACATAGATAAAAAAAAGGTTTAATCTATTCATAAAATCAATAATTTTATACAAAGACTAGTTATGAATTTTCTATAGTACAACTTTACCTATGAATGGAGGGGATCAAGGATTGGGTCATTATTGGTGGTGAATTGTTTTATTATTTTTCTGAATACTTCCAAAATGTATTTTATTTATTAGGATTGATTTGAAATGGCCTAGTGCAATTCTAGAATGAATATGGAACTCTTATTGAGTTTATTTGTTGTGGGGGGTGTGTTATCACTACATTATTATAAAATGGTTAAGCTAGTTTATTATGAATGCTATGTAAAAGTTTGAGCCTAGGAAAATTTATCATCAACCATCAAATCTTATCTATAATAAAAATTCAACTAAATGCATAAAGGCATCAACAATACCTAATAATCATCAAAATTATTCAGTTATATAATATAATTTTGAATAAAGATCAATTTAAAACCAAATTAAATGTTATGAAATGAAACATAATATAATGTCCAAAAATCATAATAATATCAATAATAAGTCAAAATTAATGTATGAAATAAGTGTTTTCATGACAAAAACATGATCAAGAAAAAATATGATCATATCTTCATTAGACAAATTGACTTTTAGTCTTGTGGATGATTATTTTATTATTTTTAATGATATTTAAATTAGATTCTAATGGAAAATATTATTTGAAAAATTAGGAAACAATATTGATTAACTCAATAATGGATTGAATTATTATTTATTTTTTCCAACATGTTATTATTATGTAAAACTTAATGAGAAATAATAGACTACTCAATAGGATATGAGCATCCTATAGTTGGGATGATCTATCTAAAAGGACAAACAATATGTTTTAAGAAAATGATATAAATGGATTGATTTGTTGAGATAATTTATACAAAGAAGACAAAAGTGGATGTGCCAATATTTAATATTTACCTAGGAAATAATTTTAGCTTTTTCCTTCAATAGGGTTGGGTGAGTGGGTAAGCACTAAATTTAAATTTTTTATTCATTTTAAATGACCATTTTACATACTCTACAACTTTTATGTATGTTTGGTTATGTCCCCTAAATCTTTGTATCACCAATCCATCTTAATCTATATCCATTCTATAAAATAGTTTGAATAAAGCTATAATTAATTATAAGTGAGGTACAATAGTGATTGTAGGTGACTATGTACTAGCTACAGGGATTTAAAAAATGGCTACAATGAATATGATAGTGGTTGTATGGAATAAAACACTAGCTATAGAGTATATTATAGTAGATACAGGGACTATATTAGTGGTTAAATAGTCATTGTACTTCATTACAATAGAAGTTGAATAGTGGCTATAAATTGTTATAATAATTTGTGATTAGGGGATCCATGTAACTTATATAATGGTTGTATGTAAATTATATAGTGGTTGTGGGTCATTATAATAGTTCCTAAATAAATGTTGTGTGAAATTATATAGGAAAAATTTTAGTAGATGTATCCAAGTGAGATTTAGTAGTATGCTACTAAAAGTATTACCATGGTATTCCCATGAATCCATTTAATTACACAGATAAAAAAAAGTTTAATCAATTTATAAAATCAATAATTTTATATAAAGACTAGTTATGTATTCTCTATAGTACAACTTTACCTATGAATGAAGGGGATAAAGTATTGGATCATTATTGGTAGTGAATTATTATTATTATTTTTTGAATACTTATAAAGTGTATTTTATTTATTAGGATTGATTTGAAATGGCCTAGTGTAATTCTAGAATGAATATGGAACTTTTATTTAGTTTATTCATTGTAGGTGTGTGTTATCATTACATTATTATAAAATGGTTAAGGTAATTTATTATGAATGTTATGTGAAAGTTTGAGTCTAGTTAAATTTATCATCAACCATTAACTCTTAGTTGACATAACTAAGCCAATATATTTTGATGGCTGATAAGATGACTTATTGATAAAAAAAATTCACTAAATTTTTATCTAATAATTTGGTTGGGTTATTGGATATTTTGGATGAATTTTTGTGTGATGATCATCGATGAAACCCATCCTTTTATGGATATTAGTTTTAGGGTGGTATCTTCCATGACTAAAATTGATACCAAGGAAAATGGATAAGTGGTTTCTAGTAATGGGCTATCAAATATTGACATGGTGATGGGGTGTAACTCCAAATATGTAATGATTAATAATAAATAAAATCATAAATATAAAAAATGAAAAATATATAAAAATGGTTCTCTAGGCATATTTCATTCTCTTTGTAATGGTGGCCAATACCCCCAACATAGGTCTTGTTCTTCTTTATTTCCAATATGTCCATATTTTGTATTATCCCTTTTTACCCACATATATTTATAGTTACTATCAATATTATATTTACATCAAACAATAAGAATAAAACCAACATTTATTCTACTAATTACTCCTAAATTTTTTTTCTTCCTCATGGAAATATTTAAATTTATTCTAATGTTGAAATATCACAATAATATCCATTGATATAAAATAATTTGAGTTTCATGTCATTGGCATAAAAGTTATAAAATTATTGATTTTCATTAGTTTAGGTCTCTCACCATTATCTTATTTATCTCTAAAATTTTAAGGTGGGGGTTTGGGGATGGTATCCCCCAAAAGGGTCACAAGACATCACCCCTTACACATTTTCCCTCTTTCGTGGCCTTTGAATCCTCCCCTAAAAATAAATTTGCTCCTAATTTTTACATCTTTGACCTACCCTAAAATGGCACCTAATCATCTATATTTGGTTGGTCACCTCTACTTTTAGCATGTAATAACTTATAATTCATGTAAACAATTATTATGAACTCCTTTTCCTCACAACCATGTGCATGTTGAATTATTTTAGGTCATTTATATTCAATAGATTCAAACATTTCCATTTAAATGATATCTACATGTCATCCTTCTTCAACATATTTAAGTGTTTCTATAGAATAAATTATTTCAAGTGGTTATTGTTTATCAACTAGTGTATGGGAAAGATCTTATATATTATTGATGAATTTTACATGTTAGTTTTTTCTAGTTAACTCAAACATTATTGTAGACGTGATTACTACAGATACGATGACTCTAACAGACTCATTAATCAACACATAAGTAATAGTTGTAGGTTGTGAATCATTACCAATGAATTCATGAGAATTAGTTTTAGGTCACTCTTTTGTAGTACCATATAATACAAAATGATCTTATTTAACAACAAGAGGTGCAAAAATTCTTGCAAATGGTTATTATTTAGTAAGTGCATGCATTTTTTATATTATAGGATGGTTTGTACCAAGATGTTTTTTCGTAGATGTTGAAGAGTAATTTTTTTTATAATGCAATATTTTATGTAGATATTTTCGGATAGTTCTTTCCAATAGGTTTATATATTTTATCATGCCCAACATCTTACTTAATTACTCTAGCTGACGCATTTAATTTTTTATCTTTTTATGCTAGCTCCTTAATTATAGCTTGGATGTCATGCATCTCTTGGTATATTAAAAATAGCACATTATTTATCCATACTACATCATCATTACCAATATTTGAAACTAAATTCCCCTAAATTTTCTTTTATTATCCATTTGATTTCACCTAGAAAAAATTAGTATATATTTTTTTGGATTCTTTTTACCTAATCAGTACTTATCATAAAGAGATAGAACATATGTATGAGACAACTTAGTTTATATTTTTTGATGAAAGGTGAAAGTATTTTAAATTTCAATGCATAGTTATAGAAAGTAAATTTAATCTATAAAGAAGTAAATTAATCTAAGAAAACATGAAACTAATGTAGGAAAGTAGGAAATTACTCTATAAAAGCAATAAATTAATCTAACAAATAAGTAAATTTAATCCAACATTATCAATATTATAATACTTGACACCTTCCCTAGGTAATAGAGAAAAAATGAATAGAAAAATAAAATCCCAAATTAAACTAATGTAATTTCATCTCTATGTATTTAACCTAACATATGTATTCAATAGGGTCAACCACTTGGTTTATTGATAATGTTGATCATTAAATTATCAACTTAAGGTATGCATGCTTTAGTAAGATGTCAGAAATGTATATGTGGAATTTATATAAACATAATATTTTCAAAATTTTATCACTTACTAAGGCTCTTTTTGTTGCAATAACCCATCGATTTTGAATCTTTCTGAGTGTATACCTTAAAGGGTACACCAAGAAAGGGGTGGGTAGACCATTAGTGATTTCTAGGATTATTGTCCCTTTTTCCACTTATTATCTACACACTTGTCTCCTAAAAATTAGTCCCCTAAGCTTATTATTATCTATTGCACACTCCTCAATTATTTTTTACCTTTTGTCCCCCTTTTTTAACCTTAACCCCCTTTTAAATTTTCATTGTACTAGGTCGATCGGGTCGACCTTGCATAATTTTGGGTAAAATTCATATAGGGTCAAGAGCTGACCTAGCCCATGACCTAGTGAATTCTTATCCATAATTATGTTGGGTTGACTAGGCTAACCCTATCGCCCAAAAATTTTAGAATGGATTAGGGTTAAATTTTTCTATATATACAAGTTCATTTCACCATTATTTAGAGAAGAGAAGAAGAAGTAAGAGCTATTTCACATCTGTTTATCCACCATTCTACTTAAGGAGTAATCTTAGGGTTTCATACTTTCTTTAGAGATATAGATCTTGTCTTATGGATACGTATTTTGTATGCATTGATAAATTGTGTAGCCTAGAGATGATTTATATTTTTCATCCTTACATACCATGAAAACCTCTTGTGAATCACCTTGGCCAAGGGAGAGATTGAGGCATGACAGGTTCACCCTCAAAGGTAAATATTCCTAACTTTGTTCCTCTTTTATAAGAGTGTGTGTGTGTGTGTGTGTATATATATATATATATATATATATATATATATATATATATATATATATATATATATATATATATATACATTTATACTTTTCTTCCATGCATTAGGATTTTGTATACATTTACATGATTATATGTCTCTTATACATGTTTAATTTTTTCTTTATTACCCCCACTTTGTGCCACAAACTTTGGTGAACACTAAATTATATTTTACTTTACATGTTATTAGTTTAGTGAGATATGAAAAAATAGAACCTAACTAGGGTTATTGCATGATTGTGCTTAATTGAAGGATTTGGAACCCTCCCTAGCATTGCGTATTGTGATAAGAGATCTCTTTATTAAATCTAGTGGATCCCCATATTAGTCATGCTCCCAATTATCAAATGTGTCCCCAATTGAAAGTGTATGATATGATCTATCTTCTTTGAGTTAGTATTGATTTATAGACATGATGCATTTATGATTTCATACATTTTGGTGGCACAAAATATTTTTAACTTTTATCAAATACTAACACTTTAAATCTTTTAGGAACCTATCAAGGCTCAATCTCTCTAAGTGCATGCCTTAAAGGGTGCACCAAGAAATGGTTGGGTAGACTATTTGTGCTTCATAATATTGTTATACATTATTACCACTTATTACCAATCCAACTAGCTCTTGAAAACCATTCCCTAAGTTATTAATCCTCTTTTTCCCACTCTTCCATTCTTTTTATACTTTTAATTCATGTTTTCCTCACCTTAAACCCCTTTTGATATTATTTTATACTAGGTTGACTAGGTTGACATTGTATAATTTTGGGTGAATTTCATTTAGGGTCTAAGTCAGCTCTTGGCTAACCTAGCTCATGACCTAGTGAATTTTTATCCATAGTTGTACTATGATGACTATGTCAACCTTGTCATCTAAAACTTTTTATAGGGATTAGGGTTAAATCTACCTATAGAAACAATATCATTATCTAAACAATTAACAATAATTATTATTGTCTTACACTTATTTACAATCTATTATTCTATCATTCTACTTGATGAGTATTAGCTTCGGTTTTCTAATTGTAAAATCTAGTCTTGTGAAGAAGTCATAGATGTTTTGGACTTTCTTAATGATCCTTACAAACCAAAACAACCTCTTTTAAATCCCTTTTGGCCAAGGTAAAAATTGAGTCATGATGGTTTTATCTTTTAGGTAAGTGTTAGAGGTACAATTACTAAGAGGGAGAGGTGAATCAATGAGCCCATATATTTAAAGTTCAATTTCAATCCTTTCAAACTATTAAATAATCAGCATATATCAAATTTATCAATAAAAATTAACAAGATAGCTCATTCATTCAATGTATACACAAGATCAAACACATAAAACATAGTTCCTATAAGAAACCCTCATGGGGAATAAAATCCACTCTCAATCCTACAACACATGGAATACTATCCTATAATAATTATAAAAAAGATATTGGTTAACTACTTTAGACCATACAACCTTGATAATATCCTCTTAACCAAAGGCCTTTAGTGAAACACCTCTTTCATAAGGATCAACTACCCCTAAAGAATATCAAGTCCTTTAGACCCTCCTTTGAAATTAACACCTCCACATAATAATTAATTTATTCAATGTCTGATGATGGATATATATTTATCTAACCCCTACATAAACTCTCTCTCTATCTCATACATGCCTCTAATATAGGCATGCCACAATCTTTCTCCTTCACTCAAACTATCCTCATATACACACTCAAACCTTTTTGCATATCCTTAAAATATAAGAGCACTTTTATGATATCATAAATATGACCTACATGTCATACACATAATCATCAATCTATTTTTCTCATCAATTTATCAATTAGGCACTCTACATCTCCTTTTTTCCACAACTCAATCTTCAAACCATACACAAGTCTTCTCCAAAATATATAAACCAACAAATTTGGTTTCACTATATATAAAGCATTTATGAATTATCAAGTCAAAAAAATTTCCTTGTCATCCATAATATATACCTTCAACCTTAAGGCATCTCACATGGGTCACACTTAAGCACAATCCACTTTCAAAGAGGCCTAAGTCACTTTTAGTTCATATGGAGACCCATTCATCTCTTTGACACTTCTTTGAGAAAAATTAAGAAATATAGGAGCACTTAAAAAATGCATTGACCCTTTCCACATGATTTATATGTCCTCCTTAAGTTCCAAAAACCATCATAATACCCTTCCACTTAAGCACAGTTCACTCAAACAACATTCTATGCACATAGTCATCATGAATGAATACACAGTTAAATTGTAAACATTTTATCACACTACATACAATTGATCAAACATTCATAATGCACATAGATCATCCTATAGATTCTACAACATGCTATAATATATAAATCATAATTAAACATCAAAATAACATTAGAATGAGCTCAATTACCCTTTTTGGGTTACTTTTAGAACATAGTCAAACACACAATCAACTTTGGATATCAATATATTTGTCTATACATAGATTCAAACATTCAAATTTATATATATATATATATATATATATATATATATATATATATATATATATATGTTCCTTCAATTCCTATACAAATATTATTCTTACTACATGGTCAAATTCTACATAGATCAAAAGTTATGGATCAAAAACTAGACACTGGTCTATCCTTTATTAAATTCAAATATTTGAATTAAAATGATCATAGTTAAACCTCAAACACCATGATATCATCTCTAGTTCTCACTTCTCAAATTAAACACACACCATAAATCTTATTGTATGAAGCTTGACTTTTAACACATAGTGTACCAATGTTAAACCTTAAACCTTGAACATATTGACCTCATACACTCCATTAATATATTTTAGATTATCCTAGCTTAAACAATGATAGACAATTTTCACTTTGACCTCTTAAATTTAATGTGAACCATTGATCTCTATATGTATGGTCATCTACTCACTATTAATCCTTGGAAGAAGCTTGATATTTATCTCTATAAAACATTAAACATTGAACACTTGACACCATATCATTAATTCTTGACATCTTGGAGAAAAATTATCCATTTATGATGTTCAAACTTTACCTTGTGAAAAATTGACTAAGTATGGTAACCATTGCAATCTATTTGAGAAAAAAATATTAAACCTCAATAACTGTTACCTTGCTCACTCGCATATTCTCAAATTTGGACCATATAATCTCCTCACATAGGATAATCCAACCATTTGTTAAAATTATATTTAAACCTTCACATGTGCAAGATATAATTCCATTAATAATGATCACTCAAATTTTTCTACCATAATGCCAACAATATCAAGAATTGCCTAGAAGGCCAACTTTGCATATGCATATCTTTTTACGTGCTTTGGTGCATGACCTAAAACTTATCACAAATAAACGAAGCTCAAAATTTAATAAACCCATATAATAATATTTTTTTTGAACATTCACATGTGCAAGATATGCCATCACCAAACTACTTACTCGAATCTTTCTTGCCTCACACAAAATTGGCTAAGTATGGGAAAATAATGTCAAATGTCTTAGGAGCCGATATTTTCATTTGCATATATATTGTTTTACTTAAGCACATCACTTAAGATTTATCACATAAAAACTAAGAATAATAGTTAACAAACCCATGTGGCCATTTCCTCCTAAAATCTCCATGTTTATGAATGCTTACATCATCAACATGCTTACTCAACTCTATTTGTACATAGAAAAAACTATCAAAATGCATGAGAGCCCAAATTTATACCCAAATATCTTTGAATAAACTTAGGTCCATAGGACAAATGATAATAAAATAGGGACTAATGTGATCAAAACCATATAACCAACTCCCCCTGACTCATCCACATGTGGCAATTATGATGTCATCAAACCGCCCACTCAAATTTTTTGCCATTAGACCTAAACTATCTAGATGAGAACAATGATGAACTGGAGGAATTCCACTCATGAAAAAAATAATTTAAACCATTATTTACTTCTGATAGGACCTTTTATTTATTTTTAAATCACCATATTAATCCCTGAACATCTCTAACCAAGCCAAAACTAAAGATCAACCAAGCCAAATTCAAGCACACTTTGACAATCACATTTCACACTTGGTAATTATTACTTAGGTTATCAAAGCACTTAATCTATTCACCATGATACCTCTATGATATCACCATGACATCATTTAAAAATATCTAATAATATCCCCTTTTTTTATTTATGTCAATAACCGTCATATAACAATATACATCGTACCTTTCTTCTTTATCTTCAAGCACTCTTCACAATAGGAAATTTTTCACCCTTTGACACAATGAAAAAGTTGGTAAAAAATGATTATGAGGACCTAAAAATACCATCAATATGATAGGACCACCTTATAAAGATGACACAAACTCCCCATTACCTTGAGCTTACCTCTTCTTGTCTTGACAACTTCCTCTTTCTCCATGCCAATACTCTCTTCAACCAAGCACTATAACCAATGAAGAAAGAACAAAAAATAGTACTAAAATATGATGGAACATACCAAGATACATCTAAGAGGTACTCCCCATAATATTTATAAGCCATTTCACCTTTCGAGCATCTTCATATTTCCACACACCTTGAAGAACCATCACATAGGCTTACAAGATTTCTCTCTCAAACTAACTCAAGGACCATCAACATAACTTTATGCCACTTGTAAAATATGAAATATGCACTAAAAAATATTTATAAATCTCCTTTAAACATACATGCCTTTCTCTTTTGGAGAAACTAAGCAAAAATAACTCTTCAAGACTAGGCCTATCTAGACTCCTTGTAGCCCTACCTAAAACTTAAAAATCCCACAAATTTAAATATAAAAATCTTTAGGAAATATAAGTTCATATATAGATAAATATATTACTCCCCCTTAATTACACCAATTTTCATCACCTATCTCATCCTCTAAAAAATACTTCCTTCACAAACCAACTTGTCAATTAGGCTTCCATCTTTGACAAAAACATGAATAATTTAAAAACCACAAACCTTAAAATATATTTAAAGCATGATTTGAAAACCCATATGGTCCATTAAATATATTAATAATATTTATATCTCAACCCACAAGGCAAACCACTTTTCCATAAGAGCCTAAAACCCTAAAATATTAGAACAAATAGAGTCAACAAACATCCTTCTAGTTAATGTCCACCTCTAAAACTTTTATTACACCTTGAGATACCCATCACACACTTCTATAAAAATATTTAAACATATGCATCTTTTATAACCCATACATATTACTACCCATTTTAAGACTTGCATACTCTTAAGCACAAACTAAGAAACCCTAAAGCAAACAAAAATCTCCAATTTGACTTTATCTTACCATCAAATCACAAAACCACTTGTATCATGATATAATAAGGTTAATATAAATTTATATACAAAAATATCATCTTGATAAATCATAAATACGCTTTTTCCACTTGAAAACCTTTAATCTAACCCTATAGACTGATCATATATAGTTATAACATTACTCTAACATCACCACAACATCTCTTCCATCTAAACATACCTACTCCAATTGAAAAAAACTTATCTCTATAATTATAGGACTATATAAAGAACACAAAAATAACATTTTCTTCTCCACTAAAAATATTATCTTAAGAAGCATAGACAAAGACACCCTATTTCACAATGTCCTAGAACAATGTGAAACTAGGAATTGCCCACAACTCCCCATATTCCTCCTCCTTTGTCATTTGATTCTTGTAGTTCTTATTATTCTTCTTATTAAGGTTAATATAAGTAACATGCTCATTCACTACAACATTATTCTTCTTTTCTATGATTGAATTGATAATACATGGATATAACATAGATTCATGACATACCTTTTCATTTGTAGAATCTTCCTTACAACATTGAACCTCATCATTAGGCACTATCAATTGATGTTATTTGAATGATACTTGCTCAAAAATAGTAGGATGTTCTCTTGGATCCATACACACCTTAGAACAAGCCTTAGCCAACACCTTGGTCTTCTCCTTAAGCTTAGTCTATTCATTCACAACATGAGAAAATAATGAGATCCCTTGGCACTCTTCAAAGTTTGAGGTATTCTCCACCATAGCAAATAAATTACTTGGACCTATAGTCTCATCATGACTCATAATTACCACCTTTGGATTCCATTATTTAACTTGCCTTATTTCCTACACTTTAGGACCCTGATTAAACCTATTTTGACTTTTAGGCCTCTGCTTCCATAAACTAGCAATATGACCTCTCTTTTGATATTTGAAGCACATCATACCTTTTGAAAGAAGTTCATTTTGTATTACAAAATTTGGAAAAAATATTTTAATGTGTCTTATTTCATAACAATTGTAGCACTCAATATTTCTTGAAGGAAACTCAACTAGCCTTATCTTAAATGGACAATTTTTTGGTAAGTGTCCCACATCATGACATTTTAAGCACTGAAACTTTCTCACACCTTTTAACTAATTATCCTCATCATAGTTCCAATAAAACTCATTTATAATAGGTATTTTGAATTCTCTATATCCATGCCTAAAATGATTATAAGTATAGAAATAACCATTAAAATTTAAATACCTCATGGCATTTGGTTGTCTGATCTGATTTATCTTCATTCTACTAATATCTTCATTCCTTATCTGATGATTTATCTTCAAAGGCTGATCCACCTTGATCTCATTGACATTCATGTCAATTTGAGAAGTAAATTTAGGATCTTAATTAAAACCCAATCAAAATATATCACTAGCTAACTTTTGAATATTTAGGATTTCATCTAGATCATTAGAAATTTTATCAAACTTGACAAATGATTTCACCTTGCTTTTAGACATCTCTAATTCATATTTCAAAGGCATAATCTTAGAAGCATACCTTGAACATTCATCCTCTTTATCTTTTAGGATTGTAGATAGAATTTATAATTGATAATTAAGATGTTTGACCATATCACATACTCCTTGGCATCTTTATTCATTCTTACTGCAAATACACTAAATTGCTCCTCATAGTCTTTGAGTTGAGAATTCATATTATTTTTAATGTTATTATCAATATTAAATTATTAAATAACATTTATCAATACAGACTCATAGTCCACCTCATCTTCATCATCATCTAAATCATTATAAGTAGACTCATCTTAATATGGGAAACTACCTTCCTTAGCCATGCATAGGGCTTCATCTTCAGTAGTAGCATCGTATTCATGATCATAATTTGAGTCACTAACTTCACTCTCATTTGATAAGCTATAATATTATTTTGTGTAGAGACTCTTCTTGTCCTTGAAGTACTTGTTTTCAAACCTTCGGAATCACTTTTTGCTTTTATTAGTCCTAAATGATCTATTACCATCATGATGACCTTGATCATGTTCTTCATCATCATCATTTTAATACTTATGAGGGCACTTATTAAAAAAATGTCCTATCTCAAAAAAATTGAAACATTTGGAGTATTTTACATTTATACTTGCTTGAACCTATTCTTAACTTCCTTGAAATCAAATTAATTAGTTCATCCTCATCTATATCAGAAATGCCATCCTCTTTGGGTTTCTTACTTTGGACCTTATTCTCTGGCTTCATGTTTTTATTGAATGTTTCTTCCTTCTTTGGTGGTATATCATCATTATTTATCATCTCATAGGTAGTAAGGGTGCTATGCAATTGATCCATCTTAAACTAAGTAAGATCATGACTTTCTTCTATAGCAGATACTTTTGGATAAAAATTAAGGGATAGAGATATTAATACCTTTTGAACTAGAGTAGCCTCTTCAAGATTCTCTCCAAGATCTCTGATGACGTTCAAAATCTCATTAACTCTCTATAGAAAGGATGCCATAGAATATTCTTCATTCATCTTGTGAATTTAAAATTACCTACTAAGTTTACAACTTAGCAATCTTGACCTTTGAATCTCCTTCATAAATAATCTAAATGTTATCCCATATCTCTTTATCATATTTACAATGGATTACCTTGGTGAACTTAGTCTCTGTAATACCATAGGTGATGGCATTCATTTCCCTAGAATTATTCTCAAACAAATTTTTATCTACAACATTAGATGGAGGAGTGATAGGAACAACATAGCCATCTGAAATAGATTTCCATACATCACACCCTAGGGACATAATGTATGCCCTCATCCTTACAATCCAAAATGCATTATTATATCTATTAAAAATTGGTTCTTGGTTTGCAAAGAAACCTCCTTGATGACTACCCATATTGTATCTTGGATCACCTTCAAGATATCAAGCCTTTACCAAAGGAACTATTCTAATACCAACTGTTAGAGGTATAATTAATAAGGAGGGATGAATTAGTGAGCCTAGACATTTAAATTTAAATTTCATTCATTTTAAACTATTAATAAATCAACATATATCACTTAATCAAGCAACATTAACAAGATATCTCATTCATTATATGCATACATAACATCAAACACATAACACATAGTTCCTATGAAAAACCCTCATGGGGATTAAAACCCACTCTTAAGCATGCAACACATGGACTAATATCTTATAATAAATTACAAATAAGAGATTGGTCAACTCCTTTAAGCCAAAAACATTGATCATAATCCTCCTAACCAAAGGCCTTTAGTGAAACACTTATTTCACAAGGAGTAACTACCCCTAAATAAGATCAAGTCCTTTAGGCCCTTCTTTGAATTTAACACATCCACCTTAGAATTGATGTCTTCAAAATTTTATGATAGATATTTATTTATCTAACCCTTGCATAAACTCTCTCTATCTCATACAAGCCTCTCACATAGGCATGCCATAATCTCTCTCCTTCACTCAAAATTTCCTCATATGCACACTCAAACACTTTCACATATCCTAAAACTACAAGATCACTTTTATGACATCATAAATATGACCTAAATGTCATACACATATTCATCACTCTTATCTTTTGATCAATTCATAAATTGGGCACTCTTCCTCTCCTTAGCTCCATAAATCATTCTTTAAACCTTTCACAAGTCTTCTCCAAAATCTAGAAACCAACAATTTTGATTTCAATACACACACACACACACACACACACACACACACACACACACACACACACACACACACACACACACACACACACACACACACACACACACACACACACACACACACACACACACACAATGAATTATCACATCCAAAAACTTTCCTTTTTAACTAAAATACATTCCTTCACCCTTAAGGCATCTCACTTGGGTCACACTTAAGCATAATCCACTTTCAAATAGGCCTAAGTCACTTTCAGGTCATATGGAGACCCATTCAGCTCTTTGACACTTCTCCAAGAAAACTTAAGAATCATAGGAACACTTTAAAAATACATGGACCCATTTCAAATGATCTATAGGTCTTCCTTAATTTCCAACAACCATCATAATACCCTTTTACTTAAGCACAATTTCATCAAACAATATTTTTTGCACATAGTCACCATGAATGAATACACAATCAAATTGTAAACCTTTGATCATAGTATATAATATTGATCAAACCTTCATAATGCACATAGAAAATCCTTATGGAGTCTAAAACATGATGTAATAGCTAATTCATCATTAACCATCAAAACAACATTGGAATAAGCTCAATTACCCTTCTTGGGTTACTTGTAGAACACATTCAAGCACATAGTCAAATTTGGAGCTTGTTGATGGCATAAAATTGCACTTGATCTTAACCAATCAACAATGGGAAGTTTCAAGCTATGGGACAATGCAGCTTGAAACAACCTCCAGATTTTAGAGAAGCTGGTCTCTTCTTTTGTATTGGGTGTTAGGGAAAAGGGATAGGAGACTAAACATAAATGCAAAATGCAAGAATTAAAACCTAACTATGGCGATGCACCTATGTGTAATCCTAATCCTAACCTAAGCACAGTGAGACTATTATAGGATTCAATTACATTTAAGAGAAGACAAGTGCATGATCAATGTAAGAGATTGAAATAATAGAAATAGAGGCTCACAATAGGGAGTTCTTTCACTGAGATACAGGGAATGTCAACAAAGGCATAGTGTTCAATCTTCCTAACAGAATCTTACAATCACATAAGAGGTGTAGAAGTCACGTAAAGTTATGTAAACCTTCCAATTCAAGAAAATGAGACAAAAGCAAATGACATTCTTAATCATAACTACAGAAAATCTATAGCATAAATCACTTCATCAATGACATAGACAACACCAACCAAATCATGGAGCTCATATTTCCTTAATTTCTCTAGCCACATAAGGGGCATAGAAACATGCACAGCTATATCAACTTTACAACTCAAGAAAATGGAGACAAGAGCAAATGGTGTTACTGATCAAAAACTTTAGAAAGTCTAAAACTATGAGAAAATTCCCCCCTTATTTTGATCTTACAATTCTACTTATATAGATTTAGATGCCTCCTTACATCACTCTCTTTCCCACACAATTCTACCCCATCCTTCACTCGTAAGGGACAAAATAGATGGCACATTAAATGCCTTGGATGCATCTTGGTCTTATAAGGAATTACCCTGACTGCAGCATGGTAATCCATGTCTAGTACCTCTTTTTGTGCCTAAAATTCTTTGTTCCATCACCTATTTGACTGCTCAATTGTCTCCTCTACCTTTGCTCATAGGGGACAAATAGACGGCATCTTCAATGCTTGCAAGCCCCCAAAAATCTACCTAGTGCACTATTTTATCTACCAAGAATAACTCATGCTAAGTTTCTTTCCATCTTTGTTGTAATAGGTAGACGGGCACTCTATTCTATTGAAACGAAAGAGGACACTTAGTCAATTCATGAAAAATTTCCCTTTTGATCTAGAAGGCACCAAAGGATGACACTTGGCCACTTTTGCTTTCTTTATATTTCATTGAGGAATGCTCCACCTTTGACACCTGTCACAACTCACTTCCTCGATACTTTGCAACTTTATTAAAACAAAACTCACTGGATTCCTTGCCTTAGCAACTTTTAGGAAGGGATGGATGCACGTGGCAGTCTTTGTTTGTTGACACTCAGTGCTTCTTTAGTCCTTTGAAATAATGTCTGGGACCCACTTAAATCTTTATTCATCAATTAGGATTGAAGATGGTTTCTCAAAAGTTGACACATGGTGACTTCCACTACTCCTAGGAAGATACGTGGCATCTTCCACTTCTTCATCTAGGGGTACATGGCACCTTTCACTTTTACTAGGGATGGAGTAGAGAGGGACTCAGAGAGTGACACTTGGTAGCCTCCACTATACTTCAGCACTCAAGCAAAATGAAATGATGCCTTTATGCGTTGAAAAAAAGCACTGGACCTAGGCATTGAAACAGAGTCTTCTCGGTAGTCAACACATGTTGACTTCTGCTGCTTCTTCAAAAGGTAGTTCAGGGTCCTCACAACTGCCACCTAGCACTTTCCACTCTCTATGATACTTGGTCTATTGAAAGTCTTTTCCAAATGAAACATGGGTGCCTCTATGAGACTCAGATGCTAACATGTGGTGTGTTCCACTTAGTCATTATTAGGTACATGGCACATTCTGTGACCTTCCCAAAAGTTACAAAAAGGTGTTCAGAGGATGCCAACTGTCAAGCTTCATCTCTTGGAAATTGACACTTGGTGACTTCTACCTAAATTTGATACTTGGAAAAAAATGAGATGAAGGAAATTAAAAAAATGGGAAAAGGGATCCACTATTGGAGGGCGACACTTGGTAGCTTTCGCTGCACTTCGACACTTAGGCAAAATGAACTAGCCCTCTACTTTAAAATTCTATCACGACGTCTAGGATATGCAGGAACCAAAATTGTAGCTCGAGTCAAAAAATAAAATATGACATAGAGTAAAAATTACTCTATAGTTACTTGTGACCCCCAGGACTTTTGAGCCTACTCAAAAAGAACCTGACTCTCGCTCGATCAAAATTTCAAAATTTATAGCTTTAAAAGAGTTGTTTGGTAGATAGACCACTCATGGTCAGATAATCCTTGCTTGCTCTACAACTCAACAAAAGCTAGATCCAGGTTAATGATATCCTTGTATGAAAAGGTTTACAAGACCTGGATAGTGGCTTTTAGTCTAAACTCTAGATGAAAAATAGGAACCGGAACAATTTTGACCTCTAGGGCTGAGGAGTTATTTTGCAAGCTTTGGAAAACTATTTGATCCCTTTGTTTGGTGAGCAGCAATGGTTCAAGTTGATTAGCCATCAAGACCATCTTTACATCTGGGAATGGGGAAGGGAGGCCTAGTTGCACTAGATCTTATATGTGGCATCTCATCTTGATGATGCCTTCTTTCATGACATTGAGATAGTTCTTGCAACTATTGGCTATGACATTGTGTTTGAGCTCCTTGATGACCTATTTCACGGTGGCCATTCTATTTGATATTCCCATGGCTACCAATGTTGCATCCATCATGCTATAGAGCTTCTCCAATAATGAATGGAATTTTGTGACTCTCTTGGAGATCGTGGATAGAGTGTTCTATACTAGATTCTCTACCCTTTCACACAGTTATTGTGCATTAAGTAGGAAGGTGAAAAATGGTCTGAGCTAGACAATCTCCAAAGAGATTATCTCCCACACTAACTCATAGAGCTCCTTCACCAGATGCACTACTCTGACACCTCTTGGCCTATTGGTTAGCTTAATTGCTAGCTGTGCCATCCTTTGTTGCTTTGCTTAGAATTGGGCTTGAAAATATGTAGCCTTGTTCTACTCCTCCAGCAGCCTTTGCTATGATTGGGTAATCTACAGTTGAATTCCTTTGACTCTTCCCTGCAATGTTGCATTTTCCTGCCTTAGGGCTATTGTTACATCCTTTACAAGTGCAAGCTCTATCTTCAATGAATCATTTTAGGCCTGAATTACCTATTGAATCTGGAGGGAAACAATATCTTACAACTATTTTTGTATACTAGCTATTTCATTATCTCTCTTATTTATTTCTTCAGCCAAACTATTATAGTTTGCCTTTTCGTGGGCCAAATCAGCCTCCATCTTCTGTAGTCTTCTTGATTTCTTGAAATAATCTTTTATAACCATAGAAGTGGATTTGATCAGTAGCTCGACTTTGTCTTGGGGCCTAAACAGGGACATGTTAATGGCCACTGTGCTCATCATGTAGTCTTCTGGTTGCATTTGCTCACTCGGCTTAGCAACATTGGGTGACAAATGGTTCACCATCAACTACTATTGGATAGGGTCAAATTATGACCTCAAATGTGGGACCACTAGTGATTTATTCTCTTTAATCCTCTTCTTTTCCAACTGAGCTTCTATTTCCCTCCTAACAGCATCAGCCTGCATCTGAAAGGTGTAAGGGGATGCAATATGTCCCCCTGCGAAGGGAAACCCTTATGGCAAGCCATATTAGAGAGCCATTAGTTGGCTAAGGGTGAGTTGTAGGGGCACCCTTCTAGGAATGGAGGGGTAGAAATGGGGTAATGTGAGGGCTTGAGGTGCTGAGTATGGGGTGGCTTGCGAGATGGGAATGGTAGCAGTGTCAAGAGGTGTCATCTGACTAGGTGGAGGTGTCATGCCAATAGGGTGAGGAATAGATTGAGAGGGAGGAGGGAGAGGAATACTTACCTGAGGAGAAGTTGTAGTGATTTACACTAGGTGCTTTGAAGGCTCCTCTTCCTCTTTTGGGTCCAATTGGAATTGCACCCTCCTTCTCTTTGTGGGTGTCTCTACCTTTGGCTACATTTGTCTCCCTTCTGCCTCTGTGATTACAAGTGGCACATGTGGAGAATTAGGGATTTCAATTACTCTTGATGATGGGGAAGCCTATGGTGGTGGGGACACCACACTTCTTTATTATTCTATGGTAGCCACAACTTGCTCTAAAGTCTACGGCTATTGGCTTGGTCCCACCCCTACTTCCTACTCTACCCCAAGTGTTGGTACTTGGCTTGTTTCTAGGCTAGATGCAGGGGATGGATGCCACTCATCCCAAAGTTCCTCCCACCTTTCATCTGAGTCTACACCTCTGAAAGCATGGGTAGTTTGGGAAATTTCTTGGCTATATATCCAATAGGCCTCAATTTTTTCTACATCCCATCTTTGTTCCTCAGCATCCTTCTCAAACCAGAGGTCATCCTGACTTTAGGATCATAATCCCTCTATTTATCATAGAAGGTTTCCCATGGCCTATTCAGTGGCATGGGAAAATTCATCAGCTCAACATAGAGACCAGATGTGTCTTCAGTAGGGTTTTTTTGGGTCTCCAAAAAGGGGCAGATTTCATGCATAATCCTAGCTCCAATTCTATTTGCCCTCACCATGGAGGATATGTAATCAGCTAAGTCATAAACCCACTTTTTCTCAACCAATAGGAACTCAAGGAAGGCCAGCTTCCTTAGTAGTACATTTTTAGCTTCTCTGCCTTTTAGGCTTATGCCACCTATCATCCATGGGAGATTATACATCTTCCTCTTCTTCTTCTCAGAGCCATATTCATTATCAACCACCAACACCTGCCTGGCAATTTTGAGGAATGTTAACCAAAGAGTCAATGTCTTTGGTACCAACACTGGCTCTCCAAAAAATCCATGGACTTTGATGATTGTGTGGCGGGACCCAAAATAGAAGTCACATGGGATTGGGCAGCTGACCAGGAGGTTCGTGACACTTGGGAATAACATATTTATAATAGGTAGAAACTGTTGATGTCATAAAATTGCACGTGATCTTAACCAATCAATAGAGCTCAATATATTTGTCTATACATAAATTCAAACATTTAAATTGATATTTCCAAATGCACCTTGGAGTCCACTATAAATTATCTTTTTACTACATTGTTAAATTTTGTGTAGATTGAAATTTATGGCTCAAAAACTAGACACTAGTATATCCTTTGTTAGATTTATATATTTCAATTCAAACAATCATAGTTAAACCTTGAACATGATGCTATCATATCGAGTCCTCACTACTCATATTAAAAATACACCATCAATCTTATTTTATGAAGCTTGACCTCTAACATAATGTGTGATAATGCCAAACATTAAATATTCAACATATTGACCTCATCTCATGCACTCTAGTAACTTTGACCTCATGCACTCCATTCATCTCTTTGATATTTTCCTAGCTTTAACAATGATAGACAACTATCACTTTGAAATCTTGACATTAATTTAAACCATTGATCTCTATTTGTATGGTCACCCAATCACCATTGATCCTTAGAAGAAGCTCAATATATATCTTTGTGTAGTGTTAAATATTTAACACTTGTCAACATCTTGTTGCTTCATAAAACCTTGGAACAATACACTTTATTGATTATGTTTGAACTTTACCTTGTGAAAAATTGACTATGGGAACCATTACAATCTATTCGAGAATCCAACTTTAAAACTCAATAACTTTTACCTCACTTACTCGCATGTTCTCAAATTTGGACCATATGATCTCCTCACATTGTAAATCCAACCATGTTTCAAACTATTCTTGAACCATTCACATGTGCAAGATATAATTCCATGAATCTGATCACTTAGATTTTTTTCCATAGAACTAATAGTGTCAAAAATTCCCTAGAAGGCTAACTTTTCACATGCATATATTTTGACGCACTTCAATACATGATCTAAAATTTAGAACAAATCAACTAGGCTCAAAAAATAATAAACCCATATGATCATCTTATTCTGAAACATTCACATGTGTGAGATATGCCATCACCAAAATTCTTACTCAACTCTTTCTTACCTCTTGCAAATTTGGTTAAGTATGGGAAAATAATGTCAAACTACTTGTGAGCCCAAATTTACACCTTTATATCTTTTGTCATGTTTAGGTACATGACCTAAGATTTAGTTTATAAGAACTAGGCATAATATTAAACAACCCCATGTGACCATTTCCTCTTAAAAACTCTATGTGTGTGAATTCTAACATCATCAACATGCCTACTCAGTTATATTTGAACATATAAAACACTATGAAAATGTCTAAGATCCCAACTTTGTACCCGTATATCTATGACTATGCTTATGAGCATGACCTAAGAATTAGTGAATAGTAACTAGGGACTAATGTGATCATAACCATATGATTGACTCCCCCTAATTCAACCACACATGGTAATTATGATGTCAACAAATTACTTACTCAAATTTTCTGCCATTAGACCCAAAATGTCTAGATGAGAATAATGATGAATTGGGTAAATTTCAATCATGCACACAAGCACTCAAACTTTTATTAACTTATGATAGGACCCTTTACTCATGATTTAATCACCATACTCATGCCTAAACATCTCTAACAAAGTCAAAACTAAAGATCAACCAATCCAACTTCAAGCACACTTTGAGAAGCACATTGCACACTTTTCCATTATGAATTAAGCTATTAAAGCACTCCATCCACTCACCAAGACACCTCCATGACATCACCATGACATCATTAACAATTCTCCAATGATAAGTATTATCTAACTATGTTCTTCTCTTTAGTAGATATAAATATCATAAGTATTGGCTTTTAATAATATTACTCTTCTCTTTCCATGTATTAGAGTCTTACTCATACATAGCTTAATGGATATTATCCTATGCATGTTTATTTGTTTACTAACCCCTGTATTGTGCCACAAGATTTGGTGAGCACTAGATTATATTTATTTTCTTTAATTTTTATTATTTTAGTGAGATATGAAAATATAGGGCCTAACTAGGGTTATTACATGATTGTGTTTGACTGAAGGCTTTGTAACCTTCCCTATCATTATTTATTGTGATAAGAGATCCCATTATTAGATCTAGAGGATCCTCATATTGGTCATGTTCTAGATTATCTAATGTGTCCCTAATTGGAAGTGTATGGTATGATCTATCTTCTCTGAGATAGGATTGATTTATATACATGATGAATTTCTAATTGCATACATTTTTATGAACCCAATGTGAATCTAACCCTTGTAATTTTTATCTCATGTTTTTCATTATTTTATCATTTCATTTCTTTATATTTATGATATTGGGTTAATAGTGTTGGTATAGTTATAAATTCTATGTACAAGTTTAACACATAGTCACATCAATATGACTTTATTATATTTGTGTATGTTTTTCATTAGATATAGGCTACTAAGTTGACTTTGTTGACATAAAAAAATTTCAAGGTTTCCGAACACACTACTAGGTCAACCTTATCAACATAGTACACTTTTTAGACTTTCATAAAACATACTAAGTTGACCTTGTCAATGCAGTATAATTTACAAGCTTTAAAAATAGGTTTTTATAGAAATAGGTTGACCTAATCAATGTAGTTGGTAGAAATTTCAAGTAGCTTAAACAAAAAATTTGCAAATTCTAAGCATCTTCCAACCCACCAATGTTCCTTTTTCTCCTTCTCTATCATTTATGTTATTCATTATAGTTCTATTTTTCATAGTTTGAAATCTTTAAAAATACCCCCATACAGTAAATTAGGTCAACCTTGTTGATGTAGTTTTGTATTTTGAATTCTATTTAAAAAATTAGGTCAACACTATCGACATAATTCTTTTTTGGACCCTTACTTCACTAGTACAATAGTGACACTATTGACTCTAATCTATAATATCTACATACACTATCATTTGAAATGGCATTGTACTATGTTTCAAAGTTGGAATGAACACTTATATGCTAGTAATTATCTCACACTTTCATTTTTTAGTTGATTGCATGCTTAAAATAGATAACATAGTCTAATTAGGTGGTTTTTTAATATACCATTTAGTTTCACTATTTTTCTCTTTTATGCACACACTACCAAAACACATAATATTAAAATTCATTTTAAAAATTTCCTAATCCAAAATTTTAGACCTTTTTTTCTATGCTAGGTCAACCTAATTGACTCTATACTTTTCCTACTTTCCCTATTATCTAACTCAGATCTTTATTCCTCTTCCTTTGCATTTTGTTTTTTTTGTCAAATTAGTATGAGGACCCCTATCAAAATCTTCTTGGACAACCTGAATCCATTTATATACTATATGGTATATTCATTTATCCTTCTTTTTTCCTCCTACGAGCATCATCACTCTTGTAGCACTTCTTCCCACTTCATCCATGACTTGTCACATAGTTAAAATAACACTTCAAGATGAGGTTGATGGATTTGACCCTTTTTATACCTATCATGACACTTCTCATATTCAAAACCTTCAAACTAATGTGGAAGCAATTGACAAAATTTTAAGTAATAATCCATCTTCTAATAACCCTCCCCCTCATACCAATTTGGGGAGTGCTCCTACCAACACCAATCCACCTATTGATACAACTCAACTTCTTACCCAATTCATATAACAAATGAATATAATTCAAAAAAATAACACCTCTCAAATGATGTAACTCCAACATCATTTGACTAATATGGCTAATCAACCTCCTGTTAGGTTGTGGAGCTAAAAGCTTCATAGGTATGCAAACATGGAGGAGGTTGTTGAGTGTCACAGTAACCGACATCGATCAGGCCACCCAACGTCAGTCAGGAGTAGACAAGAAGCTGCCAACATTGGTCATGATCAGCCGACATCAGTCATCTCTAGATAGATAAGGACCGATGTCAGTTGCCTGTGCATTCCAGAACTGTTAGTTACACAAACAGTTAGTTTGTTGAACAGTTAGTTTGCATGTAAAGACTAATTTTAGTCTTGAGCCTGTGTTTCTAATTATTGTAATTAGGAATTCTAATTATTGTTTGTATGGGATCTATTTAAGAGACCCATGGGGCTGTATTGTAATTGGGAGAATCATAAGGACTTGGAAAGGCAAGGACAAGGGTTCTTCTCGAGTGTAAGATCTAGGTTTGCAGGTGTGCAAGACCAGGTTGATCTATAGGTTGTGCAAGATCAGGTAGAAGATCTACATGGTAAGTAAGGTTCGTTGATCTATAGGTGTGTGTGTGTGTGTGTGCAAGGTCAAAGGATATATGTGGGGTAGCAAGGTCAAAGGAGATCTGCAACACAACAAGGAGCAAGATCAGGGAGATCTACTTGGAGTATGTAGTGTACTCGGTGGTACTGGCAATATTGTTACTAACTGGTTGAAATAAAAACTCTATGTTTGAGTTGATTTTATTTGTAATTGAGAGAGAGAACTCTTGAGGGAGAATTATTGGTATGCCCAAGAGGTGTGGGAAGAGTGTTATTTCTTCATTGTATTTCCTTCTAGAAGAGTGTTAACACAAGATTATATTGTTTCTCATATTCTGTGTTGTTTCTGAATTCTAGTTACATTTTACTTCTAGTTAAATTACGTGTTTAGTTACTTATACAAAGGTAATCAAGTTTACTCTTAAGGAATAGGGATCTTGACACCTCCAACTATCCATGTTCAAGCTAGTCCCAATTGCATTCCTATACCTAATAGAGATTCCTTAGGAAAGGTTATTCCTCAACCCATAATGAATAACAAGATACTTCAAACTATTCAGAATGGACCTTTAGCTCCCTCCATTGTTTCCACTAATATTGGTAACATATATCCAATTATCAAGTATGATGGAAATAAATACCCTACCTAATTTCTCAAAGCCTTTGGTAATATTTATGAAGAGTGGATCCAAACTAATACTTTTTCCACAACTAAACTCCAAGTCAAATACTTTACTGGCAATGTATTATAATGGTAAATTTAACTTTTGCTACATTCCATTTGGAAACTAGAATATTTGGTCAATCTTTTAGTTAAATATTTTCAATGCAATGATCTTCTTGAAAATTATCTTAGCCATTTCATCAATGCTAAGTAATCTCCCACTGAATGAGCTCATGAATTTATCAAAAATGGAAATCATTGGACCATAAATCTAACCATAACATGTTTGATGATAAATTATTCAAAATCTTTATAACTACTTTGAACCCTTCTCTTTAATATAAGGCTTAAGCGATTTCTCCCCAAGCACTTAATGAATCTCTTGACCAAGCTAAACATTAATACTTTCTCATGAAGAAATTTGAATCTAATCCAAAACTTATTAAAGGATCTTTTCAAACATATACTACTTCTATCATTGGTAATAATCTTTAAACCAAACTAGGAGTTGCCAAAGCCAACATTCATTCATCTTCTCACACACCACTCTTAGTGTAACAAATGAAACAATTTTTACCACCTTCTAAATGTTTCACCTATCCTAATAATCCTCCTAATTGGTATGACCCTAATCAATTCTATTGGTTCCATTGGTCACTCCCATGAATCTTGTAGAGGGATCAATAAATTTTCTATCTCATATATGCTTGGTGATTCATTTAATCATGAATCCATGATCAACCTTTGTCATCAAGATCACACTATTGCTTCTAAAAAATGACAAGTTTCCAAAGCTTCTACCTCAAATAACCAAAAATCATTTTCCACAAATAATAATCAATAATATACAAAGGATGTTTATGTTATTGATGTTGATTATGACCAATAGTATACCAATTATCAATATGTTAACAATGCTAAGGTCAATTATCATAGCAAGCTAACCCACAAAGATCCTATTACCAAACCTACGAAGCCATCTTTGGAAGAACAAATTCTCAAAGATACTACTTCAAAAGCTCTTAAGGAATAACTTCCTCCTTCCAAACCCCCAACAAATTATATTCCTTCAAAATATACCTTACTACCTAAACATCATGTTGGTTCTTCTTCTAAATCTCATTGGAACTTTCTTGAAGAACTTAAATCTATGCCTTGAAATATTCTACTTATGGATTTGGTTCATACTTTCCCTTATCATCGCAATTTCCTTGTACAATAATTGCAATAAATTGAAGATACATCTTGTATCTATGAAGAACCACCTTCTATTAAATCTCAACCTACCAATGTACATACTATTAAAACTATGTGTCCTCCCTTCAAGCCTTCTATTAAACTTTTTAAAGAGGACATGATAAATGATGAAATTATTTTTTGTGCTAATGATCTACCACTTTTTATTAAAATAACCATTAATAATACCCTTATCTATAAAGTTCTAGTTAATGAAGGATCTACTATTAATGTGACATCTTTGTGGCTTATCCAACAACTTGGTTATAACAAGGATCATCTCAAGCAATCCCATCTTACCGGTCATGGTTTGGATAAGACTAATAAAAAACCACTTGGTTGTATTTGGCTTCCCCTAACCATCAGAATTAAGACTATTCAAACTAAGATTATGGTCCTTGATTTACCTTTATCTTTTAATATACTCGTTGGTCACCCATGGACTCATAAAATGAGGGATATTGCTTCTTTTAGTATTCAATGCATACATAATAGAAAATTATATAAGCATGAGGTTGATCCCAACCCTTAGAGTATTTAACTTCCTAATCACAAATCTTAATATTGTATTCCTATCATTCTTAAGATAAATAGTCCTCCTTTACCTGAGTTCATCAACATCAATCTTGATTTAAAAGTCACTCTTACCAATTCAAATGATGATGAACCTAGTTATTTTCAATATACTTACAAATTTACCAAGCTACCTCCATACATTTTAGAGTGGCTTCCTCTTTCTCTATTACCTAGGGACTGTAATATTCCTTTTATTGATGAGATCACTAATTTTCCCCCTGCATGAAATGATCATGAGCCTTCTTTACCTAAAGATGCCTTCATTTGCAATGAATTTAGAGTCACCACATTATTTTAAGATCCTCTCATCATGTCTCTACATACATTCAGTAATATTTTGATTTTCACTTCTAAAACTCCTCTTAAATCTCAAGCATGTAAAATTTCTCCAATAAATGATTATAATTATATAATATCCCAAGCTCAATATCAAGACTTAAATGTCTAACATTATCATAAAACCTTAGCTCAAATTCATGATTTTAATTTAGATGTCTATACCATTTCTACAGATCATAAATTAGATCTTGAAGGTTATGTGGCTCGTACCAATTCTCTATTTCTTGATAATCTTTGTGTGGCATAGAAAATTATGCCTTATTATATCACTATAATATGATAGGTAACTAACATAAAGGATATAAATGTAGATGCAAGAGTGCTAGAGGTACCATAGCTAGCACAACAATAAGAGTGGTGACCACCTCAATTTCACCATTGATAGAGACACCATCAACATGAGAGAGAAAAGATATTTGTCATCTTAGATGACCCATCAAGAGGTCCAAGATAGAGTTATGTGATAGTGGTACCACTCCATCATAGCTTGAGATGGGCACAAGTTATGACCCTAGGATTTGCTCTTGGGTAATGACCTATAGATGAGGTACTCAAAGGATGAATTTATAGAGAGATAGTTCTTGGTAGCCACACTGATGGTAAGATGATGTTTAGTGGTTGTCCTAATGGTGAGATGGCGGTAGGAAAAACATAGATAGGTAATAATAGATGGTTGAAATTTTCTTAATTTATTTGAGATAGATTGTAGATAGATAGATTTTTGACATATATATATATATATATATGGTTTGAATTTTGTAGATATTATGCAGGAGGAAACTAGATGGGGATCTCAAGTGATGAGAGCACTCCATGAGACCTTTGACAAGGTGTTGATGCCATATGACCCATTAATACTAGAATATTCTATGATAGTATCTAGCCTAAGGAGTTGGTTTACACTAGTAGAATAGGTTGTAAGGTGAGTGAAAACACATAGATTTGAGCCATAGCCACTTGAAAGGGTGGGAGTAGGATAGACATAAGCATGATAGGCTTTGGATCAAGAAAGATTTACACATATGGATACCATGATCTAGCTAGTGTAGGTGCACACTCAGCTAGCACATGTACATGCCTATTGGCCAACATATAGGGATAGGTTATAAGACTAAGATCTTGAAAAACTTCTTTATAGTCCACTATTAATTGGGGATTGTTTGAGGCATCTATGGGTAGCATGGCTAGGCCACGAGATAGATAGGATAAAGCTCAATTATAGAGCTAGAATGATTTATATTATTATACTTTACATCAAAACATATGATATATAGATAGATATCTCATTTTGGTAGTTTTATGTATAATATTATGTGTTTATATGATGGTTTTGGTTGTGGATGCTTGGATATATTTTTTTCTATCACATGTATTTAGTTGCTGTTGCATATGTTATAGGAAATATATGAGTTGTGGTTTCTTTTCTAGAATTATGTAGGACACATGCATAGTTAAAAAGAAATAGAAAAAAAGATTTAGCTAATTATAATTAATCAAAAATAAATGAACTACATGTTTCTCTTAATTTTTTATCATTTCTTAATTTGGAAGCCAATAAGAAACTAGTAAAAGGGGTGTGTAAAGGAATACCTAGTAAAAGTGTGTACATGATCCAAATGATGATGAGAACTCCTCTTCAATTTAGAAGGAATAACCTACAAATAAGAAAGACACTAGAAAAGGGTTGTTAGCAAGATAATTGAGTAGACTGCCTAGCAAGAGCTAGATTTAAGAAGCATATGCTTGTTGGGAGGTTCTCAATCCACTATTTTTAAAAATTAATTTGATGTAGATGAAAATAAATAATAATTACATTTAATAACATGAAAATAAATGCATGTAATAAGAAGAAAGTAAAATTATTGCTCAAAAAATGATTAAAATAGTAAAAGTAGGTCAATACTCATGATAAGATAGCTCGGGTTAGGTTCAAAAAGTTAGGGAATGCTCAATGAATAGATAAAAACATAGAAAGTAGGTTTTGGTTGGGGATAGGGGGATGAGAATAAATTAATATTATTTTTGACTCAATGACTGTCAGTGGTTGGGTGAACCATTGGAAGTTGGCTTGACCATTGGTGGTTGGGTAATCGTCGATGGTTGAGGTGACCATCAATGATTGGGCTAACTATCAGTGGTTACCTATGTATTTCTATAAATGATAAAAAAATGGAATTATAGATTAGATAAACGGTTAGGTAGGGATTTTAATATAGCTTTTATCATATGTGGGAAGCTAGGAGATAAGTCTAATTAGGATGGGTTATAAATGAAATTAAAATAAAGAAACAAGTACAAAGTTGCCTCCAACTTGCTATATTGATGATGGTGAAAGTTTGGATAAATTTGGCCAAAGTGATAGTACTTGGGAATTGAGAGAAACTCAAATAGAGATTTGGGTATCCATTAATACTACTTGATTTATATAGAAATGTTGGATACCTATGTACAAGAAGATTTGACATCTTAGATGTAGATTTGTGGATCCTTTTCACTTCCTACTTCTGTCCTTTTATAGTATGAGGTTGTTAATTTGGTAGGAGGAAGCTAATAATTAGATAAGAGGATAAATTTTCCATTTATGATGATTTAAATCTTGTTAGAATCATAAAGGGGAATTTGTTGAATTGTGCCATGTTTGTCTTATACATAGCTATAAATGGCTTTAAAGTAGGTTGATGACCTGACCATCGATGGTTAGGCTAATCATCGATGGTTATGCTGATCGTTGGTTTTTGAAGAACTAGAGGAAAATGGGTGAAAGTAATTTCAAAGGAGGTTGATTAGAAGGATTAGTTAAAGGTTTTAGGTTATTGTTTTAATAGGTTCAAGTTAGTAAATGAGTCTAGTTAACTAGGTGGTCAACTATATTTGAGATTAGATGAGGGTCAAGGTGCTTTAACATCTAAAACTATTGTGTGTAATTTTTGAGTGTATACATTTTTACTCTTTTTGTTATGAAACTTTGATCTAACAAGTGGAAAAATAAAAAATGAATGGATTGTTGATCAAGGTCAGAGTTCCCTAAGTATGAGAGGAGGTGTTCCCCCTTAAACCAGGAGTTAATTAGGCAAAAATGAAAATAGGTTAGATGTTGATAAATGAAAAATAGTGAATCATGAAGTAGGTGACATAAAAGGGATGGGTTTTTGTAATGTAAACACATGCATAAAATGTAACTAAGTGCAATAGCCAAGATCATGCAAAGAATAAAGATGCCAATATTGGTACAGAATAAGGTTAGTTCTAGAGGGACTGATGATAGGGGTAACTAGTCCATAGCATTCATCATAGATGATTAAGTCATTATTAGTAAGTCTACTAGATAGGGTCAATGTTTTTCATAGGTATCTAGGGTAGGAAGTGATCCCTTAAAAAATAAAAATGGTCAGGTTGTGTATGAGGTGGTGTAAAATGTTTAAAAGTTCAACATGGCAAGGTTGGTTGGTGTAGTTAGAAATACCATGGCAAGGTTGTCATAAAACATGTGAATGTTTGGGTTAAAAACAATCAAATTCAAGCTATATGTGGTCAAAAGTGGTGGTGGGTATGGTAGGGTATCCCTTGAAAGGTCAAGTGATAGTGGGGGGAGATTAGGGGATCTCAAAAAGTAAACACCTAGGTTGGGTGCTAAAAGGTTAGAAAATGTTGGGGACCCTGACTATTGATGGTCAGGAGTTTTTCCCATGGTCAACCATCAATGGTCACTTAGACCATAAATGGTTAAGGGAAACCATAAAAACTAAGGGATAAAAAGTAAAAGTGTTAAAGCATTTTCACATTTGACTTTTAGCATCTTGTGTTTTGGAGTTAATATATTATTGGCATTTTCTTGAATTGACTGGTTGCACTAAATTAGATTTTTTTAATTGGTTGAGTGTTGCTACTCAAGTTTGAATAAGTATAGACTACATGAAGGGTAGATGAGGGTGCAACTGAGTGGTGAGATGAGGGATCTGACCACACCAATAATTGTGGAATGAGGTAGGTGTTGTCTATAAATTGTTATGTAGTGTATGTTATTTGTTAAACTAATTAGTTGAGATGGAATTGAGTAGGTTAAATTGATTTTGATAAGGTTTTTTGATGGTGTGGGGTAGGTATTCCCTAGTGTTTAAGGTTTTGTGAAATTTAGGCAAATGGGTGGGTGAAAAAGAGAGTTGAATGGTGAGGTTATTTAGTGAAAGGTAGTGAAAGAGGATTAGGTAGTTTAATTGATGTTTAGAATTTATTTGTGTGGTAGTTAGGGAGGAAATGGGTTTCAGATCTATCAATAATAATCACACATAGTGACCATTAGTGGTTTGACCTAAATGCTCACAATAAACTCCAAAGTGAGAGGGTCCTAAGAGACCGTTGATGGTTCGATAAACCATTGGTGTTTGAGGGGGTCAGGTATTTGGGTAGTTTAAAAAATGTTAAAGTTATGGATTTGTAAAACATTATAGAGTTATAATTTAAATGTGTGTAAAACAATTTTAATATTAAGGTTTGATGTTTAATATTTTAAGGTGTTTAAAAGTGTTTAATTCTAATGTTAAAAACTTGTTATGTTTGTAACATGTGAAAGTTTTTAAAGTTCATTATTGTTTATAAAATCAGTAAAGTGTGTTTAGAGGATAAATGTTATTTAAATTTTGTCCATTGTTGTAAAGTGATGAAAGTTTATGAATTTTTTGGTAAATGGAGGCTTAAAGTGTGTGAAATGGAGTAGTGCATTAAAGGTTTCAATTGGGTTATAAAGGTTTGGAAATTTTATGAAAGGTGTTGAATTGTTAAAATGTTTTAAGAGGTGTATATAGTGGTGCGACAAATGCAAAAGGTATGTTTGATAGGATGATGTGTCAATGGGTAGAGTTGAGAGAAAATAATTATATAGGTGTCTAAAATGATGTTTGAGGGTTGGGGTTGAATAGTTAGGGTAATTATTTGTGATAGATGAATGATGTGTGTTAGTGAGAGGTTTAGTTGATGCTAGAGGTAATATAATAGACATGACAGGTGAGGTTAGAATAGGTTAAATAATGTAGGTTTAGGTTGGTGCTTATCTCAATTTGAAAAATGAAGAAACTAAGCTAACATGATTGGTTTGCAAGCCCATGAGTAGATTCAATGAGGGATTGAGTCCCTAAGATATTTATAGAGGTTTATTATGGGATGATGGATGATGGATGATGAGTGGAGGAATATGGAGGAGTTTGAATTAGGGTCCATGAGACATTATCATCACCTATTGTGGGATGTGATAATGATCATGGCCCTCATCAAGAGATGAGAACTGACCATGAACACATTTTTATTACCAATGGAGGAGATGAGCATCTTAATAGAGGATGTGGTTGGGATTACATGGCTACCCATTCAGGGGGAGCTGATTTAGCACATAGAGAGTGAGGAGAGAGACTACTTCATGGATCTAATAAATAGAGCAGATTGGATCTAGGCCATGTATCATACAAGTGGTGTGTGTTATGGGCCACTATACCAAAGAGATTTAGGGGAAATTTTTATTATTGACTATGATAATGATGGGGGTGTCTGACTTTACAATGCTAGATTAAAGCAATAGTCAATTTTATTACTTATTATTAGGGTTGTTGGTACAGATGTTTCTAGGGAGGATTGTGTTTGGGTGTGATCCAGACTTATTAGTTTAGATTTATAGGGAGCTATGGGCATTTTAATAACATAGGTGGTATGATATTAGCATTGGGTTCATACTTTATTGTTGGGCATATGAGCATATACAAGTTTTGAGACCAATGGGGATACCATGGGATGGTTATGATTTGATAGATTATAGAGTGGGTTTCATGAGATGAAGAGGAGATTATGTTCTGACAAGGGTTGGTGGTGTTGTCAGAGACATATATTGGTTCAAAGACACTTTAGAAGGTTTGGTGGTGGATGATGTAGTTTCACAATCATATATGGGTTGGTCAAGGTGGGTAGGATATAGCTTTCACATGCTATCACTACAAAGTTAAAACTAGATTTATGAGAGGTGGGATGGTGAGACTAAGATTATCCCATTCAAATGAGTGAAAAGATAGTTTGGCTTGGTGTAAGAGATCCCACCATATTTTTCATGATACAAGTGGGAGGATGTCGAGTTATTTTTCTCAAATCCATAGCGATAGGATTCCATGTTGGATTAGGAGGAATTGCCAATGAGAGCTACCATTGATGATCTATGTGTTATAAATTGTTATGTAGTGTGGTACCAAAACAAATACATAGTATCTAATTTTGAATGGGTGATGGAGGCTAGTAGCCCATGGATGTGGACCACATTGAGGCACCAATATAGGGTGGTAGCCTAGATGGATAGGCATAAGTAACACTTATAGTATCATAGGTCCTAAATAGCCAAATTATAGGGATAGGAGACCACTTTATAGATCCAGATTGTCATTTTACAAGGTTAGGTGGTGATGCTAATTAGAGAGCAAGATTAGACAAGGATCTCTCTTGGGTTAGTGATTCAGGAGAGAGATTCCTTGAGATAGAGGGTAGGAGTGGCCATAGTAGTAGTATGAGGACCACCTAATATAGTTTTGAGGACATGATACTTAGCAACCATTGAGAAGTTGAGATATTATAAGGCTATAGTGTTGGTGTAGTTGCCATTATAGAAAAGGTATGAAGAGTACATGGATATTTTAACAGGTGGTCTATCTATAGCTACTCTAAGATGGTGGGCCTCTATAGTGGGTCATGTAGGGATATTGGGGAGACTACCACCATATATAGGTACATGTATAGCTTAAAATGGAGCCATTGGTAGTGGGGTCCTAGGGGCCTAATATAGGACATTATATGATGTTCATTTTTGTGATTTTGATACTGGCCTACATGTCAATGATGTGAGATGTATATATGAGAGAGAGATATTTATACATTATGACATTTATTTATTTTATTATGATGTATATAATTATTATGTTTTTTGATGTTCATGATTATATAGATGTTGATTATGTTCATGATTATATAGATGTTGATTATGTTTTTGATGAGATAGATGTTGATTATGCTTATGATGAGATATATGTTGATTATGTTTATGATGAGATAGCTATTGAATATGTTTATAATGTGGTAGATGTATATTATTCTTATGATGTGGTTATGATGATATGGATTATGGATGAGATGTTATATTTTTGACCCAGGCCTGTGATGAAGTTTTATAGTTTATTTATATATGGTTTATTGATAGATATGATGTTGAAAATCAAGATGATTTTATTTTTATGATGATGTGATTAGTGAACTAAAACATGATTGTGATGAGATGTATGACCTTATGATGATTATATATGTCTAGTTTAGGTGATGATTGGTTTGTATAGAATGGCTGATGTGTGTGTTTATATATTTAATCATAGACATGTAATTAATGTTTTGATTTTGTTTATATGATGATGTGGTTTATAAATATAATGTTTTATGATGATGTGGTAAATATAAAGGATTATGGATATGTGATAGCTAATTTAGTCATGTTTTATTGATGATGTTTAGGATGTGATGTGTAGATGTTCCGTTAGGTTTATTGGGTAGTAGCCATATGATATGATGGCTATAATGTGCTTCATGTTGTCAATGCTATGATAAATGGTTATTGTTTATGATAATAATGTTGTGATGTAATTGTATATGTTATGTGGTTTTGATGTTTTGTTTATGGAGAGGATATGACTTATGGACATTATTCATAATGTTATGATGAATATGGATTATTGCATTGATGAGAATGATGTTTTGGTATGATATGTGATATGGGGATATAATTAAAGCACGTAAAGTAGGTTTAGATTACACCCTAAATGTGGAAAAGAGAGAAGAATCATGATACATATGTCTACATGAACTAATGAATGGAGGGTAAGAAAAAAGAATGATGTGTTCATTGGTATAGACCTAAAAATACCCTATTTGGATTGAATTAATGAAAATAAGCCTTTCCAATGCTTCACATGAGCATGATTTGATTGAAAAAGAAGCCATATTGGTCACTTTGTATCAAGTAAGCTCATAGTCCCTTGATTTTAGAGAGGGTATGAAGGGAAAGTAGGTGATATATTGAAAGGTGAAATGTGTGATATGGTAACCTAATATGGGTTAGCTTGCCCCTTATATAGGTGACCAAAGAAATATAGTATATAAGTTCATGTCATAATATAGTGTGTATATTGATTGATGCAATAAGTCTACTAATGCCATATAAAAGAGTCGATTGTGGCTTACTTGCATTAATTTTGACATAGGGTTATTTGTTATGTTTGTTGTTTTGATAGGTTGGTGAAGGTATGTGGGAAGCTTAAAATGATCTTATTAAATTATCCATACTTCAAGGGAGTGCTCTAAAATATAATTATATAGCTTTCCTTTAAGGGAGTAGTCTATTGTTTAGAAATTTAGTTTTGTGCAGCTATCCTTTAAGGGAGTAGTTTTCAATGTTGTAGATTATGGACCCAAGTGATATTTTGGTATCCGAATTTGATTTTGAATGTTAAGGTTAGACATGGACAAGTCTATGTAGGATTAAAGGTCTATCTTTATGGGGCAAGACTTTTAACATAAAAGGTTAATGATAAATGAGGGAATGTACTTTGAGAGAGAACTGATCATGGGATTCCATTTGATTAGAGATGAAAAGTATCCATGAGAACCATGCCATAGGTAGAACTATGGCATCCATGCTTAGGATTAGGCTACTACTGTGATGGATAATAACATGGTCCTATGATTTAATCAGTTGTTCCCAAGAGGAATAGGGTGACTGTGTAAGGAAAGTGAAAATATCATAAAGTAAGGGATGAGCTTAAGTTAGACATAAAGGTGAATGTGATCCTACTTTAGCAAAAGAAAGGATGTAGATGCAAAGCATTGAGAGGCTCAAGTTTAGTTTGCCTTTAAGAGAAAATAAATGATAATCTCTTGATCCATACTTATGGGTCATGATGTAGGGTCAAAGCTAATTGAAATCAAATTTTCCTCTTTTTCTTTCCTCCATATTAGTTACATGTTGGTTTTCCTTAAGGATGAGGTCTTCAATATTGTATTCTCAGTCTTTCAGGTGTTTTTCATAAGGGCACTTGATTCATTCTTGATAGACATGAATATTATTAAGTGATATGAAGTGATGGTCATCAATTAACTTAAGTTGTGTGAGACGTTCTTGATGATAATCATTCTCAAAAAGGATCTCATGCAAACATATGTGAAGAGAAGGAATCTAGACTTTGAGAGACAAGACTACCTATGCCCTAAAGATGAGAGAGAAATGGGTAGCACCCATAGAGTTTCAAATTATAGTGTGATAGGACCATAAATTGAAAGGTATGTGCAACTTCCAATCCCAACCTAAAACACTTACTATTTGGTTAACATTTTGTCAAGGGTTTTGGTAGAAGCTTCTGCCTGTCTATTTGCTTGGTAATGATAGGGTGAGGAAAATATTAAATTAATGACAAAATCAGCACAAATACATTAGACTTTTTTGTTTTTTAAGGATTTACCATTATCAATAATGATCTTATGGGCAACACTAAAATTATAGATGATATGGTGATTGATGAAATCGATAATCTTTTTAGCTTTGCTCAAGATAAGAGGATTGTCCTCTATCCACTTGGTGAAATATACTGTAGCAGTAATGATAGATTGGTGTCATTGTGAATAATGACGATTGATTTCCCTAATAAGATTGAAACTCCATTGTGAGAAGGGAAAATAATATTTGGATAATCAAAGGCCATGGGTTAGTATGTGATGTAAATTAGTGTGCTCTTGACATTTGACACACTTCTTAACATAATTAAAACAATCTTGATTAAGGGTGGGCCAACAATATCCAAGGTGAAGGATAAATTTAGTGATATATAGGACACTAAAATGCCCCATATAGATTCTATCATGTGTTTCCTTGATAGCATGGGAAGCTATATGACTGTCAAGGCAAAAAGGAATGAAGCTATTAAAGACATGTTTGTAAAGGATTCCCCCTAGTATGGCATAATGAGAAGTACTCTAAACAAAATATCTTTAGGCATTCTTCAAAAGGTTGAGAAGAACAATGTTGAGGTTAAGGTAGTTAAAAATTTACTTGTCCCAATATCAGAAGGAGATGATTCTACACTAAAAATGGTGGGAAGGTTAGAAATGATATATGAGGGTGTGAAAAAATTATGGATGGTGATAAATAGTTTAGATTCGATAGGTTGAGATGGGATTTGGGAAGCAAGGAAATTCATTATCTCTACAAATTTGTTGGTATATTAAGGAACTGACTAGATAAGGTAATGATTGAATGATTCTAAAAGCATGTCCATGATTTGTTTGTACTTCAATAGGAAATCATTTTTAAATTGATAAGATCCATTGACCTAGTTGATGACCAATTGGGAGTTGCCAAAGACATTGATTATCATGACCCTAAGGGATAGAGTGGTTTGGAGACCTATGACCAAGGCTTCATACTCAACCACATTTTTGGTACATTTGAAGTTAAGTTTAAAGGAAAGGGGAAGAGGTTCACCATTAATGAGAATGAGAATAAATCTAGCACCCTCACCATGTTGGCATTTGGAGCCATAAAAAACATTATCATTTGGTAGGTGGGTTCTTCCTAGAAAAGAGTTGTGATGGACTCATATGGAAATTCCAAATAAAATGGTTCATTTTTTGGTAGAGGAGATTTATCCAATTGGTCGATGATGACCTACCCTTTAATGGATTTTTTTGAATGAATTCAAGATCAAACTTAGCTAGGAGCATGAGCCACTTATCCATACAATAATTTTGGTATGGTTTAGAGTGCATTTACTAGAGTGGGTTGGTGTTAGTGATGACATAGGTTTTATGATTAATAAGGTAGTGATAATGTTTGGAGGACACAAAGACTAGGGTGAGGTAAATTTTCTCAAGATGACTATACCGAGTATCATATTCTATAAGTGTGTAGCTAATATAGTGGACAACTTAATCTTTGTTCTATTCATCATGATGAGTGAGAGTTACCTCTAAGGAATGGTCTATGGTGGATATATAAAGGTATAAGGGTTGGTATTATCTAGGAGGGATGAGGACAGGTGGAGGAAGAAGCTACTCCTTGATTGAATAAAAGGTATATTTAAATTCCTTGGTCCTCTTAAAAGACATGTCATCCTTTAGGAGCTGGTGAAAGGGTTGACATCTATCTGATAAGTAGGAGATGAAGTGATGGATGGATTGGAGCTTCCCCTATAGGATATGAATTTTCTTAAGGTTATTAGGAGGATGCATCTCCAAGATTACTCTAACTTTTGTGGAGTTTATTTTGATTCCTTGAAGAGAGATGATAAAGCCAAGAAGCTTTCTCGATAAGACCCCAAAAATACATTTATTAGGGTTGAGTATTACATGATAATGGATTAGTCGGTCAAAAAATATTTTAATAATGGCTAGGTGATCCTTGTGGTGTTTGGATTTCCTAAAGATATCATCCACATAGTCCTCTACAATTTTATGGATGAGATCATGAAAAATTTCAGTCATAACATGTTGTTAGGTTTCTCTTATGTTTTTTAGAACAAAAGGCATGACCTTATAACATAAGGTTCCCCATGGGGTGATAAGGGAAATTTTATGTTGATATTTATGGGTAATCAAGATTTGATTATATCTTGAGAAACCATCTATGAGGGAGAACATCTCATGGCTAATTGTAAGATCAATAAGTTGGTTGATGTTTGGTAAAAGAAAGTCATCCTTTAGGTAAGAGAGGTTGAGATCATGAAATTTGATGCAAAGGCAAAGACCCCCTATGGTTTTCATAATGGGAATGATGTTATAAACCAATTGTGGATAATCAATGGGGTGAATGAGGTCAATGGATAAGAGATGTTAAATTTCTTCTTTGATAAGAAGGGATATGCAAGGATGCATCCTATGAAGCTTATATCGAACTAAATTAACCTTAGGATGAATGAAAATTTTGTGGAGGAAAATAAAAGGGTTAATTATGGGCATATCATGATATGACCAAGAAAACACTATGTTATGGCCATGAAGGAAAGAAGGGTAATCTTATTGCTCCATAGAATTTAAGGATTAGCTGATTTTGATGATACAAGGGTTATCCTGAGTACCCAAGTTGACATCGATAATGCATTCATTCAACATGGTGTGGTTTTTAGGAGGAAGGGATTTATGGATAAAATAATTCCCTAAAGAAAGGTAGGTGAGAATGGAATCATCATCATGACATTAGATGATGTTTATTATAAGAGAATCTCTCTCTATCATTTTAGGATGGATGAGAAGAAGGGTTTTAGTTCGAACATCCTTTTGATAGGTCAGGGATCCCAAAATAATGGTATTGATAAAAATAAGTTAGATGGGATAATATCAAAGTCTTCAGTCTTGGAGGGATATGGGGTTGGTGAGGATAAAATACCCTCGTCGATGGTGGTGATGGGTTTTGGTGAGGTCAGTTCTTTTGGTGGTATGAACCCAAGTCTAAATAACTCATAAGGTTTTTGGGTTTTAATTTTGGGTAACCCATGAGGTATTTGTTCATAAAGGCCAAGTTTAAACCCCTTCCAAGCACACTTATAAAGGTAATCTTTAGAAATGGTTAGTTTCTTGATATAAGAGAAGTTAGGGATGAATGGTTGGATAGATAAGGTATTAGTAGAAGTGGGAAGTGGTTAATCAAGTCCCTTATAAATGAAATTTGTTTGATTGTTGGGGATCCTAAAGGGATGATGGTTCTAATGTTGGGATCATAGGAAGGGTCATGTTTGAGGTTCCCATACAATTATAGAGTAGGGAAAGCATCCAAGGCTAAAAGATGATACTCCCCAAGTGAGAGATGTTAGAATTTGGGTTCCAAGGGGTCCTCTATGGGGATCTAGGAAGAAGGGATAGATGAGCTAGTGGAAGCTTCATCAAATATATGGGTAAGAATGTTGTTTGTTTTAGTTGGTGGTGAGGTAGTGTTATTAATAGTCAATGGTGTGGTGGATGAGGAAGGAAGTAGAATCTCATTAGGTTGATATGTCATATTGTAAGAGGAAAAATGACTAGGGTTAGATTTTTTGGTAATAAATTGACATTCATACTCAAATTTGACACATTGATGTAAGGTAGAAGGGACACAACTCATGATATGGATCCAAGATCATCTAAGTAATAAATTAAATTAGAATTTACCCTATATAATGTAAAATAGTTTGGTAATGGTGTGAGGTCCCAAGTGGATATGGAGGAAAATTGTCCCTGAGGTAGTGGCCATGGTATCATTGAAGGAGTAAAGGACTACTACACTTTTTGACATGATGTTCTTAGACAACTAAAGTTGGTCATAAGCATAGGAGGAGATAATGTTGATATTATCTCTTCCATCAATCATTACCCTTTTGGTGTAGGTTTAATTAATGTATATAGTAATAAAGAGGGGAGGATCAAAATCCTTAGGATGAATAGAAGGTATTTCATAATCCTAAAATGTGATGAAGGCAGAAAGTTGGAGGGCTCCAATAAAGGGTGAAAGAGGTTAAGGGTCATCTTGTTGAACCTCTATAGATTTTAGAGCCTCTATCAGTGCTTGATAATGGTGGGTGAGGTGTTGATTAATTCATAAAGGCTCATTTTCATTGGTTTATAATGAAGTTGTTTTAACATGATATGTTAGATGGAGTCATAAGGGTTGGATGGAAAGGGCCCAAAAATGGATAATTTAGGTTTTAGTGGTGGCATAGGTGAAGGTGTAGGCATTTAGGTGTGGTTAAAAGGTTGAGGGGTTGAAGGGTATGTCCAAACAATGGACACCTTGGATTTTCCCTTATCCTTTTATTGGGCCCAAGATCAGGTAACCATATGAATAGTGTGGATGGGGCAATTTGCCAGGTTTGATGGTTGCTTTAGTTACTCCTCCTCACTCTTGGGTAAGGGTGGGGGAATAGGTAAATGTTGCATAATTTGGTTGGGTAGTTGAGTTGGTAATAGGGGTAAAATAAGTTCATTTAATAACAAATCATCCTCACCATATAGGCTATGAATAAGTACCTAGAGAGATTTGTAGTTCTTTGTGTCATGTCCTGATGCCCTATGGTATACACAGATTAAGTTATCATTGAACCAGGAGGGTTTGGTATTGGAAAGGTAGAATGGCTTGATAGGTGGTAAGCTAATGAAAGAAGTTTGAAACAAATTTTATAGGATGGTTGAATAATATTCATTCAAAGGTGTTGGAGGTGATGGGTTTATAATTTTAGGGGTGGGGGCCTTCTTAAAAGTAGGCTTCATAATAGAAGTTTTAGGTGGTGGAATGCTTAAGGTAGATGATTGTAGTTGGTCTTGCTTAATTTTGGTTGTTTTTGGGGTAAATGATTTGAAAGTGGAAGATTTAGATGATGAGGGATTAGATATAGGTGGGCAAGTAGAAATAGATAGGTTAGTTAAAATTATAAAGAACTAGATGGTTTTATGGGTGTAGGCATAGGTAGAGAATATAGAGATGGTTTACTAGAGGAAGAATAGGTAATTAAGATGGTATAAGGATGTGGTCCTATGATAGAAGGAAAGCGGGAAAGAAGTAGTATTTTTGTAGTTTAAGGTTGAGGTTTGGGAAACTCTACCTTCTTAATTGGTTTGGTTGGGGGTTTATTTGGTGGACTAGATGGAGTTAAATCCAAATTCAAAGAGGGGTGACCTCAACTAGGTGTGGGAATAATTCCTAGATTCCTAAAAGGTTTGGTGAGAGACGCATAAGGTGATTTGGCAATGTTAGATGGAGGTAGTTGGGATGGTTCACCTATAGTTTTGGAGGAAGAGGTGTTAGATGAAGAGGTAATAATGGGTTTAAGGGTGGTTTGAAGTGAGGTTGAGGATTTATATTCATTTTGGTAAGGGATACCAAGATGATTCTAAAAGGTGGTGCTATCAAAGTTGGGTTGAGAAGTCAACTCTAGACTTAGACTAGTCTAGAAAAGGGCTTTTAGATGGGTTTGGTTCTTTGCTCATTCATTTCAAAAATTAAGCCCCTAGGTGGAGGATAGGGATTGGCTTCTTCATCTTTTTTTTTTATGAGAGGTTCCAAAATTGGTGGCTAGGTAGATGAGGTAATATCCTCTTGTGGGATGGTTTTTAAAGAGGGAATGAATGGTTTTATGATGGGGGAGGTAGGTTTAGTGTCCTCAAGTGAAGGAATGGACATGGTTTCTTCCTTTGTTTGGGTGTTCAAAGGAATGGAGAGCATTTCTACAAATTTAATGGGTGGAGTGGAAGAAGAAGAAATGGTTAAAGAAAAGTTTTTCTCCTTTGGTGGTTCTATCAAAGGAGAGGTAGATAAATCTAAGGTCTCATAAAGTGAAGAGATAAGGGTGGTTAATTCCTTCATTTGGGTACACAAAGGAATGAAAGGTAAGTCCAATAATTCCTAGAGTGAAATGGAATAAGTTGTTGAGGTAATGGTCTCCTCAATAAGGGGCTCACTAATAATAATGTTGATTGTATATGCCTCATGAGAGTGAGATGATTTTGGTTTGTTGTCATGGTGATGGGTAGAAGGAGCATGATTAGGAAAAGGTTTGTAGAAGATATCAATGGATTCATTAAGAGGTGCAATGGGATTATCAAATGTAGGTTATCTACTATTAATTAATCTTTACACCATACATTTGAAGGTAATGCACCTTCTAACATCATGTCTAATAACTCAACGAAAGGCACAATGGTCATTCTCATTGTACCAAGTAGGCATGGGGTGATAAGTATCAAATTGTTGGGGTGGTTTGATAGGTGGAAGTTGGATGAGTTTAGCTTGATAAATTTGTCCAAAACTAAATCATAAGACTTCCTTATTAGAGTATATTATTTTGGAGGAGATAAGTTTTGGTTTTGGGTTAGAAGAATTGGTTTGATGGGGTTGGTTGATAGTTGGTGGTAGGGTAGTATTTAGGAAAACTAAGTTTGAATATGATTTTATTTTGGTATTAGGATGGTTGGACTGGTTAGTTTTTTTTTGTGGAGGGAGGGTCATTGGATTTAAAGCTAGAATTATTATTTCATACCTATAATTTCCCTTCATCAATGGCTTAGGTTTCAAGTTTATGTGCCATGGTAAATGCCTAATCAAAAGTTATTAAAATTTGAGCTTGAAGAGTGGGGGAAATATGTTTACCACAACCCTAAGAGAAGATCTCAATCAACTTAAGTTGGGGTAAGGAGAAAAAAAGTTAGTTAGTGAGACCTTTCCATTTGGCTATGAAATTGGCAATTAATTCATCATCAAATTGCCTAATAGAATAGAGGTCAGTAATAGAAAACTTTTTAGATATATTTAATGAGATGTGATTTTAAAATATTTGGCCTAGTTGGGAGAATGAAAATATGGAGTGCTTGGTAAGAGCATTATACCAATCAAGGGCTGGTCCTGATAAAATCATGGGGAAGGTATGAAGGAGGAGAGCATCGCCATATGAAATCAAATAGCAAGAATGACAAAATGCTCTTAAATGTTATTGGGGATCTTCCTTGCCTTGAAATTTAAAAAACTTGAGTAATTCCCATTAAGGAGGATAATAATGTATAGGAATAGATTGATGGATGCATTCATTACAAATTTGATCATAGGATAAAAGGTTATGAGACCTATAGATAGATGACTCCAGTTTGATCATTTTATCCATTAACATCTTGACCAAATCTATTTGAGGTTAGGAAACTACATAATTAGGTGTTAAAATTCATTGAGGTTGGATGGTAGCAATGTATGGATAAGTGATAGAGGGTGATGAAGAAGCAAGATATTGGTAAGCATTCATAAGAGGTTGGGATGGTGACACATAAGGGTTGATTAGCACAAACAGTTGGGTGGAAAGTGATATATATCATTATGGGTTAGAAACATATGGGTAAGATGTCATGGGTACTTATTGCAGTGTTGATATGGGTTGGTTTATAGGTATGTTTGGGTTGGTGGATAGTGGCATGGATGTAGATTGGGTTGGAGGTATGAAAGTGCTAGTTGGTAGTTGGTGGGTGGTAACTATAGTGCTAATAGGTGGAAGTGTTTGAGGTATGGAAAGTACCAAAATCTAAAGTGGGGTAAAAATTGATAGGTTGTTTAAACTAAGGGGAATCCTAATAGAATATATCCCCATGGTAAAAGGAGTATAGGTGACAAGAGGTAAGGTTGATCCATTATTAGAGGTATTGGTTAGGGTAGTAGGTGTTTGGTTACTAGTTGAGATGTTGGATGGAGTTTGGGGAGTGGTAGTAGGTGGGATATTGGAAGAAGAAGATGATTGGGTGAGCATGGGTTGGGTTGAAGTGGCACCCACCAAAATATGGGGAGGCATGCCATAGGGAGGATCCATAGGAGGAATCAAAGCAAAATGGATATGGTTAGATAAGGTGTTTAGGTAATGATGAAGAGCCACATGGTTGTTATCAAGGAATGTAATGAAATTTGAATCACCCTCAACAAAAATTAGAGGCCTAGTAGGAGAGGGATAAAAATGAGGGAAACCCTTAACATCAAAAGTATACTCCATGGAGGAACAAGAAGGTGGTTGTTGGTGGGTTTGATTCCTTAGTTTTTTTCTAGTAAAGACCATGAGAGGAATATAAAATAAATAATGAAACTTGCAACTCAAACACAAAGCAAGCCAAAGGAAAAGATCTAAATGAAATAAAAAATACACTAAAGTGATTTTAACAACCTAGGGTTCTTTTTAAATCACTTTTGTATTATGCCTTAGAAAGTGTTAAGAGGAAATTTTGTTTGTAGATCAGGTACTAAAGAGGAAATCTCAGGTTGGTTTCAGGTTGTGTTTAGGTTCTCAAGAGAGAAAATCGATATTGATCTTTAATATATTGGTTGATATTGGGGTCTACCCCTCACTTGACACACCATAATGATAAGGGTGTTAGGTGCTTATCCAAGATATACTAAATTTTAGAGTTTAAACTCATCAAAAGAGCTGAGTTGGTTCTCCCCTTGGTAATGACCTCCAAGTAGAATTATAGGGAAATGGTAAGGTTTACTACTAGGTGATGAAATCTTAGTCAAGCCTTGTCTCATGTTTATTTTGATGTGTTGATTGTTTATGTGGTTTGTAAAAAGTATGTGATAACAAGAGTGAAAACTATGATTAATTACTTTGATTTTAAGTTACTAAATGAACTAAATCATGTAAGCAATCAATATATGTAAAAGGTTTATTTTAATCCTAAAATAAATTTTATATTTAATTACATAATCATAAAATAAAGGAAGGAAAAAAATGGATATTGTGTCCCACCAAGTGTGCCAAAAAAATTTATCTTAATTTATGCTCATTTCTTAATTTGGAAGTAAGAAACTAGTAAAAGGGGCATGTAAAGGAATACCTAGTAAAAGTGCACATGTGATCCAGACTATGATGGGAACTCTTATTTGGCTTAGAAGGAATAACTCGCAAATAAAAAATACACTATAAAATGGGCTATTAGCAAGATAGTTGAGTAGACTACCTAGCATGAGCTAGATATAAGAAGCATATGCTTGTTGGGAGGCTATCAATCCACTATTTTTTTTAATTAAGTTGATGTAGATGAAAAGAAAGAATATTTGAATTTAATAACATGAAATTAAATGCATGCAAGAAGAGGAAATTAAAATGATTATTCAAATAAATTTACTAAAATAACAAAAGTGGGTCAATACTCATACTAAGATAGTTGGGGTTAGGTTAAAAAAATCAAGGAATGTTCTATGAACATGTAAGAACACATAAAGTGGGGTTTGGTTTGGGCTGGGGGATGAAAACAACTTGTTATTTTTGACATTATGACCGTCAGTGGTTGGGTAAACTATCATTTGTTGGCTTGACCATCGATGGTTGGATAACCATCAATGATTGAAGTGACCATCGATACTTGGGCTAATCATCAATGATTACCTATGTGTTTCTAAAAATCATCAAAAAGGGAATTTTAAATTAGATAAATGGTTAGGTAGGGATTTGAATATGGGTCTTGTTAGAAGTGGGAAGTTGGGAGATAAGTCTGATTAGGTTAGGTTAAATATTAAATCAAAATAAATAAACAAGTACAAAGTTACTATTTCTATGCTAAATCGCTTTCTACATTCAAAGAAGAAATTAAGAAACTAAAAGATGGTCAAGGCTAGAAGATACCTGGATATGGTCTTGCACACCGAAATCAGATGTTGGAAGGTACTCCTCTTTGGTTGTGGAGGAATGACACCTACAAAGAAGAAAATACTGAAACACGAAAAACGTTAGACAAGGAGACGGTGGGCTGTCAAGCAAACGCTTGATCCCTGAAGTACAAAGACTTACTTAAGGGATATCAACCCACTGATTGAAAATAGAATATTTGATAGAAACAGAAAGATAGAATGAAAGGAATAAAAGATGGAAAACAAAAATGCATACCTGATATGTAGCAAAATGTTCTGCACAGTCGTCGATGTCGGTCTCTGTGCCGGCGTCAGTCAGGGAAGGGTGCTGGCATCGGTTAAAGTGCCAGCATTAGTCGGGGTAATAATTGGCATCGGTCGGGGCAACAGTTCTTGGACAGGTCTGGTCGAGTCTGGTCAGGGTTTGGATAGGGTTTAAGGTTGCAAAATGGTGTCTGAGGGTTTGTTTGGGGGTTAGTGTAGGAAGTCTGAGTAGAGTTATAGACTGTGTATTCAGGGATGGTGGACAGAGGTGTAAAGGGAAGGAGTAAGGTCTTAGGTCTGTAGTTTGAGCCTAAATAGGGGTGATAGCAGTAAATAAAAAATAATAACTAGAGAGAAACAAAGACACAGAGCAAGATACTTACCTATTATACGCTTGAAGATGAAGTCGGAGACATGATTGACATTGTCACTGTGGTACCAAATGACCGAAGCAGAGTTTCTATTCCAGAGAGAGAGACACGTAGGAGATCGATTGCAGGTTGGTTGGATGCAAGAGATGGTTGATCGCCAGAGTTGATTGATAGCAAGAGTTCCTTATGATTGCCAGAGTTTGGTCTGAATGATAAGAGTTTTGAATGGTTTTGCTGATGAAGGTGAGGGATCGTTTGATAACCGATCAGGAAACTGATTAGGAACCGAATGGATAATGGGTAATGGAATAACGGTTCCTACGTTCGAATCAAGAACGCAGTGTTAAGGAGAACCGACATCGATAGGACCGCCGACGTCAGCTGATAAGTGACCGACATCGATGACGTCAGTCAGGTGGTGACCATGGTCGGCAGATGCAGAATGGGGGCAGAGACTAACTTTAGCCTTTTTCTCATTTTGACAAGCTGTCAGGGTTAAGGCTAGTGGGAAAGTGATCGACAGGGGTTAAATAGGTGAGGGAGAATAACATGAGGGATGACCAGGGGAGTCGACATGATTTTGGTGTCTACATTTGCCCCTTTTTGTCTTGTTGGTTGTTCTGGATGAACTGCAAGACAAAAATAGGAGTGATTGCCCTGATTATGGATGAGGTATTCCCCCTCAAAGTAGGAGTTGAGGGAAGGGAACCTGATTTCGGGTGTGGATTTGACAAAGAGTGGATGAAAAAGAGGGGTGAGGGTGAACGCTGCAAAAGTTGTGATTGCATGCATACCACTTCATGAGATGGTCAGGTCAAAGTGTCGTAGGTCAAGGGTCGAGGAGTGCCAAAATTGAAGTAACTGGGCCCCAGCATTTAGTCGTCTGCTGATCAGGTTATTCAATCTAAGCTGAAGCTCCAAATGGTCATCGTGTTCTAGGTATCTTGGGCTCAGAAAGTGCTCTTTAAAACATAAAAAAGTCACAAATAGTGCGGATCAACCGGCTTGCGATCCTATACTTGTGAGGGTCAAAAATAGTCTATGGACAATTCTACTAACCAGTCATGAGGTAGCATACATGCAAAAACAACCAAGGTAACATTATCTTGGAAGTGGTCGAGGTTAGAGGAGATAGGCATGATCTCCAATGGGCATAGGTCAAGGTGGATGGATGGATGAAAGGAATGTGGCCGAGCTAACCTCAGAAGACCCCATGTCAACTGAGTGCTGCCTACATAGCCCCTATGGAAGGGCCTCAGGCCAATGTAGTTCTTCCTAGAAGGGAGGAAGGGTCAAAGAGATGGAATTGGGCTTGGTCGAGGGCAAGGTCATGGTCAAAAAGAGGAAATAAGGTTTGTCCATCAGAGAGATGAACAAACGAGGGTGGTTGAGCTAACCCCAGAAGAAGTCATGTCATCTGAGTGCTGCCTACATAGCCCAAGTCATAGGGCCTCAGACTAATGTAGTTCAGACAAAGGGTCTGAGTGGTAGACAGGTGGTCAAAATGGTCGATAGATTGGTCTTGGTCATGATGAAATGATGAGGGTAAAAAGATGATGGTGCAGCCTTTTCCAAATGGTGTATTCTGCAACATTGGGTGAGGGGTCTTTCATCCCTAGCAATTTTCCATATTCATGATGGATGTATGCGAAAGATGAATTGAGGTCTATTTATGCATCAACAAGTATTGGTTTATGCTTAACATAAATTGCGTCTGGTCGATAGTTTCCATGTGGATTGGTGTCCATAGAAACTAGTGTGAATAGGCTATGGGAGTGGTCTGAAAAGAGAGTTGAGTTGAGTTGATTGACAAGTGATGAAGGTGAATGTGACCAAAGTGCAGAAGAAGTGAAAGGCATATTGCTCTTTCATTGACAAGGACCAGAATGACAGCATAGATAGGGGTTATTAGAACCAAGAGCCCCATTCATGCATGACATCATTGACCAGATGTTGTGTTAGAATGGTAATCGAATCACTGTGACATTAAAGTGAGCTCAAAGTCCCTTGAGCAGGTGATAGGGGGAGGAAAAAGGGTAACCCGTTTTAAGAGCAGAGATAACTTTGCCCCTTTTTATAGGAGACCCTGAGACAACTATAAGTCAAGTCCATGACTTGTTTTTTTTTTTTGTTTTTGCACAGACTGATCAATGCAGGAAGCCTACAGAGAGATGTCATTTGCTTGGTGGTCAGTTGTGAAGCTGATCGATGCAAGAAGCTTCTAAAATAGTGTTGTTTATTTCCAGATTAGTCATAGCCATCCTTCAAGGGAGTGGTCTATATTTTGTTTAATATAAGAGCTTTTGAATAGCTATCCTTCAAGGGAGCAGTCTATTAATTACAGCAATGAGAGTATAGCTATCCTTCAAGGGAGTAGTCTGCCTTTTGATTTTGATTTTGATATAGTGATCGTGGATATGTTGACATCTTGATTTGTTTTGATAGAAATGTGAGTCATGGACAAGACTATAGAAGGTCAAGGGCTCCCTTTTATTAGGACAAAGCATCCATACTGTATAAAAGGGTTAGAGGAATTGTTAAGAGGAATAGGGTTGAAAGGAATTAGGATGAAGAGGATAGGGATTGCTCAAGGGACAAGCTCAAGTTAAGTGTTAAGTGGACGAGTACTCGACTAGCAGTAGAATGGTCACAGATGAAAGGCATAAAAAGGCTCAGGTTCTGATAAGTCCCTGGTCCATGCTTGTGCGTGTATGATAAGGTCTGAGTCAATTTGGAGCAAATTTTCCCCATTTGCCTCTTTCCAGATTGGTCAGGGGTTGATTGATGAGTGGATGTGAAGTTGGTTGATATGGTCGCTGATTGGTTGAGACTGGTTGAATGTTTGATAAAAAGGTTGGTTGAATGTTTGGGTTGAATATTTGGTTGATTGATATTTGATTGTTGATTTGTCGAGACTGGTCGAATGTTTGATCGAAGGTAGGGTCGATGGACATTTGGTCGAGATTTAGGATTAAAGGAGTGATTGATATTTAATTGAGACTGGGTTGAAAATTTGGTCGAGGTTTGGATGAAGGTTGAATTCCCCCAGCGGCTAGGGAGAATGTTTGATCGATTGGTTAAGGTTGGTTGAGGTTTAGTGGTCAGAGGGACTGTGTTGATGTCAAATAAGGGGGTTAAAGGCTGCAAAGGGACCATAGTCTGGCGTGGAGATCCCGATTTAGGTGATGAAGTTGGAGAAGCATGGGTCGGTATTGATTATTTGTCGGAGGGGTGGTCAAGAGGATCCTTAATGAGAAGGGAATTCTTTTTTCGGTGTTGACGAGTGACAGCCTTGAGGGTAAAACAATGCTCAGTGTCATGTCTTGGAGTGTGGTGATAATGATAGAATTTAGAGTTGTCAAACCAAGATGGCCTTGATTTGAGAGTTGATGAGTGGGGCGGTATTGAAGGTTTATTGATGATGTGGTCGAGAAGAAGGGTGTCATTCCCCAAACTTTGGCGAATGGCAACCTTGAGGGCACAACAATGCTCAGTGTCGTGCCCAGGCATGCGATGATATGCATAAATGTGATTGTCATCGAACCAGGGTGGTTTTGGTCTGAGAGATTGATATGGTTTAAGAGGTGGGAGATAGATACGAGAGGACTGCAATAATTGCCATAACAGTAGGGCATAAGAACCTGCTAATGGGTCTGGATGTTTTATTGCAGTGAGGGTTGATGACTTTGGTTTGAGAGGCATAAGAGGCATAGGTTGATGGTTTGGAGAAGATATAAGTCTGACGGGTTGATAGAGTAATGGATGTGACTTGCCTCTGTGAATTATGGGAGTAGGAAGCACCCCTATTAAAGTGGATGGATGCGGGCCCAAAATTGAAGGTAATGATGAAGGTGGGGGAGGAGCCCTCCGGTGTGGTTTAATAGCCTTCTTTGGTTTGGGTTGAGGGCCACCTTTGTGTGAGGTGAGGTTAGATGTGAGGCGAAGACCAAGAGGTTTAATCTCTTTGGGCATGATGGACACCTGTGTGGATTTGGACTTAGATGTGGATAGTTCTTCTCTCGATGGAGAAGGGATTGAAGATGTGGGCTCTTTAAGTGGAAAGAGTGCCAGAGTAGTCATGGCTTCTACGTGTGTTCAAGGAGTCAAAAAGGTATGATCATCTATGGATGATAAGAAAGATGAAGACGAGGCAGCTGGTGTTGATGTGGTCAAAGCATCTTCTAATATGGGAGAGGTCGATGGAGGACTAATAGGAGAAGAAGATTCTTCTACCTGTGGAAGATGAACAGGAGAAGATGGCTCTTCTACCTGTGATGGAGGTTGGTCAGGGACAAGAGGTGAAACTGTGTTGACTGTGTGTATATGATGGTCATGAGAGTCATTGGTCATGGTCTGAATGTTTTTGTGGCTAGGAGGATGGTTAGGGAAGGGTTGTATGTACCATTGTTGGAATTGTTTTGTGATGCTTTGAGATGTTGAAGGTTGAGGTTGATTAGTTGTTGTCAAAGATGGTGATCTGATGACCACAGTGTTGGCCACTCCTTTGGATTCAGAATTGGCAGAAGAAGAAGGTCTAGAAGAAGAATGGTCATTGGTTCTTGCGTTAGTATTATGCAATTTGACCTTATCTTCTTCAATGGTGCAAAGTTTAAGCTTTTGGGCCATGGTGAAAGCCTCGTCGAAAGTGCAAAATGTCTAAATGCGCAAGGTGGAGGAGATGTGGCTGACACATGCTTGAGAAAAGAGCTCAATGAGCTCAGATTGAGGCAAGGAGAAGGAGAGCTGGTTAATCAAGCCTCTCCAATGGGCGACAAAATCGACTATTGATTCGTTGTCAAATTGCCTAATGGAGTAGAGGTCTGTGATCGAGACTTGTTTAGTGATATTGATTGAGAAATGGTCAAGGAATAATTGGGTGAGTTGAATGAATGAAAAGATAGAATGTCTGGCAAGAGAGCTATACCAGTCAAGGGCAGGGCTAGAAAGAGACATAGGAAACGTGCGTAGAAGTAACGCATCATCGTGGGTGATAAGGTAACAGGCATGTCTGAATGCCCTGTTTCTAATGCAAAATTGCTTTCTACATTCAAAAGAAGAAATAAGAAACTAAAAGAAAATGGTCAAGGCTAGAAGTACCTGATAAAGTCGTGCGCACCGAAATCAGACGTTGAAAGATTCTCCTCTTTTGCTGTGGAGGAATGACACCTGTGAAGAAAAGTCTAAAACACGGAAAAATGTCAGTCAAAGATATGGTGGGCTGTCAGGCGAATGCCCGATCCCGGAAGTATGAAGACTCCCTAGAAGGATATCAACCCACTGATAAAAAAGAGCAGAATATTGGATGAAAGTAGATGATAATGACAGAAATAAATGACAAAAAAATAAAGAGCGTACCTGATATGCAGCACTATTCTGCACAGTCACCGGCGTCAGTCTCTGTGGTGCCGGCGTCGGTTAGGGAAGGTGCCGACGTCGGTTAAGGTGCCGTCGTCGGTCGGGGTAGTGACCGGCGTCGGTAGGGGCAGGTTCTGGGAAAAGGTTCGGGACAGGGTCTGAGAGAGTTGGGACAGGTTCAAGGATGTAAATGAGGGACGCTGGGTCTGAACAGAGTCTGGGGGAGTCGAGACAGGGTCTGATAAGGTCAGGGTAGGGTTTTGGATAGAGTCGGGACAGGTCTGAACAGAGTCAGGACAGGGTCTGGGAGAGTCTGGGGGGTTTTGGACAGAGTCAGGATGACAGAAAATAAATAATAACTAAGAAAGAAATGAAATAAACAGAATAATACTTACCTGGCAGAAGACGCGATGAAAGCCATGATGTGCAGATTGGTTGATGTCGTAGTGTTGATGATTGCTCAGAGTTCGCAGGTTGGTTGCTCAGTGTTTCGAATAGCGTTTGGGATCTTGGCTCAAATGGCTGGCAGAGGTTGATGAAGGCGGGGGATGGGGACGGTTCCAGAGACGGTTCGTCAACCGTTTCGGGAAACCGAATGGTAACTGATAACGGACAAGGGGAAGGTGACCGACGTCGGCAGGATTGCCGACGTCGGCCGATAGGTGACCGACGTCGGCGACATCAGTCGGGTAAAGACCGACGTCGGCAGATGCATAATGGGGATAGAGTCTACCTTTTGCTCTGTGCTCATTTTTACATGCTGCCAGGGTCAAGGTTGGTGAAACAAGTGATCGGCAAGGGTTCAATAGGCGAAGAAGAATAAGACGGGGAATGACCAGGGGAGTCGACATGATTTTGGTGTCTACATTGCCCCTTTTTGTCTTGTTGGTTGTTCTGGACGAACTGCAAGACAAAAATAGGAGTGAGTGCCCCAGGTGAGGGATAAGGTTGATTTCATCTTATTGGTTGTTCGAATGAACTGCAAGACAAAAATAGGAAGCGAAATGCCCCGAGTAAGGAATAAGGTATTCCCCCTCAAAGCAGGAGTCGAGGGAAGGGAACCGGGAATCGGGTGCTGATTTGATAAAGAGCGGATGAAAAAGGGGTGAGGGTGAACGCTGCAAAGGTCGTGATTGCACGCATACCACTGCACGAGATGGTCAGGCCAAAGTGTCGCAGGTCGAGGGTCGAGGAGTGCCAAAATTGAAGTAACCGGGCCCCAGCATTTAGTCATCTGCTGATCGGGTCACTCAATCTAAGCTGAAGCTCCAAATGGGTCATCGCGTTCCAGGTATCCCAGGCTCAGGAAGTGCTCCTAGAAACGCAAAAAAGTCACAAGTAGTAGGGATCAACCGGTGTGCGATCCTATACTTGTGAGGGTCCAAAAAGGTCTGCGCACAATTCTGCTAACCAGTCATGAGGTAGCATACATGCAAAAACAACCAAGGCAACAACGTCTTGGAAGTGGTCGAGGTTGGAGGAGATAGGCATGATCTCCAATGGTTGGTGGTCGAGGGATGGATGAATGGACGAAAGGATGCGAGGATGCGGCCGAGCTAACCCCAGAAGACCCCATGTCAACTGAGTGCTGCCTACATAGCCCTGGTGATAGGGCCTCAGGCCGATGTAGTTCTCCCTAGAAGGGAGGAAGGGTCAAAGGGATGGTGAGGAAAAAAAGATGTTGCAGCCTTTTCCAAATGGTGTATTCTGCAACATTGGTTGAGGGGTTTTTCATCCCTAGCAATATCCCATATGCGTGATGGATGTATGCTAAAAATGAATTGAGGTCTATTTATGCTTCAGCAAGTATTGGTTTATGCTGAACATAAATTGGGGCGGGTCGATAGTTTCCGTGTGTATTGGTGTCCATAGAAACTAGGGTGAATAGGCAAGGTCATGTTGATGGTCTGAAAAGAGAGTTGAGCTGAGTTGATCGATAAGTGATGAGGGTGAATGTGACCAAAGTGTAGAGAAAAGATGAAAGGCGAATCGCTCTTTCATTGACAAGGACCAAAAAGATAGCATAGATAGGGGTTATGAGAACCAAGAGCCCCATTCATGCGTGACGTCGTTGACCATAGTTATGTTAGAGCGGTAATCAAATCACTTAGACATTAAAGTGAGCTTGAAGTCCCTTGAGCAGGTAATAGGAGGAGGAAAGAGGATAACCCGTTTTAAGAGCAGAGATAACTTTGCCCCTTTTTATAGGAGACCCTGAGACAACTACAAGCCAAGTCCGTGACTCGTTTTTTTTTTTTTTTTTTTTTTTTTTTTTTTGAGAGGCAGACTGATCGATGCGGGAAGCCTGCATAGAGATGTCATTTGCTTGGTGGTCAGGTTGTGAAGCTGATCAATGCGGGAAGCTTCTAAAATAAGTTGTTGTTTATTGCCAGAGTAGTCATAGCCATCCTTCGAGGGAGTGGTCTAGATTTTTGTGTAATATAAAGGCTTTTGAATAGTTGTCCTTCGAGGGAGCAGTCTATTTATTACAGCAATGATAGTACAGCTGTCCTTCGAGGGAGCAGTCTATTTATTTTGATTTTGATATTGATATAGTGACCATGGATATGTTTTGACATCTTGATTTGTTTTGATAGAAGTGTGAGTCATGGACAAGACTGTAGAAGGTCAAGGGCTCCCTTTTATTAGGACAAAGCATCCATGTATCATAAAAGGGTTATAGGAGTTGTTAAGAGGAATAGGGTTGAAAGGAAGTAGGATGAAGAGGATGGGGATTGCTCAAGGGACGAGCTCAAGTTAAGTGTCAAGTGGACGAATACTCGACTAGCAGTAGAACGGTCGCAGATGCAACACATAAAAAGGCTCAGGGTCTGATAAGTCCCTGGTGTATACATGTGCATGATAAGGTCCGAGTCAATTAGGAGCAAACTTGCCCCATTTGCCTCTTTCCAGATTGGTCAGGTATTGATTGATGAGTGGATGTGAAGTTGGTTGATATGGTTGTTGATTGATTGAAAAAGGTTGAATGTTTTGATAAAAGGGTTGGGTCAAATGTCTGGTTGAGATTTGGTCATTTGATAATTGGTCAATGTTTGGTTGAGGGTTGATTGGTTGGTATTTGGTCTTTGGTTGGGTCGAATGTTTGGTTGAGGTCGGGTTAAATGTTTGGTTGCTAGTCTCGTTGAGGTTAAGTTGAAAGAGTGATTGATATGTGGTTGAGATTGTGTTGAAAAATTGGTCAAAGTTTGGATGAAGGTTGAATTCCCCCAGCGGCTAGGGAGAATATTTGATGGATTAGTTAAGGTCGATTGAGGTTTAGTGGTCAGATGGACTGTGTTGATGTCGAATAAGGGGGTTAAAGGCAGCGAAGGGACCCTAGTCTGACGTGGAGATCCTGATTTAGATGACGAGGTTGGAGAGGTATGGGTTGGTGTTGATAATTTGTCAAAGGGGTGGTCAAGAGGATCCTTAATAAGAAAGGAATCCTTTTTTCGGTGGTGATGAATGACAGCTTTAAGAGCGCAACAACGCTCGGTGTCATGTCCCGGAGTGTGATGATAATGGCAGAATTTAGAGTTGTCGAACCAAGATGGCCTTGATCCGAGAGTTGATGAGTGGGATGGTGTTGAAGGTTTGTGGATAACGTGGTTGAGAAGGGAGGTGTCATTCGCCAGACATTGGTGAACGATGACCTTGAGGGCATGACAATGCTCCGTATCGTGCCCAGGCGTGTGATGATACGCACAAATGCGAGTGTCATCGAACCATGGTGGTTTTGGTTCGAGAGAGTGATATGGTCTAAGAGGTGGGAGATAGAGACGAGAGGACTACAACAATTGCCGTAAGAGCAAGGCATATGAACCTGCTAACGGGTCGGGATGTTTTATTGCAGTGGGAGTTAATGACTTTGGTTCAGGAGGTTTAAGAGGCGTTGGTCGATGGTTTGAAGGAGGTATAAGTCTGACGGGTTGATAGAATAATGGAGGTGACTTACCTCTGTGAAGTATGGGAGTGGGAAGAACTCTGAGTAAAGTAGACGGATGTGGGCCCAAGATTGAAGGTAATGACGAAGGTGGGGGAGGAGTCCTCCGGTGTGGTTTAGTAGCCTTCTTTGGTTTGGTTTGAGGGCCACTTTTGTGCGAGGCGAGATTAGATGTGGGGCGAACACCAAGAGGTTTAATTTCTTTGGGCATGATGGACGCCTGCGCGGGTTTGGACTTAGATGTGGACGGTTTTTCTCTCAATGGAGAAGAGATTAAAGGTGTGGGCTCTTTAAGTGGAAAGAGCTCTGGAGTAGTCATGGCTTCTGTGTGTGGTTGGGGAGTCAAAAAGGTATGATCATCTATAGATGATAATAAGGATGAAGGTGAGGCAACTGGTGTTGATGTGGTCAAAGCGTCCTCCAATATGGGAGAAGTTGATGGAGGACAAGTGGGAGAAGAAAGTTCTTCGCCATGTGGAGGAGGTATAGGGGAAGAAAGGTCTTCCACCTGTGAAAGAGATTGGTCAGGGATAAGAGAAAAGATAGTGTCGACCATGTGTATATCATGGTCTTGAGGGTCATTGGTTATGGTTTGGACGTTGTCTTGAGTAGGCGAATGATTAGAAAGGGGTTGCTTGAAGATGTCAAGGTTTTGGTTGGGCGGTGCGTTCGGGTTATCTAAAATAAGATTCCCCTTGTCTAGCATGTCCTGGACGATGTTTTTGAAAGTTTGACAGTGATCCGTGTCATGGCCTTTGACACGGTGATAGTTACAAAAGTGGTTTTCCCTGTACCATGCAGGGATAGGTGTTGAGGGGTCGAATTGATGTGGTCAGATTGGAGGGAGATTGAGGACCCCCTGCTTGACGAGTTTATCCAAGACAGAAGCATATGACTCCCCAATTGGAGTGAATTGACGCTGTATGGATTGACGTTGAAAATGTTTATTGATGTAGTCTAATGTTGAAGATGATGGTCTAAAGATGACAGTGTTTGCCGACCCCTTGGATTGAGAGTGGGCAGAAGAAGGTCTAGAAGAAGAATGGTCATTGGTTATTGTGTTAGTGTTACACAATTTGACCTTATCTTCTTCAATGGCGCGGAGTTCAAGCTTTCGAGCCATGGTGAAGGCCTCGTCGAAAGTGTGGAATGTTTGAACCCGCAAGGTGGACGAGATGTGACTGACACATGCTCGAGAAAAGATCTCAATGAGCTCGGGTTGAGGCAAGGAGAAGGAGAGCTGGTTGATCAAGCCTCTCCAACGAGCGACAAAATCGGTTATTGATTCATCGTCAAATTGCCTGATAGAGTAAAGGTCTGTGATCGAAACTTGTTTAGTGATATTAATAGAAAAATGGTCAACGAATAGTTGGGCGAGTTGGATGAATGAAAAGATAGAATGTCTGGCAAGAGAACTATACCAGTCAAGGGCAGGGCCAGAAAGTGACATAGGGAATGTGCGTAGAAGTAACGCATCGTCGTGGGCGATAAGGTAACAGGCATGTCTGAATGCCTGTAGATGTTGTTGTGGGTCTTCCTTACTCTGAAAGCGAGTAAATTTAGGAAGCTCCCAATGGTTGGGGTATGGTCGAATAGGGACAGAAGGGTGAATGGGCTCGTTGTAAATCTGGTCATATGAAGAGACATTACTTGAACCGGAGATAGAAACTTCGAGACTGGACATTTTATCCATCAGCATCTTGATAAGATCTGCTGACAGATTGGCGGGTTGAGTGCCCCCTAGGTTGCAAGGCACTTGGAAGAGGCTAAAGGAGGCGTGCGACATAGTCGGTTGTACAATGTACGGATGACTAGTCGCAGGGGCGGAAGTAGAGGTTAAGGGTGGTTGGGTTATGAAGGTAGAAGGCATAGGCTGACTAGATACCGCCAAAGGAGGTTGTGTGACGGCGTTGACAAAGGGCGAGGTAGGCACTCCTGCATATATGGGTGAAAGAGTGTGTGGGGTCGAGACAATCAAGTTCTGGTATGATGTAGAACTTTGTTGAATTGCAGGTGGTTGAGGGGGTAACGAAACCCCAGTGGAGGTTGGTCTAAAAATAGATGAGGAGGCCAAACTTTGCGTATAGGCCATGGTCGGGTTAATGGTTGAGGCGAAAGGTTGAGTCGAAAAAGGTTGGGTGGCGAACGGTGTGGATGTCGTCGCCACGTCGCCCGAAAGGTCCCGCATTGGTTTTCTTGCGAGATAGTTTTGGAGGGCTGCGGTATTGAGGTCCAAGAATCTTGCAAAGTCTCGGTCCCCTTCTGGGATGATAGGCGTCTGGGTTGGAGATGGTCTAGTAGGAATTCTTTTGGTCTTCGAGTAGAACTCCATTATATGATTGGTTATAGACGAGGTAGGCGAAATCGATTGATGGCTAGCGTGGTCAAGAAGAGCCTTGGTTTGACTACGTGTCAGAACCATTCAAGGCAAGAAAGAACATCCTCACAAGCTCAAACAAGCAGATAAGAACTAAAAAGATGAAGACACAAGCAGATCCTAAAACCCTAGAAGTAAATTATTAGGATTATAGTGGCTTATGCCTTAGAATGTGTGTAGAGGAAGGTTGGCTGAAAAATGGGTCCTAGAAGAAGGCGGTCTAAAGATGGTTTCAGGTTTTGTTATGGCGCTCAAGAAGTCTGTGTTAGGGTCTGGTACGTGGCCTGGTGCTAAGGAGCAAGCTCCCCTCACTTCACGATTCCAGTGGTTAGCTGGTTTCGCTTAGCCAAAATATACCTCGCCTAGAGATTAGACTCCGCCAGAGAACGGAGTGGGCTTCCCCCTTGGTGATGAAATCCAAGTAGGGTCACCGGGACGGGTAAGGTATCCTCTGGGGGATGAAATCCCAGTCGGGCCTTGTCTCAGGTAAGTTTTATGTTTGTTTTGTGCAAGTGGTCTGGTCGTGTAACATCAAGTGATCTAGATTAATTCAATATGCGGTTTAATTACTATGTGTGGTCTAAAAGATGTAGGCAAACAGAGATGAATGCAAAGTGTTTTAATGTCCAAGTCGAAATGTTTGTTCGTATGAAGACGAATGGAGAAAGAGTCGAAGAATATGAGTTTTAGCTAGTCTAGAAGTGCAAGAAAGAAAGAAATGTTCATTTTAGTTCTGCTTATGATGTTGTTTAAGAAGAGACGAAAGGAGGCGAAAAGGAAGAAACCTAATGCACCTAAATGAACGAAAGAAAGAAAGAACCCAAGGAGGACCTAGGGTCCCACCGGGCGTGCCAGAATGTTTCTAATGCAAAATTGCTTTCTACATTCAAAAGAAGAAATAAGAAACTAAAAGAAAATGGTCAAGGCTAGAAGTACCTGATAAAGTCATGCGCACCGAAATCAGACGTTGAAAAATTCTCCTCTTTTGCTGTGGAGGAATGACACCTGCAAAGAAAAGGCTAAAACACAGAAAAATGTCAGTCAAAGATATGGTGGGTTGTCAGGCGAATGCCCGATCCCAGAAGTACGAAGACTCCCTAGAAGGATATCAACCCACTGATAAAAAAGAGCAGAATATTGGACGAAAGTAGATGATAATGATAGAAATAAATGACAGAAAAATAAAGAGCGTACCTGATATGCAGCACTGTTCTGCAGCCGGCATCGGTCTCTGTGGTGCCGGCGTCGGTTAGGGAAGGTGCTGACGTCGGTTAAGGTGCCGTCGTCGGTCGGGGTAGTGACCGGCGTCGGTAGGGGCAGGTTCTGGGAAAAGGTTTGGGACAGGGTCTGAGAGAGTTGGGACAGGTTCAGGGATGTAAACGAGGGACGCTGGGTCTGAACAGAGTCTGGGGGAGTCGGGACAGGGTTTGATAAGGTCAGGGTAGGGTTTTGGATAGAGTCGGGACAGGTCTGAACAGAGTCGGGACAGGGTCTGGGAGAGTCTGGGGGGTTTTAGACAGAGTCAGGATGACAGAAAATAAATAATAACTAAGAAAGAAATGAAATAAATAGAATAATACTTACCTGGTAGAAGACGTGATGAAAGCCATGATGTGCAGATTGGTTGATGTCGTAGTGTTGATGATTGCTTAGAGTTCGCAGGTTGGTTGCTCAGCATTTCGAATAGCGTTCGGGATCTTGGCTCGAATGGCTGGCAGAGGTTGATGAAGGCAGGGGACGGGGACGGTTCCAGAGACGGTTCGTCAACCGTTTCGGGAAACCGAATGGTAACTGATAACGGACAAGGGGAAGGTGACCGACGTCGGCAGGATTGCCGACGTCGGCCGATAGGTGACCGACGTCGGCGACATCGGTCGGGTAAAGACCGACATCGGCAGATGCATAATGGGGATAGAGTCTACCTTTTGCTCTGTGCTCATTTTTACATGCTGCCAGGGTCAAGGTTGGTGAAACAAGTGATCGGCAAGGGTTCAATAGGCGAAGAAGAATAAGACGGGGAATGACCAGGGGAGTCGACACGATTTCGGTGTCTACATGCCCGTAAGTGCTGTTGTGGGTGTTCCTTATTTTGAAAATGAGAAAACTTAGGAAGTTCCCACTGGCTGGGGTATGGTCAAAAGGGCACAGAAGGATGGATGGGCTTGTTGCAAATTTGCTCATACAAGAGAGCATTATGTGAGTTGGAGATAGAGGTTTCGAGACTAGACATTTTATCCATCAACATTTTGATAAGATCTACTGATGGATTGGTAGATGAGGTGCCCCCTAGGTTGTAAGGCACTTGAAAGAGGCTAGAGGAGGCATATGACGTAGTCGGTTGTACCAGTAAGGGTGCAATGTACGGATGACTAGTCACAGGGACAAAAGTGGAGGCCAAAGGTGGTTGGGCTATGAAGGTAGAAGGCATAAGCTGACTAGATATTGCTAAAGGTGGTTGTGTGATGGTATTAACAAAGGGCAAGGTAGGCACTCCTACATATATGGGCACAAGAGTGTGTGGGGTCGAGACAATCAAGTTCTGGTATGATGTAGAACTTGGTTGAATTGCAGGTGGTTGAGAGGGTAATGGAACTCTGATGGAGGTTGGTCTAAAAATAGACGAGGAGGCCAAACTTTGCATATAGGCCATGGTCGGGTTAACAGTTGAGGCAAAAGGTTGGGTAGCGGACAGTGTCGATGTCACCGCCGCTTCGCCCGAAAGGTCTCGTGTTGGGTTCCTCGCGAGATAGTTTTGGAGGGCTGTGACATTGAGGTCCAAGAGTCTTGAAAAATCTTGGTCCCCTTTTGAGACAATAGGCGACTGGGTTGGGGATGGTCTAGTAGGAATTATTTTAGTCTCCGAGTGGAACTCCATTTTAGGGCTGGTTATGGGCGGGGTAGACGGAAGAGGATGATGCCTCGCATGATTGACTAGAGCCTTGGCTTGGATAAGAGTCAGAACCATTCAAGGCAAGAAAGAACGTCCTCACAAGCTCAAACAAGCAGATAAGAACTAAAAAGATGAAGAACACAAGTAGATCCTAAAACCCTAGGAGTAAATTATTAGGATTATAGTGGCTTATGCCTTAGAATGTGTGTAGAGGAAGATTGGCTTTTGAGTCGAGTCATAGAAGAAGTAGTCTATGGATGGTTTCGGGTTAGTTATGGTGCTCAAGAAGTCTATGTTAGGTTTCATACAAGGCCTGGTGCTAAGGAGCAAGCTCCCCTCACTTCACGAGTCCAGTGATAAACTGGGCCCGCTTAGCCAAAATATACTTCCCCTAGAGATTATACTCCGCCAGAGAACGGAGTTGGCTTTCCCCTTGGTGATGAAATCCAAGTAAGATCATCGAGATGGGTAAGGTATTCGCTGGGGGATGAAATCCCAGTCGGGCCTTGTCTCAGGTAAGTTAAGATGTTTGTTTTGTGCAAGTGGTTTGGTCGTGTAACATCAAGTGGACTAGATTAATTCAATATGCATTTGTTAATTACTAAGTGTGGTCTAAGAGATGCAAGCAAACAGAAATGAATGCAAAGTGTTTTAATGCCCAAGTCAAAATGTTTTGTTCGTATGAAGACGAATGGAGAAAGAGTTGAAGAATATGAGTTTTGACTAGTCTAGAAGTGCAAGAAAGAAAAGAAAAGTTCTTTTTAGTCCTGCTTATGATGTTGTTTAGAAGAGACAAAAGAGGCAAAAAAGGAAGGAACCTAATGCACCTATATGAATGAAAGAAAGAAAGAACCCAAGGAAGGCCCTAGGGTCCCACCGGGTGTGCTAGAATGTTTCTATGCTAAATCGCTTTCTACATTCAAAGAAGAAATTAAGAAACTAAAAGATGGTCAAGGCTAGAAGATACCTGGATATGGTCGTGTGCACTGAAATCAGATGTTGGAAGGTACTCCTCTTTGGCTATGGAGGAATGACACCTGCAAAGAAGAAAAGACTGAAACACGAAAAACGTTAGACAAGGAGACGGTGGGTTGTCAAGCAAATGCTTGATCCCTGAAGTACAAAGACTTCCTTAAGGGATATCAACCCACTGATTGAAAACAGAATATTTGATAGAAACAGAAAGACAGAATGAAAGGAATAAAAGATGGAAAACAAAAATGTGTACCTGATATGTAGCAAGATGTTCTACACAGTCGCCGGTGTCGGTCTCTATGTCGGCATCGGTCAGGGAAGGGTGCTGACGTCGGTTAAAGTGCCGGCATCGGTCGGGGTAATGACCAGCGTCGGTCAGGGCAATAGTTCTTGGACAGGTCTGGTCAAGTTTGGTTGGGGTTTGGACAGGGTTTAAGGTTGCAAAATGGTGTCTGAGGGTTTGTTTGGGGGATAGTGTAGGAATTCTGAGTAGAGTTATAGACTATGTATTCAGGGATGGTGGACAGAGGTGTAAAGGGAAGGAGTAAGGTCTCGGGTCTGTAGTTTGAGTCTAAATAGGTGTGATAGCAGTAAATAAAAAACAATAACCAGAGAGAAACAAAAACACAGAGCAAGATACTTACCTGTTATACGCTTGAAGATGAAGTCGGAGACATGATTGACGTTGTCACTGTGCTGCCAAATGACCAAAGCAGAGTTCTTGTTCCAGAGAGAGAGACATGCAGGAGATCGATTGCAAGTTGGTTGGATGCAAGAGATGGTTGATCGCCAGAGTTGATTGATAGCAAGAGTTCCTTATGATTGCCAGAGTTCGGTCTGAATGATAAGAGTTTTGAATGGTTTTGCTGATGAAGGTGAGGGACAGTTTGATAACCGATCGGGAAACCGATTGGGAATCGACTGGATAACGGGTAACAGAATAATGATTCCTGCATTTGAATCAAGAATGCAGTGTTAAGGAGAACCGACGTCGATAGGACCACCGACGTCGGCCGATAAGTGACCGACGTCAGCGACGTCAGTCAGGTGGTGACCATGGTCGGCAGATGCAGAATGGGGGTAGAGACTAACTTTAGCCTTTTGCTCGTTTCGACAAGCTGCCAGGGTTAAGGCTAGTGGGAAAGTGATCGACAGGGGTTAAATAGGTGAGGGAGAATAACATGAGGGATGACCAGGGGAGTCGACATGATTTTGGTGTCTACAGTTACCTATAACTTGCTAGATAGCTGATGGTGGAAGTTTAGAGCAATTTGGCTAGAGTGATAGTACATAGTCATTGAGAGCCACTAAGATAGAGGTTCAAATCTCCATTGTTACTACTTGATTGCTGAAGGAAGGTTGGATACCTATGTGCAAGATGATGCAGTGGCTTGGATGTGGATTTGTGGATCCTTTTCACTTCCTACTTCTCTCCTTTTATAGGATGAGGTTGTTAACTAGGTAAGAAGAAGTTGCTAATTAGAGAGAGGATAAATTTTACATTTACAATGATTTAAATATTGATAGCATTATAAAATGGAATTTTTTAAATTGTGCCATTTTTATCTCCTACATAGCTAAAAATGGCTTTAAAGAAGGTTGATGACCTAACCATCAATGGTCAGGCTAACCGTCGATAGTTAGGTTGATCATCAATGGTTGAGGGGATAGAGGAAAATAGGTGAAAGTAGTTAAAAGGAGGTGGATTAAAAGTTTAAATTAAAATTTTTAGGTTAGGGGTTTAATAGGTTCAATTTAACAAATGAGTTTAGTTAACTAGGTGGTCAACTAGACTCAAGGTCAGATGAGGGTCAAGGCATTTCAACATCTAAAACTATCATGTGCAATTTTTGAGTGTCTACACTATGCACTATTTAATGTTAGGAAATGTGTAATAATAATAATAATAAGTATAATAAACTAAATAATTTTAAACAAGATGTTAAAATCTTTGTTTTTAAACCAAGAGAAAATTTGGCACCAAATCAAAACAAGTATAATCATACCAAGTCATGTTGGGATGTATGAAAATAATGTAATAAAGTGGAAAGAACATGAAAAAACAAATGATATAAAATAAATCAATTAATTTATTCAATCATACTAAATCACATTGGGAAGTATAAGAGAAAAAAAAATTTGTGCAAAATTGGTCGTAAATTATCAGACTAATTCAAGCTGGGAAGTATGAAAATTTCAAGAAATGATTGGATTCTTACATGAAATCAAAAAATAAGAAGATAAAAGTGAAAGAGTAATGAATTAAACATAACACATACTAATCAATATGGGGATCACATCAATGATGTGGAACTTCATAATCAATCACATCTTATCTCATATTTGACACATGTAATTTTGGTTGTGACTTGAATTATTAGAAAATTTTGTGAGGAAGGCCATGTCCTATCCATGTTCTTACACTAAAAATCACAAAGGGAACACAAATGAGATGAAATAAATGTGAAAATATGGTAAAAATATTTCTTGTTAATATCAATGTGAAATTTTGCTAATTTTTGAGGAAGGTCAGGTCTTACCCATGGTCTTACAATACATCTCACAAATGGAATCCCCAGGGGAGTGATCAGCGAATAAAAAAATGTTTCTCAAGAGGAAATATGAGAAATTTAGGGAGTTAAATAAGGAATGTAAAAATAATAACTTAGGCATCTTATAAGAATACCTTAGGAGACAGGAGGCATACTAAGGACATGAGAAGAAACTAAATGACTAGTGACCCTCAATGTATAAAGAAAACCTATTCGCTATAGAAAAAAAGCTCTACAGGAAATTAAACTTGATAATAAAATAAAATAATGAAGGTATATTGGTACAAGAAAATTAAAATGGACCTAATTCCCCATGACATGTTCCCCATTCCTCAGTACACCTTAAAAAGCCATTGGTCTACTGAATAGATTGGGTACTTGCATGAGAAAGTATGTAGCACTAAAATATTTTTTTAATTTACTTTTCTAATCTACTGGCCTACAACATCCCAATGGACCTTGGCTCTATCATGAGGCCAAGTATGGAGTTTGAGCTTTGATTAGAAGAATGATATGTGATTTAAATCACATCTTTTAGTGTGATTTAACTTATAAGAATTTTAAATGTTTTGCCTTTTGTATCATTTCCTTTTGCTAGAAAAAATGGATTTTAAATGTTTGTAAGGATTTTTAAGATTCCTCCTCCATATAGACTTGGAATGACCAATAATGAGAGATAGAGTGATTCACATGAATGATCTATAGGCTTAGGCTAAAGAAAGATAAGTAACCAAAGACAAGACTAACTAGAACACTTAGGATTAATAAATAACCAACATGTTATCTCAAGTCTCAACCATGACTATGCTTAATTTTCAAAAAGGGAATAAAGGAGATTCAAAGTAGACTAGTTATAAGAGATTATAATGAGATAAATTATTTGCTACCTGATCACATGGTAAAGAAGAGACGACTAAGGGAAACAAGGTTTGTACAACCAAGTCACAATGATAATTATCCACATATATATAAATAAGAAAAAAAATAATCATGACAAGAGAATAAGGGAATTTTTAAGAAATAAACTCAAAAATAAAAATAAATCAATGATAAAGAAGACACCATAAGCAAGCATAATGACATCATAAGAAATATAAATTAAAAAATCAAAGTCACCATGTAAGATAAATAAGAATTTGACACAATGTCAAATTAATAAAAAAATAGATAAAGATAAGATTGGAGCACATGTCCAATCCAAATGAAAATGTAATAACACCATGTATGTGTTCATAATTAATGATAGATTTGACCACACACATTATCCAAAACATCTGATAAGTCTCTATGAAGCTAAAGGTAAATTGTAGATAATGTCTCATCTATTTTCATCAAAAACTAGGAAAATACTTCATGTCTAATCTCCTTAACATAAATTGTAGAAATTCTTGATGGATCATGCTGAGGAGGACTATCAGGAAAGGGTTGATTAGAATAATGCATAAGAGTGAACTCTAAAAGAGATGAATGGATCACTGATGGAGAAGTATCCACAGGTGAAGCACTCATAGGTGGAAAGAGATCCAAAAGTGAGGGAATCATAGGTGGATAAGGATCCAAAGGTGAGGTAAGGTCCATAGGTGAAGGATTCTTGGGTGGAGAAATAGGTAGAAAGTGCAAGAATAGTTAAAATATCATTGTTAAGGTGATGCTGAAGGATGTGGTAATGATCGATGTGATGGGTGCCACATTAGTGTCAAAGACAATACATCTCTCTATACTTAGGAATATACTCAAGTAGTACCTTTAGGGGAGGTATGGCCTTGTCTAAGGACTAAGGGTTATAGGGACACAAAGTGTCAATATATTGTTATAGCTTGTGACAATACATGGATGAATGGTTATTTATACCATGGAAGAAATATATATACCTATGAGTAGGCTTGGTAGAGGTACTCCTAAGATGAGGCATAATAGAACTAGGATTTTGAGAATGATATTTAACCCATTTGGTGGGTAACAGAGCCATTTGTGATAAAAGAAGAAAACAATCACCGAGAAAAGGTTATGATGGTAAAGGGATAACACTAGGCTCAATGGAAGGAGTGAGAGGATTAGAGTTAATAATTGACTCAACTAAAGTTAGGAGAAGGAATGGGATCCAAAGTAGGATCTATTTAGGGAGGGTTGGGGTCTACAAAATGCTAAAGGAGATTTTCATGCATCTTAAGAATAAGCAAGCTATAGGGTTCATGGTACTTAGCAAATTGATAGGGACAAGTTGTAGCATGATCCATAAGCATGCTCATACGAGGTTATTAAAATATTAGAGGTTTTTACTCCATCTCTACCCTAAAATAAGGATGAAATATGTGAAAATTAGGAATTATATATGATGGAATATATGAAGATACACTAAATTATTGAGGCAAAGAGGAATTATAATGGATAATCTCAACATCATGGGCCTAAACAATACCACCTAAGAATGGATCATCTAAGTTATAACCATCATCATAATTAGGTGTATGAAGATCAATGATGTAGGTAGGGATGACATTATAATATGATGAGGTGTTATTAATGGAATGCCAAGTATTATTAAAGACAATGGGGATGTCATCACAAGGTGGTTTTGGAGAACAAGGTTACAAAGAAGCAAGAAGATGAGAAATGAGACAAGGTAAGAGATTAGAAATTTTAATATTGAGATTGATTTCCTTAAGCTCATCATCATCAGGATCTAATAGGTTAGGGTTAATATTCCCAATGAGTTTGGGATGACCATTATAACCTCAAGTGGAATAGATAGGAAAGTTAAATTATTGAGACTCATAAAATGGAACACTAGGAAAAGGTTCAAGGGTAGGAATCTTGAAGACACCACAATCATGTAATTTTTGTAAATTATAAGGGTTGGTGCCACCCTAAATCCTATATATATATTTATTGTGAGTTAATTTAATACATTGGCAAGTGGAAGAAGCAATTTTTCTCATACGGTGAGTCCATGACCTACCAAGGAGAATTTTGTAGGATATAGGTAAGTTAAATATTATCACCTTCACATGAATGGTGATAGGTGGGATGGTAATGGGAAGCCACAGAAAACCTAAATGAGTAATTTTCCTTCGATCATAGCCTTGACATGTGTTGTGTATGGATTTGAAATTGCAATCATAATATCTAAGAGTTTTGATAAAATTGAGAGAGGCAACATAGGTTTTATAACCCTCATCAATCAAGGCATGCTTGAATTGTATATCTCTAATTTGAACATTAATGAATAGAGGAGGATCATCCACATGAAGAATAATATCATTGGGAATCATGGAATAAATGGGAAACCTTAGGGGAAGAGAAGAGTCCATTTTTTCATCAACATGTATGGACATCTCTTCACATTGTTGTGAAATGCCATCTTCAGATCTAGATAAGGTTGCTTTACATCTTGTTAGAGGAGGATGAGGGATATTAATTTTGATCAAATGTTACATAATATAGTTTTGATGATGTAGAGAGGTCCTCATAATATCAATAAATGGAATTTAGGATGGGAGATTAGTGAGTTCCATGATGGGATCCCACTCATCATAACCCATAATAAGGTTGTTATAAATAGGTGTATAGTGTTGATGAATGTCCTCCGAAGGAGGAACCAAAGTAAATTGTAATTTATGTTTATAAGAGGTATAATTTTTACAATAAGTTTGTAAATTATGTTGAGAAGATGAAGAAGTTGATATAGATTTATTTTGAGAATTTTTATAATAAGTGTTGATAGAAGCTTGAGTGTCATTGGTGATAGGTAAAGAAGATGTAGGGATAGTATAAATAAAGTAAAAATTATTATCCAAGGGAGAAGCTTATAATTGGTTCATCAAAATTTATAAGGTAATCTTGATCTAACTCCTCTAAGTGAGTTGGAGAATAATATTGGATAGCATGAAATGTACAAGACAATAGAGGTGTGTAGATAGGTTGAGGATAAATAAAAGTAACCACCCTTAATATATTAGTCATATTAACCACATTATCTTATAGATTGGGTCAATAATACTATCTAAGTTTTTGGTGGAATGGGTGGGATTATCTTTTTTAACTTGGTGATTTAGAAGAGGGTCTTTATAAATGGCCAAATGAGTATTAGCTTGATTTAAAGCATGAGATTTACTATTCATTTCATGGTATTTTAAGGAAATGTCATAGGCTTGTTGTAATTTATGAATGATATAATCATGATCAAAATTAGTACCAAGAAAAAAATCCATAGCCAAATTATTAAGCTACCTACATGTTTCATGAGAATGACCCCAACTAACATGAAATAAAAAAAATTATTGGGATCATACCAAGATTTCATAAGATGAGTGGGATCAAGTTCTAATGGTAAAGGCATTGGTATATGTTTTATTAATTCAGTAGAGGATAAAATTTTGTGAACATTGATGTTATTAAGTGAAGATAACTGAGGATTAATAAATTTATTGAGAAGGTGGAGCCAGTTTTAAAGATTGGTTAGGAACAACAACTTTAATAGTGTGAATGGTGTCATACAAGTCCATGGCACCATCATTGGTAGCATGATGATTCTTGTTCTTAAGTAATATATGAGGACCCACATAAGGTTTGGGTGTCTCTAATTTATGCATGAGGAAATCTTGACATTTGTCTTGGTCAATGGCCTCCTGCAAAGTGTGAAGAGAGAGTGTGGACATGATATTTTAACTTGGGAAAAAAACATTAGTAAAGAGATGGAAAAGGCTATCATAAACCATGTTATGTTCACATTTATTGGAAAATGTTTTCCACCTATTAAAAAAATATTGGGAATTTTAATTTTCAAGTTACTTATAATTGATAAAATGGGCCAAGGTATTCTAGGGAAGATCACTAGTTTGGAACTCTTGGACTAGAGCATTGACTAAATCTTCCAAACTATTAATAGAATGAAGTTTAAGTTGGTTGTACCAATCTAAAGCATCACCCATGATAGTTTGGATAATATTTTGGTAATAATAAAGTATTTAATTTTATCCAGTCTTTATATAGATTTCCAAATGTTTTTAGATAAAGAGTAGGATTAGTTGACCCATTGTAAGAAATGGTAAGGGTGATACCACCTATATCAATATTAGTAATTTGAGATGTAGGAGGCTCATTTTGAATATGTTTAATTGTCTTGACAAGAGGAGGTTTAAGGATGAGATTAACATTGGTATCCTAAAGAGGAGGTGGGGGTAAATTTTGATTACGAGTTCCCCATGGCATCTATTGAGGGTGGGTTTGAAGATGGATAATGTGGTTTTTCATTCACATCATTTGATTTGCATTATGATCTTGAAAATTATTCATTTGATTAAGAATTTTTAATAAAAAATTTTGGGTTTGAATTGAATTTTTGGTATTATTTGTAGAGTTGGAATTTGAATTGGTGGCTTGGGTACCACTATTGGTGCTAGTATGATATTGGCAAGAGTTTTTAGAATGTGAGGCACTAGTGGAAAAATTTGCTTGTGTAGCAAAAGTTGGACTAGTTAAGGGTTGAGAAGAGGAATAAATAAAATAATAATTACCTTGTTATAGGTATAATAACTAAGGGGGCTGAATAAATGATGCCAGATAATTTAATTTAATTCCCAAATCTTAAACATTTAGCACATATAATCATGATGCATACAAATTAACCATTTTAGTGAAAAAGCAACGTATAACAAGATGAAACACATAACACATGATATATGTGGGAAACCTTCTTTATGGATAAAACCCATTGAACCCTACAAGATGGAATATTATCCTATAAAGACAAGATTCATCATTTATACCAACACGAACTGATCAAGGAACACCCATCCCTTAATTTACTGAGACACCCATCCCAGAAGGAGGAACCAACCCCTTAGACAACCAAAAATCAACCCCAATCTAACTTGATATTATCTCCACATTTGATATGATGTATTCTATATCTAATTATGGAATTATCTTACTTAATCTCTTTCACGTTTATACTATAAAAAATTGGCACACATAAGTAATGCATCCAAAACACCCTTTTGGATCACTATTCACTTCTTAGCACATACACAATCAAAAAACTGAAAAAAAATCTATCATAACATCAAAATCATGACCTATAGGTCATTCACACAATTATCAATCTGATTTTCTCTTCAATACATCCACTAAGCACACTAACTCAATAAACCTCTAGGGCTTACTTGCTCAATCTACGTCTTCTAATCTCATTAGGTCTAATGACCTATGTGTTCACCTTCATCACCTTGATCAGAAAAGCATGAATAATATTATTACATCTCTATTATTCTTTAATTACCTATACCATTTATTTCAAATTTTCTCTCCTTTGCTTGGCTCCACACTATCTCAACACCTCTAAAAATAGTCCAATTATACCTAGGATTTATACCAAACACTTATCAAACTCATCTTGGTGAAACAATGTGCTTAAAATAATTTTTATACCTTTTAAATATGTATTCATTAACATTAAATTTAATAAAAACTCCACTCCATAGGTTGGCCATAATCATTAAGACTTAAATCCTCCATTAGGCCTTAATGAGACCCAAAATAATTAGGCCTTCACATCCACATATTACATGTGAGATTAATTTAACCACCTTCATCATGTAAAAATTATTATAACACATAAAAAATATTACCAATGGATATTATCTTACTCCCTCATGGATCTATGCCACCTATAAAACCAACTTAACACTCAAACCTATCAATTAGGTCTCCTTGCTCTTCAGGTCTTCATATACAAAAAACATAATCTCAAACTTATAAATTAAAAACTTAAGTATTTAAAATATCCATATGATTATATGACATTTTTCAACCCTTTAGGACCTCTAAAATGCCTTTATGTGCTTTATATACTTCAACATAGGCTCTAAGCACTCAAAATAACTCTCTCAAAATGACCACTCAGACTAGTCAAATAAAGTCAAAATACAATCAACCTATTTTGAATCTCTATATCTGATATGTTAAAAACATATGACAACCAATGCCTCATAATAAGCCTTAAATACTTATATAACATATCCATACTCATTTTCTTCCTTAACTCTACTCAGAACCTCTTTAACTTACCGCTGCAAGATGGTCACTAAATATATCAATGCATTCAATAAACATAACCAACTTATAAGCCTTTGTTAATATTTAATATTTATTGTAAAAACATATAAAATCCATATATATATTATTTTTGTATACCAAAACACTCTCCAATAGTTAGTTCATCTTGAAACATCACAATACTATCAACAACAATTCAATTATCCTTCTCGTGTCACTTGCATAACATGGTCAAACACAATTAACTTTGGAGATAAATATATGAAACTATATGAAAATTAAAGTTTTATAATAAATTTTTAAGGATTATCCTTGGAGTCATTTTAAAATTTTATCTTTACTTAACCATCAAATTATGCATATATCAAAAGTTATGGCTCAAACACTACAGACTAGTTTTTTCTTTATTAATTTGAATATTCAAATTCCAATGGTCACTATGTAAATATTAAACATTAGAAAAATTTTAATTATCTCATGATCCCTATAAATTTTGATCAAACATGATCATCAATCTCCTTATAATTATTCTAATATTTAACTTTCATCACTTACCATTGATCATTGATCTATGCTTCCATGATCAAGCCACTTGGCAGTTCTATGTGCCTTCTATGCATATTGACTATTTGAATCAATGTGATCCATCGATATAAATATATACAAATACTTGTGTTACATTGATATTTTTTCAAATAATTGAGATTGAGACACATGTCACTAGTGCATGCAATCTTAAAAACCATTGATAGATTGACTTCATGCATGTCATTGATATATGTCTAACAAGATCAAGTTCTCTATTAGATCCTTTTTTGGTTAGATTAATTTATCATTATTAGATATTTTATCCAATTAAATGCTCATCATATATCTTCGATATCACAAATTTTTTGAAGTGTGGGAGCTTAGTAAACTTTATTCGAGAAGCCAACTTTACACCTTAATAAATTTTTCTATGCTCCATGTCTAGAACTAAAATTTAAACCTCATGATCACCTCTCATGTGGGAATCCATACATGTATCAAAATACTCCTAGAAATTTCACATGTGTGAAATATGATGTCATCAAACTACTTACTCAGCCTTATCTATCAAGATGACTACATGGGCTTAGACATTCATATGACTATTCTAATGAATTTCATTCACTTTCATAAGCACTCCAAGAACTCATAATAGCCCATAGGATCTCTGAAACATGTCCAAACCATAAATATCATCAATTAATTTCCTCACTAATTCAAACATTGAAGAACCATGAAAGAACACTGAAACACATTGAAACAAACTTTGTCATTATCATTCTAGCACACATAACACCTTATCAACATCCTTGGTCACCTTGGAGACACCATTGACAAAAATTCAACAATATGCCCCTTTTTCATTAATGTCAAACACTAATACACAGATTATGTTTAGACTTTGTCTCTCTCTCTTCATGTACTTTCTCCCACTTTGACATAATGATAAAGTGGGCTCAAATCCTAATCTTGTGGACCTAAAAAAACTTCAAGGACCAATAATAGGAAATGACCATCTCTAAGAGATGATACATAATCCTCCTAACATTTTCATACCTTTTCTTACCTTGAGATTCTCAAACATGCTCCATGACTATACTTTTTAAAAAAAATCATAAATAGCTTTTATGAAGACAAAACATACATGAACATCATAAAATACATGAACTTACCTTGAAAAATTTAAGATGGATTAAAACTAAATCACTTGATCTTAATAAACCTTTGAGAACCTTTGTCTTTTGGATAAAATGACCAAAAATTACACTTCTTCATACTAGTATTGCTTAGAGGCCTTATAACCCTACCCGAACCTTGTAAATCCCATAACTTTTTATGTATGAAATTTAATGGATTGAAATTTCATATCTATAACATTATCATATTCATCCTCATCCATGCCAAAAATAAACACTCATTTCTTCCTTTGCAACATACTTCCTTGACAAGCCTACTAGCTAATTAACCTTCCATTTGCACAAATCCTCCTCCATGGAACAAACCATACACTTACATAAGACTATGAAAGACTTTTTGAGCACCCATTTGGACATTTAAATTTATTAAGCAACCTTAGATCTCAAATCATTAGGCAAACCATTTTTCCAACATGAGCAAAAACACTAGGTTTATAAAAGAAACTCCATCAACAAACCACCTTCTAGTCAATGCCCATATCTAAAACTTTTTTCACACTTGGAGGTCACAAATACACACTTCTATACCAAATTTTGAGATTAGAATCCTTTGGGAATCCATACTTACTATACTATGGTTTTTTACCTGCATACCCTTAAGCATAAACTAAGAAACCTGAGAGCAAGCCAAATTCTCTAATTACACATAAAATACCTTAAAATTTTGAAATCACCTAGAACACACTTGAATGAGGTATACACACCTTTTTATCCACTAAGACACCTTGAAAATTTGTAATTATTCAAATGGCACCTAGAAATCTTTATACCCAGCTTACAGACCTTGCATAAATAACAATTAACATGCCAAAACACCAGTAACTAATCATGATAACATGATCACCAAGCCACCTCATCAACTTTCACAAAATAAACTCAACTGATCTCAAATCTCTTTTTTCAATCAAATTCTACTACATAGTCCTCTTATTCTAGGACTTGACCATTTATAAACCTCCTTTTTTATTTATGCATGAGGATCTAATACATTGTTAAAGCACTTGACTTGGTTTAATCAAGTCATCATATCAACATTCTTGAGTTCACATTTATATCAAAATTCTTCATATCTCCACCATGATTGAAACATCTCACATATGCTCCCCCTCACATTATGTACATCTCTTTAAGCCTCTCAAACTATCTGAGTTAGCTTCCCCTAACTCCATGACATACACAACTTGTCATCTATGGAACTCTAAGACCTTATTTATCATAATACATTATCTTCATACTCCATATAAACCTAGTATTTAGTCTTTATATGCAATAAAATATCTTGATAACTCATCATCCTTGATTTCACACCTTTAGCTAAGATGTTCCACTTGAGCTAAAGCATACCAAACCACACAAGCTTATTGAATTGAATCATCTCACAAATTCTCTCCCTTAGATCATGACCACATATACAACCAAGATCTACTCCTTGACACATCTTGATCATAATAAACATGTCAAAATATCCTACCACACTCAAGACACCTAAGTTAGCTCTCCTTAAATCCATACCAATCTTTGAACTTCTAGGGCCCACAAGTCCTCTCTTAAGAGTCACTATAATGCTGATCAGAACAACAAAAACAAACATAATGTAAATTGACTCACTTGAAACCAAGCTCCTAAGTACTTTCAAGGCACTACACTAGATCAAGATACCTCAAGAGACTAACTATGGATGAAATCTAATTGCATCCATAACTTTCTTCTATCATAACTCATCTTCACAATCTTATCCCTCAATAACCTCTCTCTTTACACAAAGAACTGCCTCTTACATATCATATCATGACTCCTTATGAAATGAATCAACACAAAGGAACGCATAATTGTAATTTGTTTTTCATACCCCAAATTGGTATAACAACTCAACTTCATGGATTTATTACCATGTAACACTAATCAAGACCCAACAAACATCCACCATGCTTCTTGTTTTTGTAAACTGTCTCCTTGAAGCCTAGAGAGAGATATCCCTTTGACATAGTGAAACGAAAAGTCCCAAAACTAAGGAGAAAGCCATATCTCCATACTCTCATTTGTCTTTTAGTCCTACCTTCTCATTAAATTGACTTTTAATGTATCCTTGACTTCATTCCTTGCTTTAGACATGTCATCACATGTAGACAACAAAAAATCTTGACTTTCCTTCATGTCTATCATGGAAAATAAACCATATTTAGTCTCAAACTGATCTATTCTAATAAAATTAGGTCTCCATAACCATGTGTGAGCTCTTCCTTACACACTTGGAGTTCCATACACCTTATTTTTCTTTGAAATTTGATTCAACTTATTCTTATAATATCTAGTAATGTGACCAACTCAATGACATCTTAAAGCATTTAGATGTTTGATTGGATTCTTGATTTTTCTCTTAAGATGATATATCTTGTTGATTTTCATGCTACCAACCTATTTGTCTTGTCTTGATTTATTTTGATCTTATACAAGCTTGCCTATCTTGACTATGACCTTTTCATGCTCATCCTTTAGGGAAATAAGATTAGTCTTCGATTAAGCACATCCATCTTAATTATATTTCATGCTTGAAATTATAACCTCTAATTGAATTTTGAGATATTTAATGATCTCCTTGTCATCCTTATCTTATTTATCCATGTCATCATTCAACGTACATGCTTTCTCTTCCATAGACCTGATTAGTTCTTGATTCTCCTTTTCCTATCTCATAGACTTGCCTAACAAGCTCCCTTTAAGAGAGCTAACTTGTGATTCAAGACCTTCGATCATCTTCCTCATTTTATGATTCCTCTTCTTTCACTCCTTTATTTCACCAAGTGCACCCATGAGCTTAGATTCTAGATCAGCTTCTTATTACTCACTATCATATAACACTTCTTCATCATCCATGATGTTATTTTCTTTTGAACAAATTTCCTTTTTACCTATATTTTAAATTATATAATATTCAAATGGTTAACATGTAATGAAGGTTCTAATATAATATGAATTTTTATAGTTACAATCACTGAGAGAGGAGGGGGGTGAATCAATGATTCCAAATAATCTAATTTAATTCCCAACTCTTAAATATTCAGCACATACAATCATGATGCATAGTAACCATTACACTAAATAATAAAGATATAACAAAATCAAACACATAACATATGATATATGTGGGAACCCTTGTTGGGGTATAAAAACCAATAAAACCTATAAGATCAACTACGATCATATAAATACAAGATTCAACATTTACACTAACATAAACTAATCAAGGAACACCCATCTCTTAATTTAGTGAGACACCCATCCCACAAAGAAGAACCGACCCCCTAGACAACTAAGTACCAACCCTAGATACCTTGATCTGATATCCAACTCTGATATTATATATTATACACCTAATTATGGGCTTATCTTACTTTCTCTTTCCCCTTTACACTCTCACAAACTTACACACATAAGGAATGCATGCAAAATACCCTTTTAGATCACTCTTCACTCCATAACACATACATAATAAAAAAACATAAAAAAAATATATAAAAAAATAAGAAACATGACTTATAGGTCATGCACACAATTCTCAACCTAATCTTCTCTTCAATCCATCTACTAAGCACACTCACTCAATCAGCCTCTAGGGTTTACTCACTCAATTTGCCTCTTCTAGGCTCATTATGTCCAATGACCTATGTGTTCAATTTCATCACCTTGATTATAAATGCATGAATGATCCTATTCACTCAATTTTAGTATTCAATTATTATACCTTATCTTTCAAAATTTATTACCTTTGTTTGGCTCCACATTATCTCAACAACTCTACAAATAGGCCAATTATGCCTATATTTATACCAAACACTCATAAAAACCATCTTAGTAGGCCATAGTGTTTACCATAATTTTTATATATTTTAAATAGGTCTATATACACATTAAATTTAATAAAAACTCCACTTCATAGGTTTACCATAGTCCTTAAGACTCAAATCCTCATTTAGGCCTTAATGAGACCCAAAATAATTAGGCCATCACATCCACATGTTCTGTGTGAGACTACTTGGACCACCTTCATCCTTTACCAATTATTTTAACACATCATAAATATTAAAAATATATCATTTATTACTCCCTCATGGTTTCTTTCCAAATTTAACACCAACTTAACACTCGAACCTACTAATTAGGTCTTCTTGCTCTTTAAGTCTTCATATACAAAAAACATAGTGTCAAAATTTTTGAAGAAAAAAATCAAGAATTTAACATATAAATATTATTATATCACATGGATTAAACCTTAAAGACCACTTAAAGTCCTTCATGTTATTTATGTACCTCAACATAGGATCTAAACACTCACAAAAACTCTCTCAAAATGACCACTCAAATTGGTCATATATAGTCAAAATATAATCAAGATATTTTGACTCTCCATATCTGATCAAGGGAAAAATATGAAAAAAATTACTTATCATAAGTCTTAAATACTTATATAACATATCCATACTCATTTTATTCCTTAAATCTACTTAGAACATCTTCAACTAACCTCTACAAGATTGTCACTCAATCTGTCAAAGCATTCAATAAACACAATCAAGTTTTAAGTCTTTGTTTATATTGAATATGGATTGTTAAAAACAAAAAAATACGTAAATATATTCCTCATGGTGTATAAAACTCTCTCCAATATTTATATGATTTTGAAACATCAAAATACTATCAATAAAAACTCAATTATCCTTCTTAGGTCACTTGCAGAACATGGTCAAACACACAATCAACTTTGAAGATAAATATCTAAATCTGTAAAAACATTCAAATTTTATAATCAACTTTTATTTATTCTCCTTGAATTAATTTTCAAGTTTTATTTTTACATCACCATAAAATTATACATATATCAAAAGTTATGTCTCAAACACTATAAACTGGTTTTTCTTTTGTTAATTTGAATATTTAGATTCCAACAGTTACTGGGTAAATATTAAACATCAGACACTTTCTCATTATCTTGTGCTCCCTAGAAATTTTTAAAAAATACACTTCATCAATCTCCTTATAATTATCCTAATCTTTACATTTAATCACTCATTGTTTATCATTGATCTATGCTTCCATGATCAAGCCACTTGGTAGCTCTATGTGCTTTCTGTACACATTGACTATTTAACTCAATGCACTCCATCAATATCCATCTGTATGAATACTTGCATGCCATTGATTTTTCATAAAATAATTGAGATTAAGACATGTCTTTAGAACATTAAATCTTAGAAACTTTTTTGTATACACATAATATTTTCAAACTTTTATCACTTACTGACACTTTGTATCTTATAAGAACCCATTGAGTCTCAATATCTCTAAGTACATGCCTTAAAAGTTGCACAGGGAAAGGGGTGGGAAAACCATTGGTGCTTCATAAAAAAATTGTCCCTTTTTCCACTTTCCATACACACACTTTTGTTATAAAACCATTTACCCTAGGCTTATTCTTCTTAGTCTTACCCATTCCAAACATTTATCATATCATTATCCTCCTTTTTCTTACCTTGAGCCCCATTCGCTAGTTGATTGTACTAGGTTGACTTGGTCTAACCTATATATTTTTTAGCCTCTAATTACTATATAAGGCTCACTAGGTCAATCCTATACTATTTAGGGCTATTTTTCACTTGGATTTTTGTTATCCCTTTGGCTGACCTATCTTAAGACCAAGTGATTTATCTCTTGAAAATGTATAGGGTCATCTAGGTCAACCCTATACAACCAACATATTCAAAAACATTTAGGGAAATATCCTCCTATATATACAAGTTCATTTCCAACCATTTTAATATAGATAAGTGAACAATAATAAGTGTAAATGCGTATCTACTTATTGACCATTCTACTTGAGTAATAAAGCTTAGGGTTCCATATTTTATTTGGAGATATGGATCTTGTGGAGAATTCTTTTGGATGCATAGATGGGTTGTGTATCCTAGAGATTATTTATTTTTATTATCTTTACATACCACAATAATATCATGTGAAGCATATTGGCTAAGGGAGAAATTGAGGCTCAGAGGGTTTGTCTTCAAGGTAAGTATTCCTAACTTTATTTCTCCTTTGTAAGAGTATATAGATAATGAAATTATGTTTATCTTCTATGTATTAGGATTCTATATACATTGACATGATTATATGTAATCTATGCATGTTTAGTTTAGTTTTTTTATTTCTAACCCCCACTTTGTGCCACAAGATTTAGTGTGAACAAGATTAGATTTACTTTCTTATTTATTAGATATAGAGTGAACATTAAACCTATGACTATTTTAGGGTTGTTTAGTGATTGTGTTAGACCATAGGATTTTTAACCCTTCCTAGCATGGTGTATTATGAAAATTTAATCCTTTAATCAAGTCTAGTATATACCCATATTGGTCATTATCCAATTTAACAAATGTATTCCCATTTGAAAGTGTAGGTATGTTCTATCTTTTCTGAGCTAAGATTTATTTATAGACATGATTTATTTCCAATTTCATACATTATAGTGACCCTGATGTGAACTAATCCTTGTAGGATTTGTTTACATTATTTCAATGTCTCATTCTTTTTCATCATTATTTTTATCATATATTTTCCATACTGGGTTGATTGCATCAACCCAACTCTAAATTTTGTGCATAGTTTTTCAGGTATAAGCTACCAGATCGACATAGATGACCTAGTATAGTTATTTAGATTTTTAAACTTCCAATCCAGAATACTAAGTCGATCTAGTTGACACTATAATTTTTCAAACATCAATTTCAACATACTAGGTTGACCCTGTACTTTTCAGGTACTCAACAATAGGTTGTTACAAAGCTTGATCGACCCATAGTCAAGACTTGCAAAATATGAACATAAGTGCCATAAAAATAAATATGTTAAGCCATGCCTCCATAAATGCATAATTAAATACATCATTTAATGAATTTGGATTCCTAGTCCTAATCCTAGGTTATCCTAAACCTAATCATACCTATGTTGGATTTAGTTTGAAATCTATAGATATAAGATTTCACACTCACTTCTAATAAGTTGTTTTAAGTGAAACTTATAATGCCATATTTTGAAAATCATAGACTTATTTCCAATACATGCCAAAGCCAAAATTAAAATGAACAAATGGGAGGTGATACCCATAAATCAAGAGCACTAATTAATAATCCATTGGAGACAATCCAACTTTCATGCCAACAAGCATTCTATATTGTCAAGGTGAAATCATTATTTTTTCTTCTTGTTGCTCTTATATCTTATTTGTTATATTATCCCCCCAAGTATATAGTCTTTATAATTATTTTTATTAATATTTTTTTATTCTTATTCTACTAACAAGTTACTAATGCATTTTTACATTAAATTTTGATTGCATATAAAAACTAAAGGATCTCATCAATGCTTTAGTAAAAAAAATTTCAAGAAAATTATCTTCCTAAAAAATTGTCTCATTTATTTTATAAATGATAATAAATTACCTAATAAATATGAACATACCTTTATCAAAATATGTATTTATCTCATAAACCAAATCATAACATGAGTGGTGATAATATTTTTAAACTATTTATTACCATCTTAAATTCCTCTCTTTAATACAAGGTTATAGTATTTTCTCCTCAAACCTTAGAATAATATCTTGATCAATTTAAAATATAATATTTCCTTAGGAACAAATATGAACCCTCTCATAATTCAATTAAGGAATATTTCCAAACCTTAACCAACACCATCACAAGTAAAAATTCCCAATCTAAATACACTTCAACTAAAATAAGAGCATTTAAATCTAACAATCAAGATTCCCCTCATCCACCCTCGATGGTCTTATAAATGAAAAAGATTATAGCTCCATATAAACCTTTTATGTATAATAATATAACCCCCTACCCCAATTATGGTGTGATCAAATAAATTTTGTTGTTTTGACACTAACATTAGTCATTCTCATGAAACACATAGTGGGCTTATCAAATTTGTGGTATCTTTCATGTTAGGAAAAACATTTGATCATGAAAATATGATTATGATTCAACATCATGATTATCTTAATGTTTCTCAAGAGAATTTTTTTTCTAAATCTACAAATTCAAAATATCAAAAATATTCTCCTTTAGATTTTACTGCATAACACTCTAAATAATATGTTTGTGCCATTTATGTTGACTATGATCAATATTATACCAATTATAAATATATAAATTCATATAAATTCATGTATCACTATAAACCTAATCATAAATATCTTATTACCAAACCTAAGAAATGATCCACTGATGATCAACTACTTAAATATATTACGACTTCTTAGGATGCATCTTCATATCCATCCACTAATGAATATCTACCTCCATGGGTAGATCCTCAAATAATTTTAAAAATAACTCCACTTATCAAACTAAGCCTCATGTTCACCCTTCTACTAAAACTATCTAGAATTTCTTAGATGAACATAATTATATGCTTTGTAACATTCCTCTCATTAAATGAATAATAACTTATTCCTATTATATAAATTTTGTTATAAAAAAAATATAAGACATATAAGAGACTTCATATAATTAATATGAATTACCCCTTGATAACCATAAACTTACAAAAGTGCATTATATTGAAACAATTTATTCTATCAAACACTCAATAGAATTTCTGAGGAAGATATGACAAATGACAAAATTATATTTAGAACTTACAATCCACCTATTTTTATCAATGTTGACATTAATAACACTTTAATTATAAAAATCATAGTTTATGAAGTATTGGTATCAATGTTACCTCTCTTTGGTTAATTCAACAAATTGGATACTCCAAAGATAATCTCAAATAAACCTGATTCACATGTTGCATATTTTACAAAACTAACCAAAAACCAATTGGATGATTTTATATCCCTCTCACCATTGGACCCATGATAATTCATATAAAACTTGTGGTAATTTATTTTCCCATAACTTATGACATGTTTTTGGGTTACCCTCGACTCATCATATGAGAGCTATCACATTTTTCGATATCCAATATATCAAATTAATATAAAATAGGAATGTTACAAAAATGAGGTTGATCCTAATCCTTAGAATATCCATATTTTAAATCCTAAATCTAAATATTTTATTCCTACTATCACTCACATCAATAGTCCTCATTTTCTAAATTTATTCAATATGCATTCAAATCTAGATGTAAATATCATAGATTCAGATTATGATGAACCTAGTGAACATAATTTTTTTGAAATAGTACTCAATTAAATCTCTATATTGTAGAATAGATTCCCCATCTTATTCCTAAAGATCAAACCATTCCTTTAATATATGATACCACTGACATCCATCCTGCATGTAATTCACATGAAACATCTTACATAGAAGATTATTTCACCTACAATGAATATGGGGTGGACAAAAAATTTCAAGATTCCTTAGACATGTCTCCTTTCACTTTTAGTAATATGGGCCTCTCTACTACTGGTTTTCCCACTAAAACATAAACATGTGATATACCCCCATCTTATGATGATACCTACATCATGGTGCAAGCTCAATCATGAGACCTAAATGTATTACATTATCAAAATACATTATCTAAAATACATGCCTTCAATCATAATGTTCATGTCATTTAAATATCTTATAATAGTGAATCAAAACTATAATGATATGTACCACCTATTAATTCACCTTTGAAATATACTCCCTACATTTTATAAGAAATTAAATAAACAGATCTAATCCAAACCATTATGCCTAATTACATTGATTATAGTACTATACTTATCAAAAATCTGCTACCTTCCATTGATCCCCTTTTAGAATCTACTTTTATCCATATTATCCATAATATAATATCACTAATGATAATACTTCTTTTATTATATTGATACCAATTTATCTTGAATAATTTCACACCTCTACTCCTAAAATAACATTAGATGCACAAGCTATAGCCATCTGAAAAATACATTTTGAATTTGATGATCAAGGCAACTAAATATTAGATATTTAGGTATATGATTAATATTATGGACCCTTACCCATGTTTCTTACTAACCAATCCATTTTATAACTAATCCACACTCGTAAGCCTCAACTCTCATGCCAACATCATAATCTAGGTCATTTGGATAAAAAACTCCTTATTTTAATAACTTCATTACTAGTATCGACACTAACAGACATATTATTTCTTCACTATCTCTTGTTCCCTATTAGTTATAAGATGGAAATGTTATGCTTATTGAATAAATTATGGTAATTAATTACTAAACCACTATTCTTCCTTACCCCATTCATGTCTTTGAATAGCTTCACCATATAAAATATCACAATTTTAGTTTATTATTTAATAAATATTGTGAATCTTTCCCATGGTCATATGAATATATTCCTAACATTGACACTTGTATTGTGGTCCACAATATCATTACTTATCCTAATGTAGAACATATATGTCAAAAATGACATAAATTCCCTCTTGATATTTCTACCCTATGTCATAAAGAGATCATCAAAATTTTAGATGCTAAATTCATCAACATGTTGATTATTACAAATGGGTCTCAATGTCATAAACCCTAAATTTAAGTTTTAAAAAACCCTACTTTAAGGAATTTATGCCCACAAAAACCAATATATAAGTTAGCTAGTGAGTAAAACATTTACATAACTAAATTTCAAAATGCAAAGATACATCAGAATTTAGCGTAAGCTAAGTTATAAATGGAAGCATCCAATAACACTATAACACAAAGTATGAACACTTAAAAAATGAATAAAAACTTTTAGTTACATTTAAACCTTAATAGGTTTAATTAATCATGAAGAATACAAAGACAATCATTCAAAAAAAATTAACTCCATGTTATTGTTTTCTATGTTGAACACATTTTAAACTTATGTGGGGTCATTAGTGTCATTTATGAACATAAAATTAATATAACCACATTTCTTACCAATTTTAACATAACCAAATACTCATGGAAACCAATAAATGATCAACCCATTAGAGAGCCAAAAATTTGAAAATAGACTATTTCTTTTTAACACATAACATCATATAGCTTTCTAAGCTAAATACCTTGATTTACACAAGCACGCTAAAAGCATGCATAATATTGATACTTAGTTGGATCATATTATAGCCGTGTAATCACTTATGCATCTCAAATTACATTTATGAGATCTTATTAGGTCTTATGTCCACTTACGGATCTTCAAAACATAAATATTTGTTAAAAAAAGGTAAAACAACCTAAAAAAGTAACCACATTAAATAAATACATAAGAAATATAAGTGGAACCAAACATAGACATTCATTATTAAATTTTAACCCTATTAAATTCCCTACATACCTCTAGTGTAGTTACCAATGATATCGATGGGTCTATAAAACCATAGATAATCTCTTCTCACTTAAAACATAACATAAAAAACTTAATAAATATAGTATTTACCAATATTATAGCATACCCTTGCACTAATATTAATAACAATCATGACATATGATTTTTTATATTTAATTACATAAACATATATTTAGTCATGAGATTAATTATTCTTAAGGATCAGGATAACTTAATACAATAAATACTAGACAAATGATTATCTATAAATTAAACTAAAGCTTCCTATTCAAGCTCCTCAATTTAACAATAAAACTTAACATAGTTATTCACTTATCTAATATGTAAATTATTTCAAAAATATTTGGACATAATCCAATGGGAAGTGGATTCAGTGGTCTCTAAGTTTTTAAAAGTGGGCACTATCCTTCAATAATTCAACAACACTTTCCTCATTTTGATCCCAAAGAAAATGGGATAAAATAAAATGGTCTATAGACCAATTAAAATTTACACCACCATCTTCAATATTTGCACCAAAGCTCTTGATATCAAAATACAATTACTTATGGATAATATGATTGTATAAAATCAAAGATATTTTGTCTTTATAAGACATATTATGGAATGCATAATTATTTCCCACAAGGCCATTCATTCAATTTACAACTAATCTAGGCAAAGAATGTCTTGAAAAATTTACATGAATAAAACATGTGATATGATGTCCTAGAGTTTCCTTAACAAGGTTTTGGATAAATTTGGTTTCAATTAGGAGGTTAAAAGATTCATCTCCACATAAATTTCATCTCCTATGTACTCGATTATAATTAATGGGGTCTTGAAAGGCTTCTTCCCACTTGAAAGAGGTATTCAAAAAGGATACCCATTGTTTCCATACCTATTCATAATCATGAATGATTCATTGAGCATAATTATAAGAGAATATATATCTATGGGCATCATAAAGGGCATAGGGATTGATCCCAACACCATATTGATCACTCACCAATAATTTATTGATGACACCCTAATTATGGTTAAAGATTCATTGGTTGAAGCAAACTATTTTATAAAAGTACTCAAAACATATGAGGACATCTTCGATTAGTTTTTAATTTATAAAAAATTACCCTTTTATTCACTAACACTCCCAAAAACTTGTATAATAATATATCAAAAATATTAGGTTGTGTTGTTAAAAACTTCCATCCACCTATTTGGGTCTCCCTCTATTCATTTACAAGATTACAACTAAATAATGGAACCCCCCAATTTATAGAATTTATAAGAGGCTAGATGGATGGATAGGAAAACTAATACCTCAAGCAGGTAGACTCCAAATTTTTAAAAGTTTACTTTAGACCAATCTAATGCACTTCATGTCTCTATTTTCTATCCTCAAGAAAATTGCTCACTAGTTAGAAAAAATTCATAAAATATTCTATTGGGTGGGATCCAAAGATAAGTTTAAATTTCCTCTCATTTGCTAGGAAAAATCATGTCTCACCAAAGGCAAAGGGGGTCTTCATCTGAGAAGAGAAAATAATATGAACAAACCTCTCATGGAAAAATAAGGGTGGAAGGTGATAAAAGAGGACAAATAATGGACTCAAATAAAAACATCAAAATACCTAGATTCAAGGGAAGTCACTAGCCTCTTCTCTGATGATGGCCCTATCAATGGTTCAACCTTATGGAAATCTCTCAATAATAGCAAATATATTTTAAATAAATTAATTAATTAAATATGGGTAGATGTGAACAATTCAAATTTTGGTATGATCCTTAGTTATGATATCTTTCCCTTACATCCTCACCATTATGGGACACACTTACATACCACTTCAAGTTGGTGATTGGGTCTAAGGTTAAAAACTATTGGGATGATGAAAATAACATAAATAATTGGAAAATTCTTCATAGTGGATCAACCCTCAAGAGTCTCATCTCTTTCTTTACCTTAACCTACAACTTTAGCTCCATCACATCAATCACTTCCATAAATAATATGTCTTAGTATATATTAAGGAACTAAGTGGGGAATTAATAGTCAAATTATGATATCTGACTAATTTAGACCATGTGGATATTGTTGAAGATTGGAATATTTTATGGATTAAGAACCTCACCCCTAAGGTCAACGTTTTTTTCTAGTTGACAACTTAGAAAAAAACCTTACTATGGACAAAATTCTTATAAGGGGACTCCCTATACATAATAAGTGTGTCCTTTCAAAATCATAGGATAATATGTTTATATATTTATTCCTATTTTATCCTTTCATTTATACCATTATGAACCTTTTCCTACTAAATTTTAATTTATCTTGGGTTGGTCCCAATGTAATTCATGACCATATCACCTAGTGTAAACCTCATTGGGACTTCCTTCCCTTTATTTATTTTGGTTCATCTCTTTACCCTTCTAATTTTGTGGCATATATAAATTCATAAACTCTTATATATTGGTAATAGGTTTCCTAGCCTATCTTCTACAACCCTGAAAATCCTTTCGACTATCAAGGAGAACTAGGACACATTATCTTCTAACTTTAAGGATGACCTACCTCATAAAATTTAATCTATTCTAACCAATTTATATCTCCATATCCTATTTTAGGAATATAATTAAAAGGTGTATAGGTCTCAATTCAAATGGATTAACCCACTAGTGTCTTGACCTAAGCTAAATTTTGATGATGTAGCCAAAGGTAACTTGGGTCTAGCTAGGGGAGGAGGAGTTATAAGGGATGCTAATTGGGAAATTTTAATTTCATATGTTAGTCCCGTAGGGATCCAAACCAACCATGTAGATGAATCATCATTAGTATTCTAGGGAATAGTAATGACAGTTAAATTCAGCATCAAACTACTCTAGATTGAAGGGGACTCCATCAACATTATTAATTGTTTAAAAATAAAGTCTAATACTTCCTAGATCATATCTAAAGTAATGGAGGATTTCAAAATCCTTATATTAAAATTCAAATTTTATACTATTTCCAGTGTTTATATAAATGGAAATAAGTGGGTAGATCATATGACAAACATAGGGGTTCATCAAAAAGTATTTAAGCATTAGTCAAGCATGGTTGATATACCATCTAAGGCCTCATCATTAATTTAAAAATAAAATCCCCTCTCCCATGTGTATAATGATTAATCGAATCTCATCATGATTGATGACATGATGGGAAAATCCTAAATCAAGGTCAAATATAATCATCACCAAATTAAGGATCACACTATGAACCATGAGAGGATACTGCCACTCTAAATAATAATTGTCTATATTTAAAAAATAAGAGCATCTCTATAGACGTTAAAATGGTAAAACTTAATAGTATTTAGTTTTTTTCAAATATTATTAATATTGGAGGTGAAATAGATAGGATTAAATCAATTTTTCATGTAGAGGTGGATGATCCTGACATCTGGTAGATACTAGTAAAATGAGGGATTTCCAATCTCATGCAAAGAATTATTTGTGTGAGATCAATATTTTGAGCAATAATATTTACATATGAAAATTTATGTAAATAGTTAATCAAATTATCAATCTACTTCATGATTTTAGAGATATTAGATTAAAATACACACAAATAAACAATAAAACCTTACATTATGAATCTAAAGCTAAATTCTCTAAACAAGATTTAAGACTAAAAGACTAAAGACTAAATGGTATGGATAATGGTTTGCTTAAAAATAGACTCAAAATTTTAGCATGATATTAACTTTGATCAAAATACTTTGATAACATATATTCATGGATTTATCATACTTATTAGACTATGATCATATTATTGGATGGATGGATTTAATAATTTTCATGAAAATTCCTCTCATTATTTCAAATGGAAGGAGATAGTGGATTTAAATAGAAAGAACAAATGGAAATTTTAAGGAATTTAAAAATCCATGGAATTATCTAAAGAGAACTATATATAGAATTGGATAAGGGTTGGAGAATTCTAGACTCTATTAGAGGAGCCTAATGGGGTTTAATGGGTGTTTGGCTAGGTTTATAGGAAAACTAGGTGGAGACTAGGTACTAGGAATATAGGAGAGCCTAAGGGATAGGTGTGATTTTTTGAAGTTAAAATTCACAAGAGGTCATAGGAGGGATTTAGGTGCTATATGGGATTTTATGAGGTTATTATGTGACATGAATAATGAAGGGGGGTATTAGATCAAATGGATAAAAGGGTATTAATAAGACAAATAAAATAAAATAAGGTGAGATAAAATATTATTAGATAGAATTAATGATAGAGATAAGTGAGAAAATTTAGATGTATATAATTGGACATGAATCAATTATCACTAGGGACTTTTCTAGAGGTTGAGATAATCACATAGTTAAAATGAGGGGGATGAGCATTACAAACATGTACAGGATCATCGATGAAGTGATCAACATGTGATGTGACAATGTTAAAGCCTATAAAGATAAAATGAGAAAGGAGGAGGTAAATAAGATTTTATTTAAGTATGATAAACCTATCATTTCATCCCAAGAAGGATTCCCTATAGATAAAATCCTTATATAACTTCCTAGAACTTCCTCTTGAAATAAGGACTAAAACAAAACTATGAAGGCAAATGCAGGAGAGAAATAAAAACTAACCTAATTAACAAAAAGTGCATAAGGGCACCTATAGATAATCATAAAAAATAGTTAATAAAAACTTGAGCACTTGAGATGTCCAATTCATCAAATTTAGTCAAGATTTTATTTTGGTATTCAAATGTAAATGAAAGATGATTTGACCATCCAAGGTATAAGACATCACACTTTTCTTATTAAAGGTTTGATATTTTTAATGTCCTAGTTGATGAAGAATTGGTATCAATATTACCTCTCTTTATTTAATTCAACAAATTGGATACTCTAAAGATAATCCCAAATAAACTTGATTCATGTGTTGCATATTTTACAAAACTAACCAAAAACCACTTGGGTATTTTTGGTTCCCTCTCACCATTGGACCCATGATAATTCATACCAAACTTATGATAAATTATTCTCCCTTATTTTACAACATGTTTTTAGGTTACCCTCAGACTCATCATATGAGAGCTGCCACATCTTTCAGTATCTAATGTATCAAATTCATACTTAAAGGGAAGAGTTACAAAAATGAGGTTGATCCTAATCCTTGAAATATCTAGATTCTAAATCCTAAATTTAAATATTTTATTCCTACTATCATTCACATCAATAGTCCTCATTTTCTAAATTTATCAATATGCATTCATATCTACATGTAAATCTCATAGATTTAGATTATGATGAACCTCATGATTTTTATTTTTTTTTGAAATAGTACTCAATTACCTCTCTATATTATAAAATGGATTCCTCCTCTTATTTCTAGAGATGAAACACTTTCACATGAAGAAATTTACATACAATATTATTTCACTTGAAATGAATATGAGATGGATAAGCACTTTCAAGATCCCTTAGACATGTCTCATTTCACTTTTAGTAATATGGGCCTCTCTACTACTGATGTCCCTACTAAAACATATACATGTGATATACCCCCATCATATGATGATGCCTAAATCATGGTGCAAGCTCAGTCATGAGACCTAGATGTATTACATTATCAAAATACATTAGCTAAAATACATTCCTTAAATCATAATATTCATTTAATTTAAGTATATTCTAATAATTAATTAGAACTAGAATGCTATGTACCACCTATCAATGCACCTTTGAAAGATACTCCCTAGTTTTTCTAAGAAATAAAATAAACTGATCTAATCCAAACCATTATGGCTTATTACACTAATTAAACTAATATACTTAGAAAACATCTACTACCTTCCATTGATCCCTTTACACAATATACTTATATGCCTATTATCCATAATCCAATAATCACTAATGATAATACTTCCTTGATTATCTCAGTACCAATTTCTCTTGAATAATTTCACACCTCTAATCCTAAAATAACATTAGATGCAAAATCTATAGCCATCTAAAAAATTCATTTTAAATTCAATGATCAAGGCAACTAAATCTTATATATTTAAGTATATGATGAATATTATGGATCCTTACCCATGTTTCTTACTAACCAATCCATTTTATAACTACTCCATAATCACAACCCTCAAATTTCATGCCAACATCATAATCTACGTCATTTGGAATTAAAAAATACTTGTTTTAATAACTTCATTGCTAGTATCGACACTAACAAACATCTTGTTTCTTCACTACCTCTTGTTATCTATCAATTACAAGATGGGAATGTTATGCTTATTGAATAAATTATGGCAATTAATTACTGAACCACTATTGTTCCTCACACCATTCATGTTTCTGAATAACTTCATCTTAAAAAATATCTTAATTTTAGTTTATTATTCAATAAATATTATGAATCTTTCCCATGGTCATATGAATATATGACTAACATTGAAACTAGTATCACGGTTCATACTATCATTACTTATCTTGATGCATTCCCTCTTGACATTTCTACTTTACATCACAGAGAGATCATCAAAATTTTAGATACTAAATTCATCAAACATGTTGATTATTACAAATGGGTCTCAATGTCATAACCCCTAAATTTTAGTTTTCAAAAACCCTACTTTAAGGAAGTTATGCCATCAAAAACCAATATATAAGTTAGTTAGTGAATAAGAAAATTTCATAACTAAATTTCAAAATGCAAAGATACATAAGAGTTTAGCATAAGACAATTTATAAATGGAAGCATCCAAGAACACTATAACACAAAGTATGATCAATTAAAATTTAAATGAAACCTTTTAGTTAAATTTAAACCTTAATAGGTTTAATTAATCAGGAAGAATAGGAAGACAATCATTCAAAAAAATTGAACTCCATGTTAGTGTTTTCTAAGTTGAACACATGTTAAACCTATTTGGGGTCATTGGTGTCATTTATGAATATAAAAATAATAAAACCACCTTTCTCACTAGTTCTAACACAACCAAACACTCACGGAAACCAATAATGATAATCCCATTAGAGAGTCAAAAATTTAAAAATAGACTATTTCCTTTTAACACATAACATCAAATAGCTTTCTAAACTAAATAACTTGATTTACATAAGCATGCTCAAAGCATCCATAAGCATGATACTTATTTCAATAATATTCTAAATGTGCAATCACTTATGCATCTTGAATTCCATTTATGAGATCTTATTAGGTCTTACGACCACTTATGTATCCTTGATACTTAAGTTTTTGTTAAAAAAAGGTAAAACAACTTGAAAAATTAACTACATCAAACAAATACCTAAGAAATCTAAGTGAAACCAAACATATCCATTCATTATGAAATTGTGACCCTATTGAATTCCCTAAATACCTCTAGTTTAGTTACCATTGATATTGATGGGTCTATAAAACTATAGTTATATCTTCTCACTTAAAACATAACATAAAAAACTTAATAAAGATAGTATTTACCAATATTCTAGCATACCCTTTCATCAATATTAATAACAACCATGACATATGATTTTTTATATTTAATTACATAAACATATATTTACTCATGAGCTTAATTATCCTTAAGGAATTGGACCTGACTTAATACAATAAATAGTATACAAATGATTATCTATAAAATAAACCAAAGATTCTTATTCAAGCTCTTTAATTTACTAATCAAACTTAACATAGATATTCACTTATCTGATATGCAAATTCTCTCAATAATATTGGGACATAATCCAATGGAAAGTGTATTCAATGGTCTCAAAAATTTTAAAAGTGGGAACTATCCTTCAATAATTCAATAACACCTTGCTGGTTTTAATCCTAAAGAAAATGGGACCAAATAAAATGAAGGATTATAGACCAATTAGACTTTACACCACCTTCTCCAAGATTTGCACCAAATATCTTGCTATCAAAATAAAATTACTTATGGATAATTTGATTGTATAAAATAAAAGATATTTTTTATTTAGAATACATATTATGGAATGCATAATTATGGCCCACAAGGCCATTCATTGAATTTACAACTCATCCAGGTAAGGAACGTTCTTAAAATTTTACATGAAAAAAACATATGATATGATGTCTTAGAGTTTCATTGACAAGGTTTTGGATCAATTTGGTTTCAATTAGGAGGTTATAAGCTTCATCTCCACATGCATTTCATCTCCTATGTACTCGATTATCATTAATGGGGTCTCAAAAGGCTTCTTCTCAGTTAAAATATATATTCAACAAGGATACCTATTGTTTCCATACCTATTCATAATCATCACTGAAACATTAAGCATAATTATAGAAGAAGCTAGATCTATGGGAATCATAAAGGGCATATGGGTTACTTCCAACACCATCTTGATCACTCACCAATAATTCATTGATAACACCCTAATAATCTGGGAATATTCATTGGTTGAAGCAAACTATTTTATAATAGTACTCAAAACATATGAGGATATCTTTGTTCAGTTGTTAATTTATAAAAAATCACCCTTTCCTTCATCAAAACTCCCAAAAACTTGTATAATAATATATCAAAAATATTGGGTTGTGTTGTTAAGAATCTTCCATCCACTTATTTGGGCCTCCCTCTATTCATTAGCAAGACTACAACTAAATAATGGAACCCCCTAATTGATAGAATTTGGAAGAAGATAGATGGATGGAAAGGAAAACTACTATCTCAAGTAGGTACACTCAAAATTTTTACAATTTTACTTTAGATAATTGTGATGTACTTCATATTTCTATTTTTTATCCCTAATAAAATTGCTCACTAGTTGCAAAAAATTCATAAAATATTCCTATGGATGGGAGTTGAATATAAGTTTAAATTTCCTCTCATTTTCTAGGAAAAATCATGTCTCACCAACAGTAAAGGAGGTCTTCATCTAAGAAGAGTAAAGAATATGAAAAAACCTCTCATGGAAAAACAAGGGTGGAAGGTGCTAAAAAGGGACAAATAATGGATTCAAATCAAACTATCAAAATACATAGATTCAAGGGAAGGCACTAGCCTCTTCTCTGATGATGGCCTTATCAATGGTTCAACCTTATGGAAATATCTCAATAATAAAAAATATATTTCTTAGAAATGAATAAAGTTGAATATGGGTAGAGATGACTAATTCAACTTTTGGTATGATCCTTAGTTACACAAGCTTCCCCTTACATCCTCCCCGCTATGGAACATTATTAGATACCACTTCAAGTTGGTGATTAAGTGTAAGGTTAAAAAATATTGGGATGAGGAAAATGACACAAAGAAATGGAAAATTCTTCATAAGGAAGGATTTAACCCTCAAGAGTCTCATCTCCTTCTTTACCTTAACCTACAACTTTAGCTCCATCACATCAATCACTTTCATAAATAATATGTCCTAGTATAGACCAAGGAACTAGGTGGGGAATTCATAGTCAAATTAAGATATATGACTAATCTGGACAATGTGGATATAGCTGAAGTTTGACAAATTTTATGGATTAAGAACCTCACCCCCAAGGTCTACATTTTTCTCTATTTGGAAACTTATAAAAAATCCTTACTATGGACAAACTTGTTAGAATTGGACTCCTTATACCAAATAATTTTGTCCTCTAAAAAGAGGAGGCTAATATGTTTACAAATTTATTCCTCTTCTATCCTTTCATTTCTACCATTTTGAACCTTTTCATACTAAATTTTAATTTATCTTAGGTTGGTCCCAATGCAATTAATGACCTTATCACCCACTCTAAACCTCCTTGGGAATTCCTTCCCTTTTATTTATTTTGGTTCATATTTTTACCCCTCATTTTTTAGGGCATTTGGAAATGCATAAACCCTTATATATTGGTAATAGGTTTCCTAGCCTCTCTTTTACAACCCTAAAAGTCCTTTCGACTATCAAGGAGAACTAGAACACATTCTCTTGTAACTTTAAAGAACCCCTAACTCATAAACTCACAAATTTGAATCTCCATATCCTACTTTAGTAATATATTCAAAAGGTGTATAGGTCCCATTTCAAATGGATTAACCCCTTAGTTTCTTGACTTAAGCTAAATTTTGATGATGTAGCCAAAGGTAACTTGTGTGTAGCTAGGGGAGGAAGAGTTATAATGGATGATAATGGGGACATTTTAACTACCTATGATATTCCCTTAGGGGTCCAAACCAACCATGTAAATGAATCATCATTAGTATTCTAGGGCATAAAATTAGTAGTTAAATTTGGCATCAAACTACTCCAGATTAAAGGGGACTCCATCAGCATTATTAATTATTTAAAAGGAAAGTCTAATACCTCCTAGATCATATCTAAGGTCATTAATAATGTGAAAATCCTTATATTTAAATTCAAATTTTATACTATTTCCCATGTTTATATAGAGGGAAATAAGTATGTAAATTATATGGCAAGCATAGGGGTTCATTGAGAAGTGTTTAAGCATTGGTCAAGCATGGATGATATACCATCTAAGGCCTCACCATTAGTACACAAATAAAATCACCTCTCTCATGTTTAGGATGATTAATTGAATCTCCTCATGATTAATAACATGATGGGGAAATCCTAAATCATGGTGAAATACAATCATCACCAAATCAAGGATCACACTATGAACCATGGGAAGATACATGCCACTCTAAATTATAAATGCCTAGATTTAGATAATATGATCATCTCTATAGAGGTTAAAATGGTAAAATTTAATAGTATTTAGTGTTTTAAAAACATGCTTAATATGGGAGGTGAAATAGATAGGATTAAATCAATTTCTTATGTGGATGTGGATGATCTTGATATCTGGTAGAAGTTGATAAAATGATGGATTTCCAATTTCATTCAAAGAATTGTTGGTGTGAGATCAATATTTTGAGAAATAAGATTTACCTATGAAAATTTATATCAATATCTACTCAAAATATCAGTCTACTTCATGATTTTAGAGCCATTAGATTACAATACACATAAATAAACATTATAACCCTATATTATGAATCTAAAGTTAAATGCTCCAAAGAAGATTCAAGACTAAAAGACTAAATACTAAATGGTATGGATAATGGTTTGCTTACAAATAGAATCATAATTTTAGCATGATATTATCTTTGATAAAAATACATTGATAATATATATTCATGGATATATCAGACTTATTGGACTATGATCATATTATTCAATGGATTGACTTAATAAGTTTCTTGAAAATTCCACTCATTATTTCAAATGGAAGGAGAAGGTGGATTTAAATAGAGAGAATGGATGTAGATTTTAAGGAAATTAATATTCTATAGAATTATATAAAGAGAACTATATAGAGAATTGGATAAGGGTTGGAGCATTTCAGATTCTATTAGTGGAGCCTAATGGGGTTTAATGGGGGTTTGGCTAGGTTTATAATAGAATTAGGTAGAGACTAGGTACTAGGCATGTAGGAGAGCCTAGGGGATAGGTGTGATTTTTTTAATTTAAAATTCAAAAGAGGGCATAAGAGGGATTTTGGCAATAAATGATATGTTATAAGGTTAATATGTGGCTTCAATAATGATGGGGGTATTAGAACAAATGGATAAAAGGGGATTAATAAGACAAATTAGACAA
>JARHVA010005182.1:792500-805000 GCA_037957365.1 Torreya grandis | reverse complement strand
ATGTTGGGTTTATCGATGTTACCATTGAGGGGGGGGGGGGGTGTGCATGATAATGTCACTTCTTAAAAGCCATGTGGGTCATGTATTTATCTCTATATCTCTATACTTATTCCTTCTATATCTATATACTTATTCTCATTGTAAAACATTGTAATATATCACTTTATGTGGTTTTGGTAAACTTCATATGAATGTCTACATTGTACCCAATACATAGTAGCATGGAGGTCTTTATGTCAGAAAAGACTCCAGTATGTTTGGTTGATTATTCATGAGAAATTATGGGGTATATTCTCACTATGGGATGTATTCTCATGATCATGCTAGCGTAAACTTACGTTATTTAGTTGAGGATAATATAGTGTAATTCCCTTAAAGGTGCATATGGGGACATGATACAAAACCTTTAGGTATCTATGGTTGTCTATTGTAATTCATTTAAATGTGACTATGTTATTGTGGTTACATAGTTTAATACCTTTGGCTATCTATAGTTATATAGTGTAATTCCTTTAAAGGTGACTATGTGATTGCAGTTACATAGTGTAATACCTTTGAGTGTCTATAGTTAAATAGTGTAATAGATTTTGGTGACTATGTTTACATAGAATAATTCCTTTAAAGTTGAGTATGGCATGATGAAGGATGTTTCCTTCAATTATTACCTCCTAATACTCATCATGTGGATGGTTCATGAATTGTAAGTTCATTATGTTCTTACCTCCTAAAAAACACCATGTATCTTCACTTAACATTAAGGGGGAGTAAAAAATAATAATGGTTAAGTGGTGTTATTTATGTACCCTTAATACATTAAATTACATTATTAATATATTTTATTATTTATCATGAGTTTATCCTTGTGTAAATAAATAATAAAATATATTAAATGACCTTTGGAGAGGTTGGAACCATTAATGTGGTGGTAGGAAAAGTTCATTTATAATTGGAAGATTACCTTGCCTATATAAAAAATAAGTTTATATTGTATTATGAAATGAAGAAAAGAGAGAATAAAAAGAAGAGAAAGCTTGTATTGGGTACATTTTATTTATCAAATAATGAATAATCTTGGTGGGTTTTTTACCTCTTCATGAGGTTTTCTTAAGGTACATTTATGTTATGGTGTTTTCAGCTTTTCTCCCATTATTTCATGGTGAATGTCTTTGATATTGATCTCACATATAGATTTGGTGTTCATATGCAATCATATTATTTGTTCTATCAATATTTTAAATGAATATTCTATTTTTCATTTAAGTCCAGTATATACTAATACAAAAAATAGTAAACTTGAGAAAACATTTACAACTTGTCATGGATTGAATAAAAGTAAATAAAATAATATATGTATTGACCAATAGACATCTACTCAAGCCTGAATCCTATTCAATAATCATTTTCAAACCATATTTGAAACAAAATAATCATAAATCCTTCATTTACCTAAAACATTTATTCATTGTTACATCACTGAATGTATATGATGAAAGTAATGAATAAATAATACACTAAGAAAATTGATATATATATATATATTTAACATAATGGAGAAACTCTATATCTTAATACGCAAAACATCATTGACACAGTCATGTAAAACCTTTCCAAATACAATCTAGATCATGATACAAGAATGGGCTACAAGTAATATGAAAAAGAAATCCCTTTTTCTAATGTCTGAGTCCACCGAGAGAGATCAATCATATAACCCATTTTCATCTAAAAGATAATCCCAACCAGTTTTAGGTATTCATACCGACCCTAATAATTGGTTGGTTGTGGAAGTAGGTACTCAAAGACAAATCTTGTAGTACCTAGATAATCCAAAAAGCATGATGTAGTAGTATCATAGTTTAAACATAGGTTTCTTAAATAATCAAGGTTAAAAGCCAAATACAAAAGATGAACCAAAAAGTCTATTATAGCCAAGTTTGAATTGATACACACACAATTGAGGCATAAACCAGTCAAAATAAACATCCAAAAGGGACCAAGGTTCAAACTCCAAAACACCCAAAATTATCCAAAATAATAAAAACACAAAACCAAACCAATAGATCAACCTTTGAATGTTTTCAAAAATTAATTATACCCATACATCTTCCATGGGTGAGGTATTATCATGGTCTCACCCTTTAGGGTTTCTAAAACCAATTTTTATAAAATAATAAACTGATTTAGGTCTATTAAAGATCCCAAATGCTTCCAAAACTAAAACCAATAATTTATTTAAAGTAAGAAAGCACCCAAAAATCACATTGATTTGTAAAAGAAAGATTTAAAATGCACTTACTCAATACTAATACATAATATATTACCAGAAAGGCTCATCCCCAAATCCTATTCCTTTTTATTTTCCTCTTAACTACCTCCATCATATTCTCTCTTCTTCCTTTTTATTTTCTTTCCATTATACTGCATTTTACTATTATCGAAGTTCCAACTAGTTGAAGTCCTCCTTCCTCTAGATGGAACTCCCACCTCAAAAATATTATGCCTAGATTACGAAATCATGAATTAAATTTTAAAACCCTCACCTTCCTACATGCAACCTCCCAAAACTACCATGCACATTGTCCATCAAGCCATCAAGGTGAAAATGACAAATGATTAAGCATAATTGATTATGCCCAAATTCAACCACCAAATCCCTTCATAGTTGGTTTACTTAAAAATGGTGAGATAAAGTTCCATTAACCTAATTCTATTTAACTTATGGTTGAATTTAATGAATGCCATCACCTTATAATTCTAAACCATATCCATCTTGTGGCTTAATATTCATTTCATATTATTTATCTCATGTACTATTAAAAATTATACAATAGTTTAGTTCTTTTAATAACTTAAAACTTATTTAATTGCCTCAATTAAAAAATGGACTTATAATATTATGGTGTTGGCCATTTTGATAAATAATTTCTATTTCCACTCAGATCTAAACTGGTCTTTGGTAATGAGTCATAAAACTTATCAAAAGTCTCATGACCTTCAATAACTTTTCATTGACATTTGGATGCTATTTACATATAACTTTATTAGAACTCTTCACACTGATGTAAAAATAAATATGTTCTCATCCCAATGTGCATTTGGTTACTCAAACTAAAAATTATAAACCAAATATAGTAAAGGAATTCAATTGACATAAGACTAATAAACAAAGGAAACTAACATAGTTCGAGAATAATAATAGAAGACTCAAATTAGATGGTGGTACCATTGCATCATGCTTCAAAATTAACTATGTATTCCATAGTTTTTGCTAAACACAAAATACAATAACCAACCTAACCTTATTTATAATAAACCTACAACTAAACCCACAAAGGCATCAACAATATCTAAACATCTTCAAAATTATGCAAGTACATAATATAATTTTATATATGGATCAGTTTAAAAGCAAATTAAATGTTATGATATGAATCATATTATAAATAATATAATGTCCATAAATCATAATAGTATCAATAATTAGTCAATAATCAATGTATTGGGAAGGTATGGTCATGACACTCAAACCTTGTTCATATATGCACGAAAGTTACCATGGTTATTCACAATTGTATAGAATTTCATAATCCTAACTTATCTTGTGTTAAAGATAACTTTACTTTAATATCAATTGATAACCACTGATTATACCATTGGCTATGAAATTTTATCTCTCATGGATGGTTTTTTGAGATGTTTTTAAATTCACATTGCCCACAAATATCAACACAAAACCACATTTACAATAGAATGGGGCAATTATCGCTTTGTCAAAATGCTTTTCGGTATAAATAATGTTGGTTTCACTTATCAACATGTAATGTCCCACATATTTCATGATCTCATATACAAAATTGTTGAAACCTATTTAGATTTCCTTTCACCAAATCTAAGCATTGTGAATATAATCTTCATGATCAATCTATTATATTTTATCATCTCATCAAATACAAAGTTTAACTAAATCCCTAAAAAAAATTCATTGTCACATATAGTAAATCTTAGGTTTTCTATCTTATATTCTATGAATTTATGTTGATCTAGCTAAAATTAGACCTTTTATTAACATGCCTATTCTTTAATCTATTCCATATATACAAACATAACTTAGTAAAGTTGACTCAATATAACAATTCATTCCTGAGATAGATTACTATACTTATTTAATTAATTCCCTTCTTAATAAATATATAGCTCCAATGGATTGGTTCATGTCAAAAATCATTTAAAATCTTGAAATAATCACTCTTATATCCTCCCACTCTTTTAACCCCTTCCAATAATTATCCTATCATCTTATATGTTTATTCTACCCCCATATCAGTTACTGAAATGCTTTCCCAACAAGATGAAATAGGTCATGAATATGCCTTATATTATATCACTTTTAATTTAATATACTATGATACACTCTATACCAAATTTTAATGGACTATCTCACCATTTCTTTTACAATTAAAAAATTTCACCGTTACATATTTTATCAAACAACTTATGTCATCATCCATTATATTTATCCTCATCATTTCTTATCAAAATCATTCGTACCTAGTGATATAAATAGGAAATGGATGGGATTTTTTATGTATTTTGACTTATGAATCATTACGTAAATCTTTTTTAAAGGCCAAATCATTTTTGAACAACTCATGAGAATTCCTATACCATCCACTGATCATCTTAACATCATTCTTCTTGATGAATGCATTTTATAAATTGAAGGTATTAATTACGATATTTCACTCAAATATTATTTTAAAAATTTTACATCAGGCATCAAGAAAAACACTATTTATTAATCAAACACTTCCATTTAAAAAAAAATCAAAAGTCATCATGGAAGAGTTACCTAAATTTACAATCAACTTACACGTGATACTTGGACTCTTCATTTTTATGGTGTTAAATCTCTTCTAAGAGTTGGGGAAATATGTGTCTTAATTTATCCTCATATAAAAATCATTCCTCTTACCTTTCTATTAACCTTTTATTTTACTAATGACATGGATAAATATGAAACTCTCATCCTAGTCATGTAAGTCGCCATTGATTTAGATATCCCTTACCTACATGATTTAGGCTATTCAAAACTCATTTTTCATCAAGTAAATTATGACTACTAATGAAAGAGTGAAAATATCATTTTTTATCATTAAATTTATACCACTCTTACTTAATAATTCAAATCCTTCACTATAGTTCACTAATTCTATGAGATTATAATGCCATAGCTGATTCACTTGCTTCATCCACTTGTCTTTTTCACCCTCATCAATATCTTCATGATTCCAAATTTCTCATACACATAATAAAATCACCATTTTTGTTACCAACCAAAAATGATTCTCTTATCTCCCATATTGAATTTTTCACTATTCGACAAAACCCATGTTACAAAAACATCATACAATTTACAGAACATCATACTTATCATAATAACATTGATTTTTGTGAAGAAACTATAATTTGTAAATAAGTTTAAAAATATGTCTTATGACATGACATCCTATATTATTTTAATGTTAAAGGTACCTTTATCTATTGTGTAACACAATATGATGGTTATTGTCTTCTCTAACAAGAACATGGGGGAATTTGTGGTGATCATTGTAGCAACCATTCTACATCATACAGATGCCTGCATAAGGGACACTTTTATCCCAAAATTAAAAATAATGATATTAAAATCATAAAAAAATCAATCCCTACCATTTTCATGATGGTCTCATCCACTCTCCTTTGACTAAAATTATAACATTAGAATCTCCTCAACCTTTCTCTGTGTGGAGACTATATCTCATTGGTAAACTACCTCATTCTTAATATAGTCATTTCTTTCTTATCATGGCCATATTATATTTCAAAAAGTGGGTTCAATATATTCCCATTTTTAATGTCATAGGCATCATTATATCCAAATTTATACTTAATCAAATCATTTATTTCTCTAGAATTAACAACATTATTATTTTTGACAATGGTGGGAATTTCAAGAATAATGATATGAAATAGTTATGTTTTAAATTCAAAATCATGAATAAATGTTCAGTTCCTTATCATCCATAATATAATGTCCAAGTAGAGTCCACTAAAAAAATTATTAACAAAATCTTACAAAATTCTATTTAAGATTCTGATTCTAACTGGTATATGAAACTTTATCCTAAACTTTTGGCTTATCACATGAGAATTTATACTGCTACTGGAGCCACAACATTTTATTTAGTATATGGTTTTGAATATATCTTACCTCTCAAATTTGAACCACCATTGTTATTCATCTTTATTCATTTAATTATTTCCTATTAATAACTTTGAAAAGCCTACCTACATTCTTTAGACATTCTTGATGACCATCGTATGGTGTTTTATGACATAACTGATAATATAAACCTAAATCACTAAAACACAAAAAAAAGGGTTAAAGTGTGTACCTTGAAAATTGGAAACTTAATCCTTAAACTATATTATACCCATGATAAATAAGGCAAGTATGTTAAAAATGGTGGGGACCTTACCTAGTCAAAGATATTCTTGGTCCTATTACTTATAGATTAACAATTAATGAAGTTCATATTTTAAAATAACCCAGTACTGATATATTTTTAAATATGTATTTTTATTAAAATTTAATTTCCAAATATGATTATCATCTTACAATTCTTTCATATATTTTTATATACTATAGTGATAACACTTTTTCAAGTTTTTCAAAGCTTCATAAAGTATAACACTGAATCAATTTTAATAGCCTCAGTTCCTATCATGGTCCTTTGGTATATCTACTCTCATTCATATATTGGCTCATGAGTTTCATTATAATACCATATATAAGACCTATCTATCCTCATGAATATATGTTTGTATCCTTTTTCATATGTCAAGTAAAATTCAAGTCTCTTTTAGGTCATTAGTTTAAGGCTTTATAGACTTATTTACTTTTTAAACCTTTTTTATTTTATTTTTATGATTTTCAGTGTAAGACCTTGGATAGGACCAGGCCTTCCTCGCAAATACCATTTCTTATAATAAACTTCTTTTATTTTTATACCTCTTTGGTTTTTTTTTGCATGTTTTATTGTAAGACCTCAAATAAGACCATGCCTTCCTCACAAAATCTGTATTTTATAGATTACTACTATATGCAATCTTAACCTAAGTGTCTTACCTAAAAAATAAGGTAATGTTTTATAGTTTTGAATTCATACTCTTAAAATTAGTCACATTATTTCTATGGTAATAACTTTAAATACACTATTCCCATGTCTCAATTCACTTACACTATTCTTTATGATGATGATTCATATGTAGTTAACATTGTACCTTGTTTAAACTACACATTTTTTTATGATTTGAAGTAAATCGATAGTTCCATTTCAATCTTCTCCCCTTTTTTGATTAAAATCTAGGCACAACAAAGTCAGTCTCATGATAAACCTCTTATCTAAGATACAAATACAAGAGTCTTGGACACCATACTCTCTAAGTTTCTTTCTCTAGCCACAAAGTGTAATTTTTATAGTGATAGTCATTCTTAATACTCATGTTTGGTTTTATTAATGTACAAAGTAGGAGTAGATAAAATCCATAAAATTAAAAATCCAAATAATTGTAATCAAATGCAAAAATAAACATTCAAAAGTTAAAATCACACCAAAATATGTGATCATTATTAGGCCCATCTTCTATACTTGTTGAATATCAAACACCATATTTGGCCTCATGATAGAGCCAAGGTATGTTAGGGTGTTGTAGGCCACTATATTTAGATAGGAGGTATCATACTTTAAAAACTATGCTTATAGTTTTAACCTACTTTATCATGAAAGTACCTAATCTTTATTGTAGACCAATGGCTTTGTAAGGGGTCTTATGGAATGGGGAACATGTTTTGGGAAGGTGGGTCCATTTTAATTTTATTGTATATATAAACTTCATGGGATGTTATTTGTAATTCATTAATTAACCCAAATTTATGTGGATATGATGAATTCTCTAGAATGCTTATTTTTGAATTTTTTATGGTCTTGCAAACTTGATTTGAGTTTTTTTTTTTATATAAATATTATTCACCTTTGTGTAACCTACGATTACACCACCACATATTTCATATCTACCCTTGATATGCAAGTTTTTTTTCTAAATTCTTTCCCCAATTCTAAATTCTCTATTCTTCATCTCTTTCATACATGCATAGAATAAGATTATTCCAATTCATCTATCATTAGAATAAAATAATATTGTGTTCATGACTCATGGATGTTATGCAATTAATTTATTAATCATTGCCTTATATTTCTCAAATTTCTGTTATTTATGATTGAGACACTAAGTCTATGTATTTTTGTGTACCATTTCATTTTGTTTATTTTATATTAAATCTCAATTTTAAATTTTTTATTGACTAAGGATTGTTACATCTGTTTCATCAATGTTGTTTACATTTATGTTATTTTTCCATATATTTTTGAGTATGTATTTTTACTTATCTTACATTGATGTTGGTTTAATTATTTTAGTCGCATATGTCCTTTGTTTGATTTTGTTTTTAATTTTTCTTATTTATGATGTATTTATTAAATTTATCAGTCACTTAGAAGCCATGAATTTTTATTAGTATTTTTCTTAGTAAATAAAAATAAAGGTAAGTCAAGGTATTTATCACACTTTCAATTATTTTCCAATAAATTTATTAGTGTTATTTATTCTCTATTTTCTATTGTAATTTATTATCTTGATCTTATGAGTTGTTATGTTCTTTCCCAAAGCACCATCCCATGTTACAACTATGTGGTAGATGATGAGATTTTAGTGGGACATATATATATATACACACACACACACACACACACACACACACACACACACACACACACACACACACACACACACACACACACACACACACACACACACACACACACACACACACAATGATTTTAAGATCTATCATTAACTAACATTTTTTATCTTATAATAACCTATCAACTTTTAATCTCTTTAAGTGCATGTCTTAAAGGGTGCACTAGGAAAGGGGTGGACAAACCGTTGGTGCTTCTCAATATTTTTGGTCATTTTTATCATTTTATAAGCCCATTAAAAAACTTGATTATCCAAATCCCTAATAAATACAAACATTATTTACATATTTCACTAATACTTTATCATTTTAAATGTACCCTAACTAAATGAATGCCATCTTTTCCTACTAAGTTAACTAGGCTAAACTTACTAGAAAGGAATAAGCACACATTATGAAAATAAGACAACTTAGCCAAATTAGTTTAAGGTTTAGTGATAAATTTATATAACTAATGGGATAGAGCTAATGATATTATCTACTAAAATCACATAAGGGTAAAGTCTTATCCATTTCCATAAATACAAGGCTCATTTTCAAATAGAGATGAACATTCATTTTCACATCATTATAATTGAAAATTATACTAAATTTAGATATGAAGGATCAATTTATTTGGGTTTACCTTGATATGTTATTACATGTCTTATGAGAATTCTTGGATGAAAATTAGGAGTCTATTATCCTAGATATAATTTCTATAATGTGATTCTTAAAAGCCATAAAAAACCTCTTACAAAGCACCATTGGCCAAGGGAGAGATTGAGACTCAATAGTTTCAACCAAGGTAAGTATTCCTAACTCTTGTTATTTAATTTTATAGATAGATATTGTATAATTAATATGTATTTAATGTATAACTCCTTGCATAGATTACCGCTATGCTTAAATCCAGTAAAGATATAGGGTTTTCTTTACTTTATATTTTCCACTTTATGTGGAATTTTCCTAACATGCCCCCTTGATTATTTATATATGTTTTACTATCCCCATTTATTATAAAATATTTGGTGAGCATTAGAATAGTTTTATTTTATTTACATAGACCTAGTTAAGGTTATTACATAAAGTCATTTGCCTAGTGGCTTCGTAATCCTCTCCTTTGGTGTTGTGTGGTAAGATATCCGTTGTTTAGGTTTAGTGAATCAAATTTGGTCATTATCCTAATATAAACATGTAATATAATGGATTTTAGTTTATTACCTTATATGATCTTGTATTTTATTAAGTTAGATGAGACGTAGATATTTATTAATTTTTTGAATAGAATTTATGCTTATGAGTCCCTCAAAGATAAAACATCACTATAAGAAACTTAATAAAGGAGTTACATAAGTAAACTTAGTATTTCAGTTCAAAAATCACATAACTATAAAATCATATTCTATACCTACATAATCCAAGATATGATAGTGTTAATCATGTGTATGTCTTAACTAGTAATGTTGTGCCCACCAAGGTTTCATGTCCAAATAAAAATATAGAAGAGGGATAATCTACAACTAAAGATTCAAAATTTTAATAAAGGGATTATAATATTCCAATTTAAATGCTAATATAAACTATTAGAAATAAAATAATTAATCTACCTCCTTTACATCCTATAAGGTTATCACAATATTACTATGCATATCATAAAATGCATGGAAATCATATAGATTATTGTTTTACATTAAAGAAATAAATACAAAGTCATAAATATAGTGGTGGTACTATCATAAATACATCAATCAAGAAATCCACTCACATTATGAGTACCCCTTATAAAACACAAGTGAAAAAAAAACAAATATGGATACCAAAGAATCACTCAAAAAAAAAGTTGTAAATGGCAAAACTAGAGAAATAAAATATTTAAAAATTAAAAAAAACCAAGAAAAGGACAAAAATATATCTCTCAATAATGATACTCAACTTTAAAAATAATATGGTTTTGGAAAATAATATTTAGAACATTTTAGTTATCATGGTCAAGGATTGGGAATACATTCACAAGGCATCATTCATCCTATCCCCACAACTAATCATAGTCATCATCAAGGTTTTAGATATATTGGAAATAATAATTAAAATAGTTCAAATATGCAAATTCATTTTTTATAATAAATAAAATAATTGAAAGATGCAAATTCATTTTTTAAATTCAAAATAACAAGAACCTACAAATGGAAACATGTCTAAGGAAAATTCACAAATAGAACAAATAAAAACTAGGAATGTGAATGTGTATAAAAGGATTGATTACCTAAGTCAAAGTTACAAAAAGAGAAATGGGAACATAAAATTTTTAAATAAATATTTATAATACAAGAGGTCAAAAAGCAAGAGACACTTCAAAAATATAAAGTTTCAAATTTGGTTATAAAAGGGGAAACTACAAGCCCTTACTCATATTATAGTATGTTATGATCCACTCGATAACTTACCACACAATATGTTCATACCTAAAATACCTATTAAATATTAGTTGAATACATAACCAATACATGAAAAACCAAATACATATAAATCTAAACCAAATATATGATGTACAAACCTACAAAACTAATATGATACACTTTTTGATTCTACTATGTGTACTCATGGCCCATTTCATTCATTAATTGTTATTCATTTATCACTCCTTATAGATTCTCATCCTCATATTAAGATAATTGGATATCTTGTCTAAATTGAAAAAATTCCAAAAATCCAATAAAATCAAATATCCAAGAAAATACAAATAATTCAAATAATTCCAATGTATAAAAATATTTACCATTCCCAAATTTTTTAGCTCCTTGGCATTTATGTTGCTTGATTTATTTTAATAAATATAATCTAATTTAATTTAAATACACATATGATTAATTTATACATTGAGTGTAATATAATAATACCTAGACGCATGGTATATGCACTTATAGAAGTTGAAACTCTCCTTTACCTATGCCATATAGTACATTGGGGGTATTTTCTTTTTTCTATCACAATTGATACATGTTACATATACTATATGATCATGTATACATTGTCATGTTTGAGCTTATATGCTAACACTAAAACATGTCAATATCCATACTTTTATCTTTCACATTTTAATTGACAAAATCTACTACATAAAATATTTTACTAACACATATATGCAAGGACTAGTATAATATGTTTGTCCTAGTTTCTTATGCTTCATATATTTTTCACTTCCTTGAGTGTATTTATTACTTGTTATTTTATTGCTTTTGTAACATTTGAATATGTTCCCTATGTATTGGCCCTTGTTATATTATATGTTATTCAGACATTTTAATATTTCATTCGATGTTGATTGGACATTTAAATATAGCATCCCTTTAGTTTTTGTGTTGAACTTGCCCCTTATATGTGGTATCCTTATACCATTCCTTTTCATTATATTGAGTGGTCTTGTGTGTGTAATAGATTGTTTGTTGATATTTTATTATTAACCTTTAGACATTTACATGATCTATATCATGCATATTTTTCCCTTGATGTTATCACATACTAGGAGCCTAATTGATATATGTATTTCAACATGTTATCCATAGATGTTACATGATTTATACATAGATTATATAAGATACCTTATCATTTTGAGGTAAAGTACCTTATATATTATATTTTCCTCCACTAAAAATGTGGG
>JARHVA010005182.1:762500-787500 GCA_037957365.1 Torreya grandis | reverse complement strand
AAACATACTCCCATTGTTATCTAGAGATGATTAATACTGAATAGATGTAGATAACATGCTTCCAAAACATGCCCCCACTAAATCCAAAAATTGTGAATGTGTGGAAACTATGCCCATGTGACATTCTCCCATAGAATATGATAACAATGAAAGTGTGGAATTGATGTCCATATGACATTGCCCAACTGGATCTAATAATTGATACAAGTACCAAATACTAAATGAGTGTGGAGAACATGATTTCAAAGCATGCACCAACTAAATCTAAACATTAGCTAAATGTGGAGAAGATGGATCTAGAACATGGCCACACTACTGTCTAAAGATGTTTATAACAATTTTTATCTGTTGACAACACTCTACCCACCTTCTTCATCACTTTCCAACCTACCACTTGTTTGTTGTAGTCACATTTTCCAACTAAGTACACCCTTTTCAATTCATTACTATTTATAAGAAAATAAAACAAATAAATTATTTTATAAATTAGCGGTTCTTTATATTGTAGTATTTTCTTCCCTAATTTACATATTCATCTCTTTTATCTACTTAGGGTTTAAATTTAATTCCCAAAATATTTATATCATTTGGTGAACCCATTTTACTTTGAATAGTGAAAAAAATATATCATTTGATGTTATTAGTGTTCTTATACTTTTGTTTACTATTTTTAGTGGATATGTTAGGGTTTTCATATCTTATATGTTCTACCCTTTTATCCCACTTACAAGTTTCACTGACAAATTTCATGGATGAAGAAGATTATTTTCCTCCTCATATCTAAGAGGGTGATAACAACTTTCCCTCTAATTAGGTCCATATTATAACTAATCTAAGATGTGGTATTCAGCCTATACCACTATTATAAATATATATAATTATCCTATCCATCCTTTAAATCTTTCCCTTCCAATATCTCCCATTCAAGATGTGTGATTGCATGCTCAATTGGAAGTAACTAGGGTTTACACTAGTGAGACTATAAGGGATGAAATTAGCACTATGAGTAATTTAATTTTATAATTACAAAATAAAAATCAGTTATTAAGTGAAAATGACACATTATTGGTGAATTATATTAAATTTACAAAGTCTTTAGAATATGCTAGTGTTCATCATGTATACGCACCTACACCAAACAAAGTTGTGCCTAGAACTATTTCATATCCAAATCATAAAGCACAACATAATTAATGTATTATAAGTGATTAAAATACCTTAAAATGTTCCAATAATATTTCAATTGACATAAAAAAATGATTAAGAATAAGTTGATCAAACTACCTTCTCTACATCTCGTAAGGAGATCTATATAATATTGTGCATATAAGAAAATGCATGGTCATCACATAGATTCATGTTTGGCATTAAAAAAACATATACACTAGATAATTTCTAATGAGGAAAATATACAAGATAAATTAGGTAAGCAATCCATAGTGATGCAATAATATAATAAAAAAGGGTCAAATTTAGAAAAGAATACAGAAGTGGTCACCAAAGCACAACTCAAAACAATAAAAGGTTCATAAAGCAAAATCCAATCCAGAAATAATACATCAAACAACTAATAATGTTTGTCAACAAGGTCTGGGATTTATGGAACATACTAAGGCAAATCGTTCATAGATGTAGTTTATCAATGAAAAATATCTAGATACATAGGTAATGTTACAAAATGAGAAATAACTTAAGTTGCACATTCATAATCAAGCTAATAAAATAACCATGCTCAAAAAAGGGTTTCCAAAAAAGAGTCTTCAAAGAAAGAAACACATACAAAATATACATATTTAAACGTCAATGTAAAGGGGAAACTATCATAACTTATATAGATGGAAAACAATACACATATGTTAAGATCATGGATTATGAACCAACAAATTTTTGTTCACTATCATTTATTATATCTTTTGGAAAGGACTCTATATATATAGACACAAAACATGCTTCTATAAAGTGCTTGGGGTCACTTAAATTAAAATTTTTATATGATTCAAAAGAATGTTCTCTCACTTTTCATGTTATTAAAAATTTAAGTGCTTACAATGTTATCTTTGGAAGTTTATGGTTAACAAAAATTGGAGAAAAACATGATAAAATCAAAGGTTGCATATCATTTTCACATGAGAGTGAAATGATTACATATTATAGAGAGGATATAGTTTCTTCCCAACAAGAACTATAGAAGTAATCTCTACCTATAGTGGATATAGTTTTATATGAAAAGATCCCAAATAAATAATCCATACATACTAATAAAAATGCAGAAGATGATTGTAAAAACATAAATTATTATGGTATAGACCATTTATAAAGTGAAGATGCCACATATGTTACATAGAGCATCCCATCAGTGACCTGTTGGGATTCTATCATTATTTTTCAATAATACATAGATTATTATCCCAATCACTCTCTTTCAACATAGTTTCAATCATTTCTAACCTAATTACACATATTTTTAGTTTCATGTTGCTTGTACATAACACACACACACACACACACACACACACACACGCACACACACACACACACACACACACACACACACACACACACACACACACACACACACACACACACACACACACACACACACACACACACACACACACACACACACTATATATATATATATATATATATATATATATATATATATATATATATATATATATATATATATATATATATATATATATATATATATAGTGTATGTGTGTGTAATATGATAAAAAATATTAAAAAAATTCATATATTTCTCATAAAATCCAAATTATAGATTCTATGTATCTGCATGTTTACATTATTTCTATTTTCTAGGTACTACATATTCTACCTATGTTAGTGTAGTCAATTTTATCATACATATATGTTTCACATATTACCTTCAATTTTTCATAGACTACTATATGATTCTAGTCCTACAAAGATATATAATTTATAATATATATCCATATGGGCCACATACACATACACCAATTCAACATTGCTATATTATCCCATTAAGGGAATCATACACATAGCTCCTAGTTTATCAAGTTATCTCTTTATAAAATCCTTATCATATATTTAGCATTGATTGTATCTTGATATTGATCATCCTTTGATACATTAATTATTTCTAAATATTACTACTATAAACTTAGGTTATGTATATATTTTTTCTTATATGGATTTGTACCACATGTTTATGCATACTTTCATTTATAACTTTACTAGTTTAGATTTGACTATATCTTTATTTCTAAATCTAATAAAGGGAATTTTAATATTTCATTGTTCCATGGATTTAATATAATTCATTTCACTATGTGTATACTCTGGATATCTACCCATGTTCTTGTGTGTGATTCATCATTGTGTTTGTGCGCATTTCAACATGTCCATCCATGTGGCTCTAAGCCAAACTTGTTTTTTGTTATGCATATGCAGACATTTAAACATGTAACTGCATGTGTGAATTTTATTATACTTATGATATGTGGCTATTTCCATTGTATTGTGGCCCCTTGGCCTAGTTTACATTCCTTATGTGTTTGTGTGTATGATTTCATGTATGCATCATATCTATGACACTTATCTCTTTATTTTTCCTTTCACAACCAATTTACAATGTCATAATGGACCTAACACTCTCCCATTTCTCTTTTGATGACTTTATGGACATCATGCCCCATCCCCATAAGTATTTACTTATATTATATTTTGATTTTTTGTTGATAAACATGGTTATATATATCTTGACAACCTTTTGAATGTTAGATCTAACATACAATGTACATTGCCAACTTATGATCAATCTCATCACATTTTGATGTCATATATACACATTATATTGGTTTATCATGTAGATATCATGTATTTTTAGTCTAACACATATGATGCATAGATTTTATTTTAAGGAAAGTTATTGAAAAAGTTCAACAACTACCCTCAAAAGAGTGGGCATTCACAAGTGTTTGTCATAAAGATCATTCCATCTTAGTGCACATCAAACATAATTTGTAGCATGTAGACATAGATTATAGAGCTGTGACTCAAGAAAATATAGTGAAACATAGTCACATAGAGATCTATCTTAGTTTATTTCAAAAACAACACTTTTGGACAATAACACAATACACTACCAGAAGTGTAGTGAACTATAATCCACCAACCACACTATTGACTAGTAGCCTAAAAAATAGAAGACTATATAATTTTTATAAAGGTAAAATAGGTATAGTTTATATTTAAACAATCTTAGTCAAAAATTATTAGATATGCTCAGTATATACTCAGTTTTACATAGAATTTCATGGGTTTTCTCAAATTGGGGGCATCATGCATGACATGATCAATCCCACTTCGATTTAAAATGTGCATAAACATAAATTACTATGACTCAATATACACTCCATATGTACAAATATTAAAATTGGGGGCATGTGTACAACATATTTTTTCCATATTCTTAGTTTTACACTAGTTCTCTTTGATGGATTGACAATTCCATGTCAATTATCCATATTTTATACTTGAGACACCATATACACTAGTCTTACACCAATATCACACCATATTGATGCCTCATTATATCTAAAATGAATGGCATTCCTGAGTGGATGAGATCCATTTTACATTCTTGAGTTCGTTAGTGGCCCTTGAGTCATTTTACATTTCATAGTTTATTAATGCCCCAAATACATCTTACATAATTTCATGACATCACATAGATTCAATTTAATATTCATATATCACACATGTGTAGGAAATGATGAATTCATATCTAAATGAGTTATTGGGCAACCTACATAAGAGGATTAGAAACCTCATCAATCCAATCCAAATTATTCATATTTTATGATACCTTGAATAGGGGTGGGAAATGATGGATTCAATGCCATATTGATTTATTGAACCATCGACACATGGGGATTGGGCAAGAAATCATCCCAATCGAAGATATTCATCATTTGATCACCATATTCATGCATACATATGATGTTACTAGGTTTTTTCATTGGTTTGTATACCTAGTGAGGTGTATTTGTCCTTTCATCTATCTCACATCTCTTTACTCAATTTTATCTTTGATTTTGATATTAATTAATTAAGGATTAATTCATATATGTTTCATTTTTAGGACATGTAATGGAGCATAGTTCATAGACTTAGACCCACATTCATATGCTTCACCTCATAGGTATGTCTAGGTACATTTCTATTTCATTTATCCTATGCATTTCACTTTGTTACATTTATAAATTAAATAGGGGAATATTTAGTAATCTAAAATGTCATTTAATGCAATGAGTGCCACTTAAGAGCACCCAATCCTTAGTTTATCCCTAAACATATCTTATGGCCTCTTTTGATCATTTTCTAGACTCTATGCACATCTAACCCATGCCCATATATACCCAAATCCACATTGATTCATCACTTAGGCATCTTGAATGCTTTTTCACACTTGTCATCCACCTAGACAATAACAAGACCCCTTTGGTCTATAACATAGTCTCCTATTGGGAAAGGGGGAAATGTTATTAAACCTTAGCATATTTTTCCCATAACATAAATATTTATATTTCTTAAAGAATCTTAGGGTTGGTCTAGAGTCATTTCATGTCATGACAAGCATCAAAACACTATATAAATATCACTCTAATTTATTTATCCCTTAGATGAAAATTCTCATGAACAAACTCAGAAATATTAGTGCAAATTAAGATTATCAGTTCGTATTACTCCTATTTATACATATATCAATACATAGTAGCCTAAAGCTTAGTTTTAATTATATTTATATTTTTAAGTCACACTCAAAGTATTAATATTAGAATTCATACTCAGACATACTAACATCATTCTCACATGCACTAGCACTTAGATTGGGAGAACTACATTGGGATTGATCTCCTTTTGAGGTATTGGTATGTAGATAATGCTCATCACATGGGATTTTGAGGTCATATCTAGCCTACCTTCCTAATTCCACTATGTTACACTTGTGTTTATAAAAACCATAGAAAGTATAGAGGCATAGAGTTATGTAGTGAAATTAATAAAAATAAAGCATAAATGATGATTTAGGTCCTAGTCACATAGGTATGGTATTCCTATAATAGACCAAAGATCTACCCTATATTTATCTATTTCATATACAAAGGGTTAATAGTGTTTCATAGAATAGATCAAAGAGGGTTGATGTACTATTTAAAGAGGGTTTTGACATATGTTATGTGCTAATGACACTCTACCTATATTTTTCATCACTTTACAATCTACCACTTGTTTATTGTAGTCATGTTTTCTATTTAAGTACACCCTTTTTGATTCTTTACTATTTATAGGCTAAGAAAATAAATAATTTATCATAAAAGTCAATGGTTATTGATATTGTAGTATTTTATTTCATAATTCACATACACAAATCTTTTTTCTAATTATGTTTTTACATTTATTCTCAAAATAGTTAAATCAATGGGCATGTTCAAATTTTGCATAAATGAAGGGACACGATTTATTCAAATGTGTACAAAATCAAGGATGACATATTTAAATGTCCATACAATAAATAATGACAAATTCAAATATCAAATAAATAATACATAGGCATACGGGATACAAGAAATGGAACATAATCAAATGATCAAACAGGGCCTATAACAGAAAGGAAAGAAACTTAAAAAGGTGCATAAATTAAACTATAAGTAACCAACATAAACATGTCATAGTAGGCCATGGATGAAGTATGTTAGGAGACGTAAAGTTTATAGAATATCAAGTACCTTGTGTAACATATAATAATGGGTAATAACATGTGTAATTAAATAATTAAGTACAAACATGATAATTTAGAGTGATAGTTGAACCATATAAATTATGTGTATCAAGATCAAAAAAGTGGATGCCCTCAATGTCTACATGACATGAGTAGAGGGAAGGCCTAACATCTAAAAATAAAAATTGATAATGTATTTATGTATTCATGTATCACATTCAAGTATAAGTTTGACATACATGTGTGTATGTATAAGAAAATTAACATACCATCCATCAACATGGAACTAACATATAAATTCCAAGGAGCTAATAGAACATGTAGGTGTCAAAAGTGTTTTTGTATTTTTTAATGATTTTCAATTTTTTTATTATTGTAGGAATATTTGAAGTGAATAGTCTATGATATCATTAAATATATGGTCATAATTATATTTTATGTATCATCTGATGCCTACGACCTCCTCATTCATACCTTGACTCTTATATCTATCTTCAATGCCTTCTTGAATTATGATTTGCTTTTATACATATAGGTATTTTATTTGTCTTTGACATTCTTGATAAATATTAATTTGGTTAGGACTATAATATTCATTGCATGCATATATTTCTCCTTTATATTTAAAACATATCATCCTTCATCTATCTCTACACTCTTTCACTCTCACCTCCTTGCAAGTACCTCACCAACCTCTCATTCAAAAGTTTCATGACAACACACTTATGTAGATTCATAGGCATAAAATCCTAATCCATGAGTAATTTTTTTAAATCCACCACTATATATCCCATGTCCATTAAAATGTATATTTTAAACCTAATATACATCTAATATAATAACATAATCTTCAAATAAGAACTCTCTACCAATCTTCACTTTCATCCTTTAGGCCTCCTCTCTAGTAGCCCTATTTTCACACAAACATAGTAGGTTTGAAAAAAATACCAATAAAAAAAAAATAAACACACTTTTAGATAAATTTATATTTTTAAATATTATTACAAATTTTTATCTCATAACTCCCACGATAGACCACCTAACTCAACACCCCCTTCTCTCAATTAGGTCTCTTTTAAGCCTATTCAATCACATAGTCTTAGTGACTATACTATATGACACTGTAAGGAAATAAAACCTTATTAATAATTTATATAATAATATAATATTATAAATTTTCATAATTTTCTAAGTGTGGAAATAAAATTTATTGGAGTTGTAAGAATCAAAACCTAGTCGTTGTTGTATAGAGGCTTGTGTAGGCCGAGAGGAGACAAAATGTGATATTTTGAGTTTTTAGACATTTAAATAACATTAAAAAAACATGACAAATGTATAAAAAAACTTTATTAAACTTGTAAAAACGTTCTTTGGTCATGAAAAATAATGTAATGTCCCTAACAAACAAGTTTGTAGAGTTTTGAGTCTTGTTACATGACTATATGCACTAAAATGAAGGTTTAAATTGAAAACATTCACTTTATTTGCATTATAATAATTAAATAAAGTTATAAAATTAAAATAAAAGAGTGAATACTTATCAATAACTCTTTAAACACAAATCAATCCCTCAAAACATTTTGTATTCGTGGAAGTCTTTCCAAAGACAATCATCAACAAAAGTTACAAGACAACATGGTTATTTATTGAATAAATTTCAATAATAAATCACTAAAATTATAGTATAAAGATTTAATGTAATTAAAAACAACCTAAATCCACTCACACATTGACTACTCTTAGATAGATAACCTTTCATGTATGGTAAACTAACACTCTATCTGACTGTAACCTCACAATCCTCAATACAACCCTGCAACTTATATAAAAACACTCTTAAAAGACATAAAGGGACACAAAAATCATATTAATTACTAAAAAACAATAAAAATACAATTCTCAAGAGGTTAATTATACAAAACCACAAATATTTTTATTCATCTCAAGATAATATTTACATACTTAACTCACTATCATAACAATGTCCATCATGGAAAATACATTTCTTATTCATTTTTCTCCATATTTTACTCTCTTTTTCAAACTTACCTAGTCATAATGACTCTCTACTTCTCTCCCTCTACCATTATCCACTCATACATATGCATTTCATGATCTTTTTTTTGCCAAACATGCAAGAAACTTTCTTTACAAGGCTAACCTATGTAGGGTGGCAGTTATAATACCCATTTTCTTAGCTTGAATTATTATTGATAATGTATGTCACATTAAAAAACAATTGAACATACATATAGGACCTTTTATTACCCTCACAAACATTCATCAACCTTTATTTTTACACACAAGACATCAAACACCACTCAAGAGCCCATTTTCAAATTCAAAATTTCAAATTCTCTTTATGGTAAGAAAAAGTCTAAATGAAATCAAACATGAAATTTTAAGACTTATAAAGAATCATAAACATTATAGTGGACCCTTAAATACCCCTCTCATCAACACAAGACCAAATCTAGTCATTATGACACTATAAAAGATATTAACCTCTTAAATTGCCTTGTGATGTTCTACATGATACTCCCCAAGTGGTAAAAAATTTGAGATCCTATTCAATTGTATCTTATCCACATTCTTCCTTTATATACAATTCTTCATATTATTATTATTTATGATCTCTTCTTGATGATAATCCTCTTTTATTTGTGTTTTCTTCTCAATTAGTTCTTATATTTTTGTCTTATTTCCTTTTCTAGCCTATTTACACACTTCTCTTCTATCTCCATGAAGTGTATGAGATGATGCAACTCCTTGTCTACCTCATATTATATCTCTTACATCTCTAACTTCTCTCTATAATTTTATGCCTCCCAAGGTTGATCCTCATTCTTCACTCCTATATTTACTCCTGAGCTTCCTTCTACACTTTTCATGCTTGGTTCATGTACTCTTTACCGGTCTTACTTCTCTATCAAGCTTTATCCTCCATTCTCATGCTCTAATGGCTAATCATAACTCTGGTATTAATTAAAAATTATCATAATCTAATATAAATCATCTTTGGTTTCCTTCTCATGACATTACACCTTGTCATGGTGAGTCATTTTAAAGTTTATTTCCTCATTTTGATAGGATACCTACTTGACTAACTTAAGGTTATCATACCATATCACTATTTGGAATATTTTTGTCTTGTTATCATCATGCATAACGTCAATCAGCTCATTTATAACATCACCCCTTAGATAGTTTAACCTCTTAACTTTTTTTTCCTTCATTTAATTATTATCTTGTTCACTTGCTTGTGGTTCTCCTTCTATGAGCCTTTATTTTTCACACCTGTCATGTTATTTGACTTGGTTATTGGCTTAAGACTATCCTCTCTTTGTTGTCTCCATGCTATCATACTCTTACTCCTTCCTTGAATAATATTTTGAGTGGTCTTGTCCTCTTCCCAACATGAATTTTTCCTCCAATCAACTCTTTTGTTAGGATCATGGTTGTCCTCCTCTTTCCTTAGCTATAACATGAGTTCTAGTGATTCATTTATTCTTTGTTCCATATGATCATGGAATGAATCCTTATCTTTCATCTTCATACTTATAATATCATCTTTATTGTCTCTCAAATTACATTCATGCCACACCAAACCTCTGACCAGATCTACCCAAAACATACTCTCTCTCTCTCTCTCTCTCTCTCTCTCTCTCTCTCTCTCTCTCTCTCTCTCTCTCTCTCTCTCTCTCTCTCTCTCTCTCTCTCTCTCTCTCTCTCTCTCTCTCTCTCTCTCTCTCTCTCTCTCTCTCATAACTCTCCCTAACCTCCCAAACCTAATCAAAACAATTTCTCAAACCCAAAAAAGCCTTCTACAAGATCCTAGACAAATATTTCCCCTACCGACCTCAGTAGTCTAACTAACATCAATCACCTTCACCACTGACCTTAAAAGTTTAACCGATATCAATCATTTCACTACCAATGTTAGTGATTTTTGATTCTCTAACCTTTCCAAAACCTACCCAAACAACTTCCAAAACACAAACAAAATACAACACCTACACCTTGTCACTCTCTTCTACTTTCAGGTTGATAATAATGGTAATATTATCTCTCTTTTACTCTCTTTTTACCTCTTTTAAAGTTATTTATTACTCTTTTATTCTCAAAAGTGGATTTTCATCTCTAAGGAAGTTTCACACTTCTTATAACAAGCACATAGCTTGGTAGCCCACTCATCTATTTGCTAACAAAAATCTTGTGGTAGTGATTTATTACTTGTAGGTAATACTCCCCAGCCAAATAGAAGTGCTCACAACATATGAATATGATGAATAGACCAATCTGAGTTCATTCTAACCACTTTTCCCTATCATTATTTTCTATTTTCCTTTACACTTGAAATAGAAAAAATTTAGCAAAACATTTCTAGCATGCTTGGTGGGACCCTAGAGTTTTCCTTGGGGTTCATTTCTTGTTTTAAGCATTCATATAGGTGAATTATAGTGAAAATTTCATTTATTTCACTTTATCCTTCTCTTCTCTCTTAAAATGAAAAATTTAACATTTTATTTTTTGTTTAAAAACATTAAACTAAAATTTTCATTCTTTTCTCTTTGCCTCTAAAAGAAATTTATCATGTTCTTTTACAAGTTAAAAAAAATAATCTCTTCTTTACTTTTTTTTGCATGCACATTAGGATAGTGAAGTTCATTCTCTACTTTCATTTGAATCTAAACATTTAAGATTTGGGTCTAAAACATATTGCATTTCATTGTTTTCTTGCTACATATTAGCTAACCTAGTTAATTACAAGCATCTTGAATAAATTGCAGTGCACCTATGTTACACAACCAAATCACATTCACACAAAAAACATCTAAACTCACATGAGAAAAGGCCCATCAATATTTCATCACCTGGTGGATCACCTTACCGTAACTGACTATCTTACTTGGATTTCACCACCAAGGGGAGAAGACAGAGTATAAACTCTAGATAGAAGGTATATTTTGGCTAAGTGGCCTAGCTTGGCTTTAGGTCTAAGAAGTGTGGATAACAAGCTCCTATAACAAGCCACATACCTAGTCTAACATATATTTCCTCTTGAGCACTAAAACTAACTTGAAACTAGATCTAGAGTGCTTTCTAATACCTTTAATAACCAAACTCTCTTTTCAGTATTTGATTAAGGCATAAGCCAACATGAGACTAAAAATTAATCTCTAGGACTTAATAGTTGTTGGCTATATCTTCTTTTTCTACTTTCCTATTGCCTTTTATATTTTGGAGTTGGTAAGTGTTGGGGATCAACCAACAATGATTACACTTGTGAAAGTAATAAACTGTGGAATTAAATTAGATAGATAAGTAACTAGAATGATAAATAGCAAAGAACAAGAGATACAAGAAACCACCCTAAAAACTTGTATTAAACTCTTTACAAAAGGAATACAATTGAAGAAACTTCTTTCTTCCACACCTCTCTCAGATGCACAAGATCTCTCTCTAGATCTCTATTCCTCAAGAGCTCTCTCTCTCAAGTACAATCAACTCCAACAATTTGGATTGATGCAACTCTGTACTTTTCTTCAAACATTCACAATGTTCTACTCTCACTCAATAAGCTAAGAAGATCTTTCCTACATATAGAATTAGGAAACTTGAGCATGCACTTACAACCAACAGTTAAGCCTCTTGAACAAGGGCTCTAAAAACAATCTTACTAAAAATAGAAACGTGGACTTAAGACTAAGACTTAAACTCATCATGAAAACACTCGGTTCTGTCCTCAGAAATAGCATTCTGGATGCACAGGTAACCGACGTCGGTTCCTACCTGCTTGCCTGTGACCGTCATTGGCCGATCCTCTATCAATGCCAACATTTCTTCAACTACTCCTGACCGACGTCAGTCACTCCTGACCGACGCTGGTGACTATGTAAACCTACAAATTATCAAATGCGCTCATATTTGAAGCTTTTAGACTCCACACCTTAACAATCTCCCACTTGGAGATAAACAGCTGCACCAGTACCTGTACAACAACATCTTCTAGCTCTTCCATCTTCAACTCAATCATGAAGACCAATAGAAGTTGAATGAAGATTCAACTTCTTCTTTGTAACTGGCTTGGTTAACATATCAGCAGGATTCATTTCTGTATGGATCTTCTCCAGCTTCAACTCACCATCTTCCAATACTTGCCGTATGAAGTGGTAACTTAGCTGTATGTGCTTGGTTCTTGAATGAAAGGCTGAATTCTTAGCCAAATGGATTGCACTCTGACTATCACTATACAATTTGCAACTCCCTTTCTCCCTTCCAAGCTCTTCCATGAACCGTGTCATCCATATCATCTCTTTGCTAGCTTCTATGGCTGCAATATACTCTGCTTCTGTAGTTGACAAGGTAACAACCTTCTGCAACTTTGATATCTAGCTAACCGCCGTTCCACCTATAGTGAAAACATATCCTGTGGTGCTCCTCCTGCCATCCAAATCACCTACCATATATGAATCTACATAACCATGTAGAGAAGTATCTGAACCTCCATAGCACAAGTGTCTACTGCTGGTTCCTCTTAGATATCTAAGGATCCACTGAACTTCTTTCCAATGTTCCTTCCCTGGATTGGCCATATACTTACTTACAACTCCCACTACTTGGGCAATATCCGGTCTAGTACACACCATTGCATACATCAAACTCCCTACTGTGGAAGAATATGGAACCTTACTCATGTACTCTACCTCATCATGTGAATTAGGACATTGTTCTTTACTCAACTTAAAATGTCCAGCCAAAGGTGTGCTTACCGGTTTAGCATCCTACATATTGAACCATTTCAACACCTTGTCCACATAATCCTCTTGAGACAATATCAACCTGTGATTTTTCCTGTCTCTCTTAATGCTCATGCCAAGGACTTTCTTTGTTGCTCCCAAATCCTTCATGGCAAACGTTTGAGCTAATTTCACCTTAAGCTCAGAGATATCTTGCATGTGTGATCCTGTAACCAGCATATCATCTACATATAAAAATAGAATAATATATCTACCATTATCCAATCTCTTAAAATACACACAATGGTTAGATTAACACCTACTGTAGCCATGCTCAGTCATAAACCTGTCAAATTTCAAATACCACTGTCTAGGAGCTTGCTTGAGGCCATACAAGCTTTTCTTCAATCTGCACACCAACTTCTCCTTACCCTTGACCTCAAATCCTTCTGGCTATTCCATGTATATTTCCTCATCCAAATCTCCATGAAGAAATGTTGTCTTAACATCTAGCTGCTCAAGATGCAAATCCTTAATAGCAACCAAAGACAATACAACCCGTATAGAAGTCATTTTAACAACAGGAGAAAAAATCTCACCAAAATCAATAGCTAGCTTTTGTGCAAATCCTTTCACTACCAACCTGGCCTTATATCTCATCTGTCCATTCTCACCTTCCTTCAACCTATAGGTCCATCTATTCTTCAGTGTCCTCTTACCAGCTTGCAACTCAACAAAATCCCATGTTTGGTTCTCTCTCAAGGACTCCATCTCCTCAACCATGCCACGCTCCCACTGACTCTTGGACTCCACCTGTAATGCTTCTTCAAAACTCTCTGGTTATCCACCATCAGTTAGCAATAAATAGAATAATGAAGGAGAATATCTAATTGGAGGCTTACTTACCCTTTTTGACCCCCTGATGGGCGTCTGAGACTCATTCACAACACGTTGTCCACCCAAATTCTCTGACAGTGACCAACCTCGGTCACCTCCAGACCTATTACTGGCTGACGCCGGTTCTTCCTGACCGATGTCGGTGCCTATCCTACCGACATCATTCTCTGTATGACCAACATCGGTTTCTATTATGCCCACGTCGATTCCTAACCTGTCGACATCGGTCTCTGTGTTTTCCTGCAAGTGATTATTTATTTTTCTCGCGAGCTCATTTTGGACCATCACCTCATCCAATTCTCCATTGCTCTGCCTAGATTGATTCAGCTTCCTCAGCTGATCACTATAAATCACTTTTTCATTGAAAACAATATCACAGCTCTTAATTACCTTGTTAGTTCCTAGATTCCAAAATTTGAAACCAAAATCATCTGAGCCATAGCCAATAAATGTGCACCTCATAGACTTACCATCAAGCTTCTTTCTATTTTCCTTATCTACGTGCACAAAGGCTTCACAACCAAAAACTTTGAGATATGAGAGATCTACCTTTTTACCTGTCCATGCCTCTTTTGGAATTCCACAATCCAGAGCTATAGAGGGTCCTCTCTTAATCAGGTACACTGCGGTGTCAACAGCTTCTGCCCAAAACTCTAAGGGCAAACCAACATGCAATCTCATACATCTTACATGCTCCATGATTGTTCTGTTCATCCTTTTAGCAATACCATTCTGCTGAGGTGTCCTTGGAACCATCCTTTGCCTATGGATTCCATATGTATAACAATACCAGTTGAACTTAAGGCTGCAAAACTCACCACCATTGTCAGATCTCAAGCACTTCAATCTTCTGCCTGTTTCATTCTCAACCATAGCTTTCCAAATCTTAAAAGTCTCAAATACATCAGATTTCTTATTAATATAATAGATCCATACCTTTCTTATAGCATCATCTATGAACGTAACATAAAACTGTGATCCTCTAATAGAAGCTACCTGAGCCAGTCCCCACACATCTGTGTGAACAAGCTACAACTTATGCCTCTTCTTAGTAGACCCAGTCTTGAGAAAACTAACCCTTTTCTGTTTTCCAAATACACAGTGCTCACAAAATTCTAGATCCATGCTTTTCAAATCTGAAAGCTTACCTTTAGACTTAAGAATTGACATCCCCTTCTCACTCATGTGGCCAAGCCTTGAGTGCCACAATTTAGCATCCACATCTAAAGTAGATAATACAGAAGGAGAAATATTAGTAACACAATTACATAAATAGAGAGTACCTACTCTCTTACCTCTAGCCATAACAAGTGCACCCTTGGTCACCTTCCAAGATTCTGCTGTGAGAGTTACTGTACAACTCTCATCCCCTAACTTTCCTACAAAAATCAAATTTCTCTTCAAGCTAAGAACATGCATCACATCTCTCAACACCCATGTGTTGCCATTCTACATCTTCAGCTACACTTTACCTTTGCCAATTATTTTACAAGGCTCATCATCCCCTAGATACACTATTCCAAAATCTCCATGGATATAGTCACTGAAATATTCTCTATTAGGGGTAGCATGAAAAGATGCACCAAAATCTAAAACCCAAGATTCTATATTATTATGCAAAGAGAATATTAAAGCATCTTGTGTAATACCTGCAACCTTTGCTTCTTCTTTTCCTTCATGATGATTTTCCTCCTTAGGCTTTGACTAGCAATCTCTGCTTATGTGCCCCATCTTTCCACAATTCTAGCATTGTGGCCTCCTGCCATTTCTGGATTTGGATCTACCTCTCACCTTAGACTTTGATCTTGATCTCCTCTTGCTCTTCTCTTATTGCCTTCCCCTGCTCTCAAGATTTAAAGCATTCCCTGATGTTTCCTCTGTGCTTTTCCTGCGAATTTCCTCATTCAAGATAACACTAACAACATCTTCTACTTTTAAAATATTTGAAGCAAATGCAGTATTAGAAACTGCCCTTACCAAGCCATGCCAACTTTTAGGCAAAGAACATAATATTAAAAGAGCTTTTATTTCAGCATCAAATACAATATTGACTGAACTTAATTGATTAACAATTCCATGGAAATCATTCAGGTGATTAGATACAGATCCACCTTCTTGCATATGCAAATTAAATAACTGCTTCATAAGATATACCTTATTAGAAGCTGAGGGTTTTTCATACAAATTTGCTAAAGTAGTCATCAACTCTACCGTTGTTTTTGCCTGTGATAAATTAGATATCACAGTAGATGCTAGACTCAGCCTTATAGACCCCAGAGCCTTTCTATCAAGAACTTCCCATTCTTCATCATCCATGTCCTTGGGCTTCTTTGCAATCCCACCTAACGGTAAATAAAGATCTTTCTAATACAGATAGTCCTCTATTTTTATTCTCTAACGTTGATAGTTCTTGCCATTAAACTTCTCCATTCTCAATTTACTTTCTTCTGCCATTGCTTCTCCCACTCAAATAGAAATCCCTGTAGAAACCCCTATGAGCAACCTGTAATGAATACACACTACACAGATCTGAACCACCTGTTAGTGAACCTGAGCTCTGATACCACTTATTGGATATCAAGCTCTAAACCTACAACCAAGGCTCTGATACCACTTGTTGGGGATCAACCAACAATGATTACACTTGTGAAAGCAATAAACTATGAAATTAAATTAGATAGATAAGTAACTAGAATGATAAATAGCAAAGAACAAGAGATACAAGAAACCACCATGAAAACTTGTATTAAACTCTTTACAAAAGGAATACAATTGAAGAAACTTCTTTCTTCCACACCTCTCTCAGATGCACAAGATCTCTCTCTAGATCTCTATTCCTCAAGAGCTCTCTCTCTCTCAAGTACAATCAACTCCAACAATTTGGATTGATACAACTCTGTACTGTTCTTCAAACATTCACAATGTTCTACTCTCAATCAATAATCTATGAAGATCTTTCCTACATATAGAATTAGGAAACTTGAGCATGCACTTACAACCAATAGTTAAGCCTCTTGAACAAGGGCTCTAAAAACAATCTTACTAAAAATAGAAACGTGACCTTAAGACTAAGACTTACACTCATCATGCAAACACTCGGTTCTGTCCTTGGAAATAGCATTCTGGATGCACAGGTAACCGACGCCGGTTCCTGCCTGCTTGTCTGTGACCATCATCGACTGATCCTCTACCAATGCTGGCGTTTCTTCAACTGCTCCTAACTGACGTCAGTCACTCCTGACCGACGTCGGTGACTGTGTAAACCTACAACTTATCAAATGCACTCATATGTGAAGCTTTTAGACTCCACACCTTAACAGTAAGAACATTTTCATATTGATTCAAAAAATCAATACTATTTCTTATACTTAGTTTGTATAACCTATTATTTTAGGTTTATTGAGTGTTCTTCCTTCTTATATACACCTCTTGCATCCACTATTTTACCTAGTTTCAACTTCTAGTTTTATAAAATAGTAGATTTTCTCTCTCAGGATATCATAGTGATCGACATCGATTAACCCTATCGACATCGACATATTTTACCTATTGACATCAATTAATCCATCAATGTTGATAAACATTTTCTATTGCCATCAATCAAGTGACTAATGTCGAGAATTGTGTAATTTTCATTTACTCAAAACAACAAGCTAAAATAACCCACTTACCTACACTCAAACCTTGTTTTCCTTATTTTATTTCTAATACATGGTAGTAAGACTATCTATACTTCCTCTTTCATGGTATTGACATGAGCTCAAGCCAAAAAATTTGCCAATTATGTAAGCCAATAACCACTTCCACCTTCCCCTCTTACTTTTGATTCTATCATGGAGTATACTTCAGATATAGAGCATACTCCCAAACCCAACCAAATTTTCATTGTGCCTGAGGGAGATCAAAATTTTGCTAAATTTCTTGATTGCAATGTGGCAGCCCTTCAATATTACCTTACTATGAGCTGAACCTATAATTCTTTGAGTGACCTAATCTATGGTATGCCAACCTCTCTAATGGAGACAACTTTTTTTTCAGTTGCCTCCACTATTTTCTCCATGGTTACCCAAACCACCACTTCAATGAGTAACCCAACTATGAATAGTGTCTAAATTTTAGCATCACCAACTATCCAATCCCACTTAAATCCTGGTGTGACTTCCCTACTTTCACAACAACAACTAGTTCAGTTAAGTCACACCCCATTAAAAAATTTAGTGGTACCTATTCCATCTACCCTCATGCCTATAATTACCTAAGTTATGACTCACCCTTCATCCAGTCTAACCATTCCAATAATATAACTTTCAATAACAACAACCAACCAAAGCATAGTCTCTAACCTCATGGGACAAGCCCCTTTTCTTTCTGTACCCTAGCCTATGACTCATTATCCTTATGTTTCCATAACACAACCTCAATAAGCTATGTCATATGCTCCCTCTATTTCCTATCAGGTTCTCTATAATTTAGGAGGTATCTCCCACATTAACCCCCCTCTAAACCTCATTAAGATGCTAATGTACAAGATGTCAAATCTATAGACATCCATTTCTAGTTTAAAGAATGTGTTATCTTATGATCAAATATGTAATGAACCCATCCATATTTTTGTGCCTATTCAACCTTATCCAAGCCATGGGAACTCCCTAAATTTACTCATTTCTAGTGTAAAGAGGACCCACAATAGCACTTATGAGCATTTAGACATGTTTGTTATTTAATAGGGCATGATGATGCATTACTACTTCACACTTTCCCTATGTCTCTTGTAGGTGCTGCCTTAGATTGGTATAGCTCTATACCTCAGCACTCCCTTTTCTCATTTACCTAAATTGCACAAATACTCCTAGACCATTTCTCTATTATCATTTCTTAGAAGGTTTCTATAACAAACCTTTATTCTATCATATAATTTGATGATGAGTCTATTGTATATTTTTTCACTCATTGGAGAAGCTTGATTAATAAAATATCCTTCTCCTTACCCTAACCTAATCTTATTGATCTCTTCTCAAGGGCATGTACTAATCACATCTCATCTAAACTCTAGGTACAAACTTTCTAAGAATTTGATGAGGCCTTACAATGGCATGAAAAATTGAGGTTCATGCTATAAATGAAGGAAAAGTCAAGCTACATAGTAATAATCCCAATTCCAAATAAAATAACTCCTCTAAAAATTCTCATTCTAACCAAAAATCTAAAGGCTCTGCCAACACGGTGGTAATTAAGTCAGCGTCTTCCATAACCACAAATGAATCAAATTCCTCAACTTCCCAAAATTTGACTAAGTAATTCTAATAATGGTATGAATAAAGATAGTACACTCCCATTATGGAGTTATACACATCCATTTTTGAGAAACTATTACAACAAGGTGTCATAACCCTTTCTCAGATCAAACCTCCTATACAATTTGACCTCTCCCATCCTATTACAACTTGGTACAAGTAAGATGAGTTTTGTGGTTACCACTGAGTTAAAGGCCATAATTCTAATAACTATAAGATATTCAAGAGAATTTTTCAATATATGCTTGATAGGGGTGATATCATCTTGGATAATCCTAATGCACCACCTAATCAAAGTATGGATGTGTTCAAACACACTCTTCCTAACCATTCATTGAATATAAATAGTGTTCAGACCATAGCTAACTCAGGTGATCATAATATCCATATGATTAATATGGTCTTTCCTTTACCTCTAGTTTATCCTACCCTTCAATAAGATACACCCATTTCATTGAATCCTCCCCCACATTAAATTGAATTTATTTTGGATATTCCTTCTCCTTAAGTAGAAGAACCTATTTCACCCATTCCACTCCTTCATGAGGAAGAGCCTCCTTTACCACTTCTTTTGCCACCTGAGGAGCCTGTAATACCAGCTCTTTTTTCACCAATATTACCTATCCTCTTACCACTTGAAGACCACACCCTACCTATTCTTCAACCACATGTTGAAGGGAACATCATTCCTATATTATAACCTCTTAAGGAACCTTATTCACCTATCTCTCCTCCACGTATAGAGATTAGTACCCCACCCACTCCACCATTGCAATTAGAGGAGTTAGTATTATCTAGTCCCATAATAGATGAGAGACATATTGTACCTACTCCAATTGTACCACTCTTACCCCTTCTTTTACCTATAGAGGATCATACTTTACCTATGCCTTGCCCACATGTAGAGGGATCCATAATACCAATGCTTTACCCTCTTAAGGAACCTTATTCACCTACCTCTTCCCCATCCATGGTAGACCATGTCTCTTCTATCATCTCTATCAAAGAGGACCCTATAGCTTTCTAAATACACAACTATAAGTCCTACATTAACTTCATTTAAACCCTTCTCATGATTAGTGAAAGGTCTAGAATTTCTTGACTCCATGAAGCTAGATCATGCAACATTTTGGGATTAGCTTAAAATTCCTTATCCAACAAAATGAATGTCAACCTTTACTGCTAACCCTCTCACTACCCTTTACCCTAAGGTCTTTGACAAAGCTAGATATTCTTCACTAAAAGCACTTAAATTTTACCCATATATGTCAAAACCCTCACCCTCATAGGAAACTACCACATTAAAGTAGATCAGGACCTTAGGTATACGTCCCATCTCTAATTTAATTCATCCATAGGTGAAATTAGATTTAGCTCCTCATCCATAAGTTAGAGTGTCAAAGACTAAATTACAAAAAAGATTTAAGATTCCTAGATCTCATCGATCCCTTCTTAAACCCTCAACTTTACCATCCATCTTGGGACTACACCCCTCTACTTTAGGTGGAATATTAATGACCCAAGAAAAATAAAAGGTTAAGTTACCTCCACTCCTAAATTTACCATCTGGTAGGCCTTTCACATCTGACTTTAATAAAGTATAAAAAAATACATAACTCTACCATCACCAAATAAAGCACCATGTAAAATTACCTTTTCAACACTAAAACAAAAGAAGGTGTCCACTCCTATTAGCATAAGTGAGACCTTACCTACAGGCTCTTAGAGTTTTTTTCCTACATCAATTATTTAAATATTATATAATAACTCTTCCTCCCATTAATCCTTATATTCCCCTTGAAATGAGGCCATCTTATTTTAATGATACACAAGTGTTTTTATATCATCTTTCACTTGGAGATGATACTAAGAGTTGTAAAGCTCTCATAATAGTCATTCATTAATAATTTGATGTTGACACTCTCTTCAATGATACTACCATTAAAATTCATCTTATTCCACCTTTGGCATCCATAGTGCCTCCTATTATTCCACCTAAATTCAAACCCAAAGATGTGGTCATAACCCCTTTACCACCTCTTTTACCTACATTTCAAATCAACATAGTTAATGTGGCCACATGGTCATAAACCAAAAAGATAAAGTTAAGGAAAAGGTCATTACTTTTGGGATCATACCTTGAATAAATACACTCCTAATCCTAAGATTTCCATCTCAGGTTTTCCTAAAACAACATCTTTGGATTTTATTCAAAGTTCAATGGTGAAACAACATCACCAAACTCCTATAAAAATGTCTTTGTATGAGTTAATCCAAAACTCATTCAAATACCATTATGCTTTGATTAGTTCCTTTAAAGTTATTGAGGTACAATCAAATGATCCCAACCTATTGTATCTTTGGTCAACTCACTTAATTCCATCACCCTGATTTATTTTAGTGATTAAAAAATTCCACTTCAACACCTTGAAGATCAAAATTATGCCCTTTTTTATCGCATATATTGATCAAATCCATGTCAAGATAATCATGATCAATAGGGGAGATAGTATTAATATTATTTCCACCCATGCCTATTAATAGCTAGCCCTTCTCAATAATTGCATGTCTCAAACCAATGCAGTACTCTGCTCCTTTAATGATACCATAGCTACTATGATGGGCACTATTATCTTACATATCCATGTAGGTCCCTACAGTATTCTTAATATCTTCTATGTTGTGAAAGGAGAGTTACAATATAACATGCTACTTGGGTGACCTTAGATACGTGCTATGACATGTGTACCCTAAACCTTTCACCATTGTGTCAAGTTTGAACATGATGAGCAAGTACATGTTATACCTACTAACCCACCTCTATTTAAAATATGCAACATGAATTATAGTCCCAATGATGTTCTCATTGCATTTAAAATATCATCTTCCCCTCATAATACTTCTAAAGATTCCACAACATCCACTCCCATAGTTACTTAGATACTAGCAACACAAATTCTTGACAAGGATCCCATGGAGGAAACCTTTCAATGTTTATCACTCAGTGGATATCATTTGTTGATGATTGACATGTTCTATATTCCACAAGAGTATGTAAGGCTTCACATGCACCCAAATTATGACCCCCTCATTGGAATGGTCATCCCTTATGGGCCCCCTACACATCAAACCAATTTCACATTTGGGGAATTGATCAAGCTCCCACTATCAACAATCCATCTTCTTCACCACAACCATTTACCTGTGACTTCTCTTTCCTGAGTAACCCAAGATTCACTCAAACCTATCTCTATAGGTGTGCCTAGAAAGGATTTGGTTTGGGTTGTTATGAATAAGGTGTGCATACACTTATTGAATATCATACTAACAACACCATTAAACATGCCAAAAAGAGGCATGGAGTGGGATATGATAAACCAACTGAACTCATTAAAACTTCCCATGTACCAATTATTGAAGAAAAAATCTCTCCTTCTCTACCTTATTCTCCACCATCACCTACAAAATTGAAGGTATCTATACCTACTATTTTTTTCAATAAATGTCATCTATTTAGGGCCTCTCACCTATTGTCAAGGTATGAAAACAAGGTCCCTTCCTCTTATTCATCCTAATATAATTGATGAAGACTCTCCCACTATTAACACTATAAAATGTCAAGATGATGATGAAATTCTCACATATATGGGTGTAGATGATTCCTATATCTAATGATTTCTCCCATCTAAAACACAAGCTATGTTCAATGAATCAACCATTGACATCAACCTGTGCTCTCATGATAACCCTCATGTATTCAAGATTAGCCAATATTTAGATTCCTCTAAACATGCTGATTATGACACATTTATTAATGACCATAACAAATACTTCACTTGGTCTTATAATCACATGCCTGGTATTGACCCCTCTATCATCACCCATAACATTGTCACCAATCGAGAAGCTAAACATGTTAACTAGAAGCTTCAAAAGATGCATCCTTGTATTTCTGCCCTTGTCAAAAAGGATCTCTAATGCGTAATTTTTGTTAACTTTATCCAACCCATTGACTACCCACAATAGATTTATAATATCATTCTTATCACAAAAGTGATTGGGGGAATCTACATTTGCATTGACTATCATGATTTAAATTTTTCGTATCCAAAAGATGACTTCCCATTGCCAAGTATTGACAAACTTATTGATGTAACAATCAACCATGAGATGCTATCACTTATAGATGGATTATCTAGATATAATCAAATCTTGGTCGATCCTGAGGATCAACATAGGACCAACTTCATTACCCCATGGGTGACTTTCTTTTATCGAGTCATTCCTTTTGGTTTGAATAATGTTGGTACCACTTATCAATGTGCCATGACTTACATATTTCATGATCTCCTACAAAAGATTATGGAAGATTATATGGATGAATTACTTGGAAAATCTAAACTTTGTCAAGACCACTTGATGATTCTTCATATTTACTCGTTTCCTCTAATATAACATTCGACTGAACCCAAAGAAATGTGTCTTTGGAGTTCTTTCTAGTAAAATCTTAGGTTTTATCATTTCTTTCCATGGTATCAAGGCCAATCCTACTAAGGTTAGAGTAATCTTAGAGATGCCTCCACCTACTAATATCAAACAACTTCACATCTTCAAGGGAAAACTGTAGTCAATTTTCCACTTCATTTCCTAGTTGTCAGATTGTTGGCAACGCTTTCACCATCTCCTCAAAAAGGATGTCTCTTTCCATTACAATATAGATTGATAGGAATCTTTTGATGCAATTAAATAATATCTCCTTTCCCCACCATTTCTTATTCCACCTAATGAAAATTAGCCTTTCTACCTATACATCTCTGCAATAGACCATTCTCTAAGTGCTATGATTTCACATCAAGATGACTAACATCAAGAGTATGTAGTTTACTACATAAGCCACACACTTATTCATTATGAGACTTGATATACCCATAATAAAAAACTTTTCCTTGCATTGGTATTTTCTACCTCCAAGCTTCACCATTATCTCCTAAATCACAAAACCTATGTGGTCACCCATACTGATCCCCTCAAATACATGCATTCCAAGCCACATCACAACCAATGTGTAGCTCGGTGGCTCATGATTCTTGATAAATTTGACTTAGAATTCATTCAAAAAAAATATATTAAGGGGCAAACAATTACTTACCAATTAGCTACTACCCCTTTACCTAACAATCAACCTTCAAACCTTGAATTCCTTGATGAATCCATTGCAACGCTCTCTACTAATGACATATCCTATCAAATGATGATGTTATTTGATGGATATAAATTTCAATATGGTGGGGGTGTGG